>OU744447.1:17260562-17633062 GCA_916610825.1 Haliclystus octoradiatus
GTAAAGTTCTTTTCTTGTTTCATCACATGAATGTTGGTCTTTAAAAGGTAAAACTATACTAACATATTTTAAATTATCGTCTGGTAAAACTGGAGAATTAAAATCATTACTTAGCATTTTATTTAAAATAGAATTAAAAACACGGGGCGGATACTTAAGTTTACTAAAAATGTTAAAAAGTACTTTACATTCAATATTAAAATCAGCTTCAGAGGAACAAAGACGATGCGCTCTGTGAAGCATTGTCTTCAAAATACCGGTTTTATACCTTTGGTCCACATGACTCTGATAATGTAAAAGAAGTCCTTTGTTTGTTGTTTTTCGATGTACACTTGTTGATATTTCTGTGCCGGTATTGGTCATTTTGATTCCAAGAAAAGGTAGATTTTTGTTTTCCTCTAACTCAATCGTGAAGTTTAATGAGGAGTGTGCTGCATTCAGAATTGATAATAAGTTATTATATAATAAACTTACCAGTTTTACCAGACGATAATTTAAAATATGTTAGTATAGTTTTACCTTTTAAAGACCAACATTCATGTGATGAAACAAGAAAAGAACTTTACCGTTTAAATTGTAAAATAAGTGTAAAGTTTAATGCTATTTTTAAAAGTAAGAAGCTCAACGATGACTTGCGTACCCGTGAGGAGAAGCCAGATTTGTTAACCCAGCAATGTGTCATATATCATTTTAAATGTGGTCTGTGCGAAGCAGACTATGTTGGCTATACATGCCGGCACTTATATGAACGCATAGATGAACATAACAAAAGTAACCTTGGTACACACGTCCGTCAAGAGCACGGAATATCTACTGATCAATTTGAAAAACATTTTAGAATAATAAAAAAGTGCAAAAATAAATTCGATTGTCTCGTGAATGAAATGCTGGCAATTCAAGAACTGAAACCAACATTAAACGTTCAGGGCGATTCCATCCGGGCCAAAGTTTTCAAATAACTGCATGCATTTCATATCTATAGGCTAGTTACCATAGTTACTGTTGTCACTGATATAGATCTCATATAATTGTAAATATTTTTCATGATGTAACTTTACCCTCAAGGGGCAAACATTTTTATGTATAAATATATCTTAATTAATAATAAAAAAACATTCACTTGAGAATGGCTGAAGTCAATCAGTCGAAACGTTGTGCAAATTTAGTTGTGTTGTTATTTTGTACCAAAATAAATTTTATTATTATTATTATTATTATTATTATTATTATTATTATTATTATTATTATTATTATTATTATTATTATTATTATTATTATTATTATTATTATTATTATTATTATTATTATTATTATTATTATTATTATTATTATTATTATTATTATTATTATTATTATTATTATTATTATTATTATTATTATTATTATTATTATTATTATTATTATTATTATTATTATTATTAATTGATTGATACATTTCTTTAAATATAATTTTGAAATTGTACATCATAATTATACCGCAGCTTAAAACTAAATGTTAATCTGATTGTACTTGTCTTAACTATTAACTATTTTAAATGAAGTTGAACAGGGTCTGACAAAAGTAGGAATCCAAAAATCGTAGATTCCGTAAGGTTAGAGCAAATTCAGAAGAAAATTGATATTATTAATGATTTACTGATCAAACCTCGACAAAAAATTCAGAAAAAATGTGGAAATGCTTCCAGGACTCCATAAGGCTGAAATTTTTGTCAGACCCTGACTATGAAGTCAAACCTGTTCTAAATGTCTTCTGTGGAAGGCTGCCATCTACATTTCTAAAGTGGTCACTTATCAATTACTGTTAACAAGAATGTCTATATATGGAATAATGAAGTACAGTATATAAAATTAAGTTTCTTATATACTAACAGGAATAAAACTCTGTTTATTCTCATTCTAGTCTACAACTTCAAGTATCATTTAACTATATACTGTAACAACTCCATATTGAGCTTGACCGATGGTATACATTGTAGGCTACTGTATATTATTTTACTTGGGCACTCACATGAATAGTTGTCCAGTCAGATCCACTTTTGCTAAGTCCATAGGCGAACAGTTCTCCATCTTCAGAAAAAGAATATCCACGTAAAGCAACTGTTCCATCTTCAGATAATTTATTTGGATCTAAGAAAACAAAGGCTTCTGAATCCAACGACAGCTGACCATATAGAACACTATAAAATTGTTTAAAAATGTAAGTTATGAAATAATATGTTTCAGATATTCTTCTTTAAGCATCCTGCATTTGAAAGTGCATATTTCAAAATTACAAACAGTATTCAAAAATGTTCCAAAGTGCTTTTTAAATACAAGTTGTATGCTTTAGTTGTGCAAGTTTTAGTGACTATGATGTGGTTTGTGATCTTGAGATCAGGTGGGAATGTGTGATGTATGTGTAATATATATTGCGTGTTATCCCATGTTGTAATGTAATGCTAGCTAACTGCGGTCAGCAGTGATTGTTGATAATAGGAAGTGATAAGTCTTGTAAAGGGAGTTGCCTTGAGTCCTCCGAAGAGAACAGTCTGATAAGACAATTATTTGAAACTTTTACTGTGTCGTTTATGTCTCCCTCACATCAACCATAGTCTTACACAAGTAATGAGTTTCACGCTTTTCACAAACAAAAAGTAGGCCTAGTTATGATGTAATTTCCAATTTGAAATATTATCATGTATTTAGGGAGCGACATATTAGCGCTATTTTGAATGTGTTATTTTACTGCACAAATTATACAGTTAGGCTTGAAAGTTTTTAGATCTGAACAAAATATTAGAACTGGAACTTTTTACAACAATTGCAGCGAGCAGCGTGATCTGATAATCTGTCAATCTGAAAATATACATGATGTAGCTTAATTTACAAAATTGCTAGAACTTTGTAGACTACATATTTTGTTTTTACTTCCATTCATAAAAGCAAACAAATAATTAAACAATGTTAAGTGTTCATTCTACGTTTTGCTAACAATTATATATTTCCCTACCTCAGAGAATATCGCCACCCTTTCAAAATATATGAAAAACACAAGAAAAGCTCTTCTCCAGAAAATAAGTTTCTCGCTTTGTTCCATTTAATTTTAAACTAAGAATTAAGGCAACGATTTAGAGGAAAACAATTCCCGGGGGAATACGTATAGTTCAAGAAATAAATTCGACAATTGATCGAAATTTGGTTAAGTAATGGACAAAAACATATGGTAAACCTCTACAGTAGGCTACACACATACCCACATATCAAGGTTATTTGTGATAGGATTCAAAGCGGATTGTAAAGCTCCAGGTAGAGGTAGAATCAAATCACACTCTCAAGTGGATTCCGACTTTTTAAATGGACTGCAATATCTCAAAATGAAAAATTTGATAGTAAATAAATATTGAATTTCCAAATATCTGATATCTAAATATTAGAATTGATAGACTGTATTTATTCATAATCATGCATGTAAGAGTAGGTTTATGTTTACTAATTTGATAATTGCTCTTTGAAAATGTTGTAAGAATTAAGGTAAGTAATAAAGAAGGTATTGTCCGAAGCACCTGCACCAATCATTTATTGCTAGGTTATAACTCATTTGGCTTGAAGCAATGATTGTAAATACATATTATTCACATAGTACCAGGTGCACTGTGCAACTAATACAGGGCAGGATTAAGTTGCAAGCAGATATTTTACAACCAAAGTCTTCTTGAAACAATTCCATGCATTAACTCTAGACTAAGTGTAGGATTTGATTAATGTTAGTTCTACAATGTCTCATCTTTCTTGTCACAGTCACCTATCTTCATGTGAAATGTGTTTAGGATGTGTCAAGTATATAATCTCTCACGTTGCATACTTAGTATTGCATTTGCTGTTCATGTTTCTTGTATTGTTCTATAATGCATGAATTGTCATTTGATAATTAGTGATGTATTGTGATTGGTTAATTGTACATTGTCTCAGCGGTATTGTGGTATTAGTTGTTGCGTGTTTATGTATTCGCTCTCTTGCCTGTTGATTGTCGTAGAGAATACATTGGATATATAAGTTAAGTGTATGTCATGCCTCCTCCATGCAGGTCATACGAGAATCATACAATAGGGTCACAATCTCTCGAATCAAAATGCACTCTAGAGTTTGAATCAATTCAATCAGATCTAAGGAATATGCAACCATTTCTCACCTTTGATTTTGAAGTCCAGAATTATAAAAGTAAAAATATCGCTTTCCTTCTTTGAACGGACAACCAACTTTGGGGAAATTCCATAATTCTTCCAGGCTAAAAAAGCAGAGAAACGTTGCGTTAGATCAGTAGGACTACCTAATTATGAAAACAAGTGGATTAGATAAATGATGATGGTGCATGAACGGTTGAACGTGTGACTCTCTTGTGCATGTTTCAGATGTTTAATACTCTGTAGAAATAAGCTTATAGATATGTATAATTCAGATTATCACAAGGGTCAATAGCACATCTACTAGCTAAGTTCTTTGTTGCCATCTACACTTCTGTAATGTTCATATTGAACAGGGATGTTAGTAACGATTACAAAAGTAACGACGTTACTTGTAATCGTTACTTTTTAGTAACTTCTACTTGTAACTAGTTACTTTTCTGTAAAAGTAACTTCTACTTGTAACTAGTTACATTTAGGATTAAAAATAAAGTAACGATTACTCGTTACTTCTTCACTACATTTTCGCTTTTCTTCCGTTACTTTTTTCACAATAGAGTGCTGAAAGTTAGCAGCTTCTCGATCGCAATTGTGTTTTGCTTAATCAAAATCTTTTGTTCCTATTGTTACCATCCAAGAACAATAAAACACAAAAAAATGTTTTCTGCGACTGCAGGAAGTCTTGTCATTAATTTGGATGTCAAAAAATTACATTCGGGGATGTAAACATTCTGTTTTTCTGAGTTTATAATATTCAAGTGATTCAACGAGCGTTTTATGTCTGACTTGTCTGTTCGATCAATTAATTGTCATAGCAACCAAGCCTGAAATAGAACTAATGGCGCGTAACTTGAGATTTCTTTGTTATGATAATTAGGAGGATCGAATAACTAGACCGCTCATTCAAACACGCTAAAGGAATCGCTGTGAATTATTCGTCGGGTGTTTGTTTTGGTATTTATTATTTTCTAAAAGAGCATTTGATTTGATAAATTAACAAATTAAAATACATAAAAAAAAGTAACGGAAAAAGTAACTGTAACTAGTTACTTTCGAATTGAAAGTAACTTGTAACTAGTAACCGTTACTTTTTCTGAAAAGTAACGTCTGAAAGTAACTAGTTACTTTCTTGTCCAAGTAACGGTAACTGTAACTAACTACTTTTCAAAAGTAACTTTAACATCCCTGATATTGAATTGTATTTGAGACATATGATTGAAGACAACACTACTGTTCTTGAGTTCAGTTTGTAAGAGTCTAATCACAATATCTACAGTTAAACTATTTATATCAATCTACTACAGAGGTCCCCCCTCCAGACGGACTCCGAGGGAATTTACATGAATATGTCGTAAAATTATGATTAAATATTGGAAGCTAATTATTATAACTAGATTATTGTAATGTGTAATGTATTTTACTTATTTATTTTATTATTTATTTATTTTTATTTATTTTATGAAAAGTAAAAATATTCTATTTTAAAATCTTAATAGTAAAAGTAATAGGGCTTTGGGTTAACGAAATTTTACGACCAGGACGTGTTTTACGTACATTGTCAGTTGTAGTGGATGATTGTTCGTTATTAATAGATGGAATTATAGATGTTGGATGTGTAACAGGTTCTTCAATTACAGGTTTTAATCGATCAATGGCAACAGTGTCTTCTTTATTTCCGCGTTTTATTTTAAATACTTTATCTGAACGAGAGACAACATCATACGGTCCAGTATAGGGTGCTTCAAGTGGACATTTTGGGCGATCCACTCTTATCCATACTCGTTTACAAGTTCTTAAGTCTGGTGGAATGAAGACTGAAAGTTCTTGTTTCTTAGCTGGTGGTTGAAAGCGAACTGTCTTGAAATGTTCTGAAGTGTTGTTAACAGATGATGAGAAGATAATAACTTTTGATTGTCGATACAGGCACGTGGTACCAATGGTTTCAAGCCAGTTAATAGTTCGTAAAGGGAAATACCATCCTCTGAAGGCCATATACGGAGTGCCAAAAGTGCAGAGGGTAAGGCATCATACCACGACTTATCTGCAATGCGTAAAATAGACTTAAGGGTCCTATGCATACGTTCGATTAACCCGTTAGTTTGGGGGTGATAGGAAGTAGTCCTCAATTTTAAATAGCCTATCAGTTTCCCTACCTCACACATCAATTCACTTTCGAAATTGGAGCCACGATCTGTGACTACGTACAATGGAGCAGAATATCTTGCAATCCACTCCCTAACAAAGGCATCAGCTACAGTGGGGGCTGTCTTGTCCGGGATCGGTATAACCTCCACCCAGCGCGTACAGCGATCAATAATTGTTAAAAGGTAACGACAGGGAGAGGTAATGTGAGTGAGAGAAGAGGTGGAAGGAGGAACATGGACGATATCCATGTGAACAGTTTGCAAGCGGTCAGAAGGAAGATTATATGGTAAACTAGGACTAACTGTGTGTCGATGAATTTTGCGTTGCTGACATGAAAGGCATTGTTGTACTCACATATTAATTTCCTTCCTCATTTTGTTGTTGTTGTTGGTTTATTTGCCAAAAAATATAATATTGACTGGAATATAAAGGAAAGCTTGACTTTCACTTACATATATCCTTTAAATACAAATGGTATTAAAAGTAGAAAACAGTTGTTAATTAATTGAATATAGTTCATACATAATAATACTAATAGACTGCATAAAGCACTTAAATCTTGTTCATCCAATTTTGATTTAAAGGATCGTAATGTTTTACTTGTGACAGTATGTTCGGGTAAACCATTCCACCACGGAATTACTCGATTAACGAATTGAAATTTGGTGACATTTAGCTTACAGGATAGCATGTTTGTTGGCTGTAGCTTTAAGGAATTACCTCGCATTGAGTATTTATTCTTAGAAAAATTACAGAGTTCTGTTACATTTAAATCTACGAGGTTGTTTATAATTTTGAACATCATAATAAGATCTTGTTTTATTCGTCTTAATTCTAAAGAACTAATGCCAAGATAAACTAAACAATCTTGATAAGCCTGTCCGTAAACATGATTGACGTGGCATATATGCCTAGTGAAGGTTCGTTGCACCTTTTCAATGTTCATAATGTCTTTTGTTAAATAAGGGGACCATACTGGAGACACAGATTCCAAAAGTGGTCTTACGTATACGTTGTACGCTTTACTTAAAATGAAAGGATCTCTACTTGTGAAACATTTTCTTATTAAATATGACCTAGATTTTGCTTTTGCTGCAATCATACCACAATGTGCTGAGGATTTGAAATCTGCAGTAAACAATACTCCTAAATCTTTGATCCTTTCCACGGATTTCAACTCTTTTCCTTCCAAGTTAAACACTTTTCGAGGCACTTTATTATTTCCGAAAGAAAATACGCAACATTTGTGTAAGGCGAGTCGTAACTGCCATGTTAAAGCCCATGCTACCACCTTGTCTCGTGTTTGCTAGAGATTGCAATTTTGGTCAGCTCGTGCAGTAAAGATCTTTGCATCATCTGCAAACAATTTGATATGGCAATCTTCTTCAAGGCAGCTTACAATGTCATTAATAAATAATATAAACAGCAGAGGGCCCAGTACAGAACCCTGGGGTACACCACTGTCAACGTTTAAAGGTTTAGAGTAAATATTTTCAATGCACACAGATTGAGTGCGGCCAATTAAAAACGAAGATATCCATTGAAGGAGCTCAAAATCTATACCATAGGCTTGTAGCTTGACAATCAACTTCTTGTGGGATACAGTGTCGAATGCCTTGCTAAAATCTAAATAGACGGTATCAGTTAGTAATCTGGAATTGATTGATTCCGACCATAAATTAAGCGTTGATAATAACTGTGTGCATGTCGAACGACGTTCTAGAAACCCATGTTGTTCTTTGGTTATAAGTTTATTTTTTAAGAAATATTTCTTCATTTGGTTGGTAACTATGGACTCCATCACTTTGCATGTGACGCAAGTCAACGACGAAACAGGGTGATAATTTTTGCAAACTGAAGACTTTCCATTTTTAAAGATCGGAATCACAAAAGCAGTTTTCCATACTGGTGGAAGTTGACCCGACAGCATGGACGTTTCATATAGAATGGACAATGGAAGAGTAATTTCGCTGGCAATGTTCCTAAGAAAAATAGCTGGATAACCATCAGGAGATTTCGACGCTTTATTTGGAAAGGCAAGTAAAGTCTTGAGAATATCTTTTTGCGAAAAATTGATAAAAGAAAGAGATGTGGTACTGTCAACTTGTTGCGCAAATTCAGGAATGATCCCATCATCTTGAGTAAATACACTAGCAAAATAGGTATTAAAACAATTAACTTTCTCATTTAAATCTGCCACTGTTACTCCATCTTCATTTTGTACCGCAGGTATCGATGGGTGCGATTGTAATTTACTATTAACAAATGAATAGAATCTAGAAAGTGATACTTCATCTAAAAGGCTTTTGTCACGTTGAATATTAAAGTCTTTAACGGCTTTTTCGTACTCTTTTGATATACTCTTAAAATCGGATTTTGAACCACTTTGTGTCACGGAGACCCGGTAAGCAAGACGTTTCTTTAAAGCCAGTGACCGTATTGTCTTAGGATATCTGAATTTTCTGTGCTTTAAAAGCGGAACAAAGTTATTTATACAATAATCTAAAATTTCAGAAAATGCTTTCCAAAAAGATTCGACATCACCATGGCAACTCTTTGATATATTTAACCAGTTGATGTCTTTTAAGATCAGTGAAATACTGTTATAATCTGCCTTTCCAAAATTTCGCTTAACATGCTTATCTTTGATAGGGGAACATAATGATTTAGGTATTTGAATGGAAAATCCTATAGATTAGTGATCACATGTATTTGTGAAAGGTTCGACAATTTCAAGTTCAGTAATTAATGCTGAATCAGACGTTAAAAGAAGGTCCAAAATGTTGTTGAAACGTGTAGGATATGTGATTATTTGTTTCAAGTTATTTCTCATGACAGAATCAACATTTTGGGCCAGTAAAATCTATCACTAATTAATCGAAAGGTTGATGAGCGGCCGTAGTGACCTAGATTATGTAAAGAGTCGAAAACGGTACGACGCGAGGATGGTGGTACAAAAGGGGGTGGTAGCGATGTAGATACCTCGCACCATGCAGATCCTTCTACAAATTCTACTAAGCTAAGACCAGAAGTGTCAAATGCTTCTCTTGACTGAGATGAAATGACATCAGCTAAACTAATAACATTAAAAGAAACACTAGAAACATCGCTTGAGTTGAAATCAGCGTTAGATGATTCAGGCTGTAAGTCACGTGACAAAGCATCGGCGACAACATTAGAACGACCAGGAATATGAATGACATCATTGACAAATTCAGAAAGATAGCTAAAGTAACGTTCTTGACGTGGACTTCTAGTATGGGAAGAACGAGATTTCCAGGCAGCACATATCGGCTTGTGGTCAGTAAATATTGTTAGAGCTGTATTCTCTACAATTGGACGAAAACGTCTCACTGCTGCATAGATAGCTAAAAGCTCATGGTCAAATGTGGAATAATTCTGTTCAGCCGGTGATAATTTACGTGAAAAGAAGCTAAGGGATGCTGACTGGCCGTTTTCCTTATGTAGAACAGCACCAATGGTAAAGTTAGAGGCGTCAGTGGTAATTGTATATTTACAAATGGAAGGATCTGGATGAGCAAGTGTTACGGCGTGATTAATTGCAGATTTTAGCTCATCAAAAGATGTTTGATGACATGCTTGCCAAACAGAAGGTGCAACGTTACGGTCACGGCGTTCATTTGCGGATCGCGGTTGTGTTGCGTTTGCTAGGTCTTGCAAAGGATTAATTACTGTAGCATAATCTGGAATAAAACGGCGGTAGAAACCAAACATTCCAAGAGCTCTACAAAGAGCAGGATAGTCAACTGGAGATGGAAGCATTAACAAATTATCTTTGGATTGCTCCTTGGGTGTAATACCATGAGCAGTAACTCGATAGCCAAGAAAATCTACTGAAGCAATGGAAAATAAACATTTATTAAGATTGAGACGAAGTCCATATTCAACTAAACGATCAAGGACTTTCGTAAGTCGTTCATCGTGTTCCGCTTGGGTAGAACCGTAGATAAGAATATCGTCTATGTAGGCAAAGCAAGAGATTGAATGTAGTACAGAATTGATAAAGCGAGAAAATGTGGCTGCGCTATTTTTTAGACCAAATGGCATTGTTTTGTAAGCAAAAGCACCGAAAGGAGTAGTGATTGTAGTCTTTTCGATATCTTCAGGGTGTATAGGTATTTGGTGGTAAGCCTTAGATAAATCAAGATGAGAAAATATTTTTGAGCCAAACAGTTCATTATTGAAAGATTGAATATCAGGAAGTGGATAACGATCGGGCTAGTAATCCTGATGAAGCTTGATAATCGCCAACAGGGCGAAATGTTCCCGAACCGGATTTTGGTACCAAGTGTAAGGGACTAGCCCAGGGTGATGTAGATGGTGTAATAATTCCTGCTTTTAGTAAAATATCGAACTCTGTTTTTGCTGCAGTCAATTTACTAGGGTGCAAATGACGAGGTTACAAAATACAGGATCGCCTGCTGTTTCAATACGGTGCTTGACATCATGAGCAGGTGTATCTTTGTAAATAAATGGAGTGAATAATTCACGACGGGTGTTTAAAATGTTGGAAATAGATGAAGGTAAATCAGTAGGAAATGGTAATTTTATAGAATCAAAAATAGTGGAACAGGATTTGAGTGAGGTAGAAATTGACGTTGTGGAATCAAGTAATTTACGATTAGCAAAATCAAGGTTAATTTTATGAGTATATAAAAAATCAATACCTAAAATAGGTTGAGTAACATCAGCAAAAACAAATATATGTGGAAATGAGCGACGTGACGTTATCGTGGTAAAGTAGCGATAGTGGCGATTTCACCTACGACTGAAATGCTCTTTCCCGAAGCAGAACTTAATGATAATGTAGAAGGGTTTGTAACTAAATTGTATTTTGAAATAAAAGGAGATGGTAAAAGTGACACAGCTGAGCCGGTATCTACTAAAAATGCAACAGCAGGCATGGACGGCAAAATTACAATGACGTACATAAAGGAGCCATGCTGATGCGTCACGCCATCAACATGACTTACTCGTTTTCCGATACGACTTAAACAGGGGCCGGAGAAGTTGAACGTGAAGAAGTTGGAGTGCGTTGGTTAGAGGGTAAAATTTGTGTTGGTTTTGTGCCAGGCCATTGGCACCATGGTCTACAATAGCGTGCGTTTGCAGCATAAAAAATGTGAGATCTACATATTTTAGATTTTTGTTTTGGTGAATAACTTCTAATAACATAATATTGATCGTCTGGACCCGCGGCGCGAGAGGGAACAGACTCCAACCGAGACACAGCCGACACCGGTTGATGAAATTGTTGGGGGTCCGGATTTAGATCAATCATGTTGACTGCATTCAGTCCTAACATACTCCATAAATTATCAGCAATTGTTAAAAATTGTGGTAGAGGTAATTCTGAATGGCCTATTAGTAATGTTTTAACATTAAGGGGAAGGGCCTCTAATAGTCTATTACGCACTAGATGAGCCGTGGCCCTGATGCCCGAATCCTCAAATAATTGTCTAATTTTCATAGCACATACGGATGGTTTTAGTCCTATAAGGGACGAGTTGCTAAAAGCTTCTTGCATAACTTCTTGTTGAGATTTCTTTAACATCTGTAATAAGCGGTGCTTTAATACAGTATACGGGTTGACAGCATTAAACAAATCATGGCTAACCACCAAAAGACCAAGGTCTGCTGGCAGCTCCGGCACTATAAGGTGGAATCTTTCCATTTCTGTCGTAATTCCTTTCGCATTAAAAATGCAATCCAGTTGCATGAACCAGAATTGGATGTTGAGGCGTAGGAGAGGTGGTAATTTAATATTAAACGCTGTTCGTTGTGAGTAAACCATTGTTGGTTGTGGCTGCTGGTTGTTGATGACTCCAGGAGACTCTTCATTGGATATAGGTGGTTGTGCGGGGTCACCATTTGTAGTGTTCATATTGAATTGTATTTGAGACATATGATTGAAGACACCACTAGGCCTACTGTTCTTGAGTTCAGTTTGTAAGAGTCTAATCACAATATCTACAATTAAGCTATTTATATCAATACAAACGAGGTTATATGAAATCGAGGTAAATCAATCTATTACACTTCTACCGTCCTGACGGATTGCATTGTGAGTAGCTGCGGCGCATCATTGCGCATTGACAATCAAGACCTGTCTGCCATGAAATCTGTTGAAATTGATCTGCAGTGTCGCAGCTGAGATCAACAAAGAGCATTTTTAAAAAATCATTGCTCTCTGCGAAAAAAGTCACTCATCTAGAAATAGAGGAGTCGTACGGGTGACTTCGGTAGGGCGACACCGTCTACATTACTTACTAAACTATTCAGAAAAAGTTAATTTATTTTATAATTCTTTTCTACCAATGTAGGCCTATGTTTATTGTTTGGTCGTTCAAGTTAGTGAGTTAGTGATTCTTTCTTACTACAATGTTATTTGATTATGGTTCAGAATTAGGCAGTCTTCAAACGTCGTGCTCTACATGCGCCGTGCTTATCTTTGTCTGGCACGGCAGAATTGGAATTCTGGTTTTAATTCATTTTAGACGGCGTGAAATTGCCGTCCATTGACTTCATCAAAATTGAACAGCGTATTGCGCAATTATTGAAAGAAAAACTACCTTTAGCTAAATTTAGCAGTACCTGAAAATGATGTCACTCTGTTTGAGATATAAGATTTCGGTTTAAGAGATCCATAATGTTTATTAGTTAAATTTCCTTCGAATATAAATGTTTTAATTTAAAAAAACAATTAAATCTCATAAAGAAATGTCTGTTCTATCAAGCTATGTTACCAGTCAACATGCAACTGAAATGAAGTGCATCCTAAAATGTTTTCAACCTACATAGTAATAAAATTCACTATTTTAATAGACAGCAGAATACCAAACAATTGAGCATAATGAAGTAGTTTATAATTGGACTTCAAAATTGGACTTTATGTTCAACAATATCATCGAGAAGTGAATGAAATGATAAAAAAACATCAGAAAAACTACTATTTTATCCCCAATTCGCATGAATTTGACCGAACATTCGTCTGAAAACAGACGAATAAAAGCTCGGCATCCTAAAAAGTACGCCTTATAAAACAACTGTCGTGCTGATGCCGCTCCGAGCGGCAACCATCGTCGTGCTTCGAGCTTTTGCCGAGCTAGACAAATTGCGTCGTTACTGATTTATACGTCGCGCTTTTGCCAGGTCGCGCCAGAAGATTAGCACGGCGCATGAAAAGCACGACGTTTGTAGACTGCCTTACTTTTTCAAGTAATTTTTACAACACTGAGCATATGTCCCCTGAGCCCCAATATATTGGGGATTTGGCACCCAATATAGTCAACTCTATTTTTGCTTTCTACCCACCAACTCGAAAACAAGCTCATGAGCCGCCACTGTATGAATACTATAGGCCCTGTAAAGAAGCTTTACATGGCACATAATGTGGCCTTGATTAAATAAAGTCTATCGCTATAAATGTTTAGCAACAGCTATAAGATTATAAATTCACCGTTTCGAGAATTTGTCACCCAAATCACAATCAGCTAGGTATGCCTCAGAAATCTTGTTTTGCTCGTCCACAAACTTTTTAGTCTCTTCAGACTGTGCACTTTCTAGCCAATGATATGGTGTTTTAACAACTTCTCCGTGGTAATCGTCTGATTTATCTTCATCGCGGTAAACTGAAGGATAAACTATTAAACTTGTCATGGTTTTGATTGAAAAAAGCAAAACGAAACAGTGAAAGAAATCAGAAATGCATACAACGGCCTCGCAAATAATTATTATAAAGATTACGAATGTGAGGCAAATAGAACATTTCAGTTTTGTTACAAAAATTCTGCAATCTGTGCAGTTCACTGAGTTCAGTAGCTTAGCACTAACATAACGGTTAACCTTTGCCCAAGACTTGGATTCTATCGTCTTTAGAATGCCTGAATCTCAATCAAGGCCATGTATTACGCATGTTATATTCGATATGGATGGTCTTTTGATCGGTATGTATCATAGTAGAGCTAAGATCTTAACCGCACGCAGAACAGAAGGAGAAGTTAAACAAGAATTTCGAAATTCAATAGGCCTACCCTTTTAATTTGCACATTTTGCAATGGTTTTACATTTGTTTATACGTTTTGAACTAGCTCCAGTCGCATAACAGGGGAAAACTAACAAACACGGAGCTTGCGGTGTAGCTGCACAAATTACAAACTCTGCAATCTGGATATTGCTTTCTGAGATTGGGTAGAGCTGATGTCATACTCAACTCATACGTCCGCATAGCGGCATAGATAGCCATATCATAGCCAGACAACCTATTGTCCAGGTACTCCATCCTTCAGGTAACCATGTGTAATTAACTTAGTGTTCACTTTGGATTTTTGACTTTTTGCATCGTATTTTGATAAAAAGAACTATTCCTTTTCTATTGTTGTCATATAACAGGAAAATTAGGGTTATAACTTATGGCGGTGAATATCCGGCAGATTTAATTTTTCGAATACAGATTAGAGCACCGGATGCTGAGGTGGCTTACAGGCCCTAGGTCTACAGATCCCTTAGCTTATAATTACATTATATATGCAGCATGATGGCAACAGGCTACTGTTAAGGAACTGATGGACATGGGAAAACGTCACCCTATTCAAGTCAAAGCTAGTAACTTAACGTCGAGCTGTGTCTTCATGTTTCGATCAGCTTAACATGTCATGTCTCCTTACGAATTGGCACAATCTTGCAATAACAAAATATCATCACGCTAATTTGTGTGGACAGCAATTCAATTACATGTTAGATTTGCTGCCTCTTTCGTTAAGAACCCGGTATGTTAAGGTCTGATGAGTAAATGATCCAACTTTGTTAGTTTAAATAGTTTAAATATATTCTATTTTGTCAAACATGCACTTGAGCCAGCCCAGTCATCAGCCAACTGCATGTGAGTAGGATAAGACAATGAGACTGACTGATAAGACAATGGGAGAAAGTCTTGGATTCAGCGTAGGCGCATCCCGGGCAAATCTACTCTTAGGTGAAGGCAGCTTTACTGTCAATATTCTTTCAAACAGGATTTAAGTTATATTTTTCCATGCATTGCTTTGAGCCTTTGATGCAAACAAGTCAAATTAACTATCATTCACTAATCAAACCCTTTCCGCAAATTATAATAGACTGTGCAGTCCGTCCACACAGGAATCCATTTCCCACTCAATCTTTGGATGTTGGGTTTGGTAGGCCTACTAGATAGCTAGGTCTGTTACAAAATAAGTCACCTGCACTAACCTGAGCCATCTATGTACAAATTGTAAATAGATGGCTCTGGCACTAACCACGGAGACGTCATTATTCTTTATAACTGAAAATTTATCTTGATACAGTATTGACAAAATACAAAATTTTCTTCAATCAGATACTGAACGCATCTATACTAAAGTTATGGATGCTGTTTGTTCAAAGTATGGAAAGAAATTCACGTTTGCACTTAAAGTTAAAATGATGGGACGAAGTGGTCCTATGGCAGCTCAAATAGCAATAGACGATCTTGGATTACCAATAACGGCAGAGGAATTCTTATCACAAGCTGCAATATTGAAAGAACAATGGTTTAGCCAATGCGAAATGATGCCTGGTAAGAACTAGAACAAATGTATGTAGCCTAGGTATACACTTATAGGACATATAGAAAGTTTCACAAAGATTCGGATGAAATTGATTCTTCAATTTATCCACGCATAAGCTTAAAATATAAAAAGTACTTTATTTCCCAAATTTCATTTTCCCTCAACTCTAAACAAAAGGCTTGGCCTACCATCGAAAAAAGTGAAACCAAGGTATATTCTATCCTTCTTCACGTGAATCAGTGGTGGCAGAGGGAGGCTACAGCCATCCTGTTAAGTATACTCTGAGCCCCGTGGGTTGGGAAGAATGTTTTCACTGTTGTGAGAAATGTTGGTACAGTGAGACCTGTATATAACAGCCAGCTACGAGAGATGGACAAATTGACCAGTATATGCAGGTGACCTTTATATACAGGTTGTATTCAATAGAAAATACTATTTTAGACATTGCAAGAGTGACCACTATAGACAGGTGGCCGCTGTATGAAGGTGACCGTTATAACAGGTTTGACTGTACTGTAGTTTTTTCAAATATGTATCAGAAATAGCCCCCTTGTTGGAGAAATTGGCCCCCTTGCAGAGGAAATCCTGGTGCCATCACTGATGTGATTTCAAAAGTTTCAATCGACCAAGTAAAGTATGCTAGGACTACTCCCGTATGAAAGTAGTCCATGATCCCAGTGGCCCAATTTGTATGGACTGTTCATAAAAACGGTTCAATTAACGTTCATGAAAGTTCATGTACTCAGTGAATTCTTTTGTATGAAACGAAAAACAATTATTAATAAATACATGATGTTTCTACGTACCACTCATTACTGCCAGTAGCATATTGTCAGTTGCTATCAATATAATTACCTTCTTCATTTTCAATGATGACAAAGCATAGCAATAATTAATTATGCTTTTATGTTTCTATAGGCGCAGAGAAACTGGTGAGGCACCTCCACTCTCATGGTGTACCTATAGCAGTTGCGTCTGGATCATTCCAAAAAGATTATATAACAAAAACAAAACACCATACAGCAATATTTGATTTATTCCATCATTTTGTGTTTGGTGATGATAAAGAAGTGAAACATGGCAAGCCAAACCCTGAAGTATTCACAGTAACAGCGGCACGATTTGAATCAAAAAATTTAGAAATATGCAATGTGTTAGTGTTTGAAGACGCACCTAATGGAGTTACTGCTGGCAAATCAGCAGGTATGAACGTTGTCATGGTACCTGATGAAAGACTTGATAAGTCATTAACGGAAGCTGCAGATCTTGTTTTGAAATCATTGGATGAATTTCAACCTTCAGACTGGGGTCTTCCATCTTACTGATCACAATAGTATCAATGATTTAGTAATTACAACAGATAGATGATTAGTTTTTATATTTGTGTAATTGTGTTAGAGATAAGATGGAAATATAAAGCAGATTTAGGATTTTGTTTGTATAAATAATTTATTATCCAATGCAAAATATAAATTAATCTAGAGAAAAAGGGATATAATGACTTCTGGCTCAATACCAGGATCTTTTCAGGATAACTCTCCAATCGGAGCACTTTCTAGCCAGAGGGTATGCATAAAAGTGTATAGTTTATCAGTTATTGAGACCTAGAAAACAAAATAAAATAAAATTCACCAGTAAGCACAACTGCGCGATAATTTTGGAGGCGATAGGCTATAAATAACTTTACAGGAAAATGAAAATTGGGAATGACTGATATCACTTTGAACTTGGTTTCCTACTGAATCCTAGCATTTATTTCAGTTTGGAAATCACATCAGCCCACAAGCGTTGAGCGATCACTTTAATTACATTGTAGTTAGAATGTCAAGGTGATTGTCTGTGTATAATCAAACTAAGTATCAACCAAAACCTTTTTCTGTGTATACAGAAAAGCTTCCATGGCAGCATCGTGATTCAAAAAATAAATATTTCAATTATTCTATATATTTACTCGTATTCTAACATCAAAGGACTTGTTTCCAGACGAAAATGTTTCAAAAGTCTTCTTGAGGAGCATTTAAATGCTTACATAAACAATGGCTCTTAATTTTGTTTTAAATTTATATTAATACTACTGTATATAATTTAATGTTTGTTACTGTATATCATATAATTTTAGTTTTATAATCAGTCCTGTGCAAAATAAATTTTTTAAACAATTGAGGTATGTACATGCGATATGGAACATCGTGAATAGGGTATGTATACTTATAGCATTCTACTTAACATTTGAGATGAGATAAGCAAAACCAAAAAGTCTCTCTTGCCGTGAGGGCTTCTAATTTCACAACTCTTACCATGTGACTCACTATTAATCGCTCATGTTAGCATAATGCTATACAGATGTCTTATCCATTTCATATCGCAACAATTAGAATCTAAGTACATACCTTATATGGAGTTGGATTCAAAGAGCGTAAATGATCTTCTCGGAATGATTGCAATGACTGTTTTATCTTGTCACGGAGAGCAGTCAATGTAGGAAGCTCAACCTTGACCTACGAATATTGTAAAGGCAAGTAATTATAAATTAATACATATAACTAAAACAGGGTCAAGTTTTTGGGGTGTCGATAATATTCAACCACTTAACTAGAAATCAAGATATTCAATGTGTCAGGAAAATTGGTTATACACAAAGAGAAGTCTTGGGAACAGACATACTTGTATATGTTTGGCATCTAGATTTGGACAAATTTTCTATGATTCCAAATAGATGGAGTAGTCATCAAAAAATACTTTGATATCTAGGGAGTGGCCTTTATTTAACCAAAGCACATACAAATCAGTTGATGAAGTATGTTTTTATATGGTTCGTATAAATTGTTCTTATAATACTCAAATTGGTTCTAAATGTATAAACACTCAAAACAGGTTTTATTGGAGCAAAAATATATTTTCCTTAGGAATCCAGAATGCAGGATAGAGTTTATATGGATACAATATTTCAAAAATTTGTGGGGAGTATGCCCGAGCCCCTTATTGTTTGTTCCATGCAGCCCCCTCCCCCATCGGAATTTGCTTCTGATGGGCCTGCACATTGTTATTATGTCTCAAATGGATGCTTGAGCCTGATGTCACTTTATACATAGAAGCTATTCACAAACTTCTTAATAACCTCCGTAAGCATTTATCTTGTCTCTCTTGTGAGCCTCATTCTGAAGGCTGAAAAAAGAGACTAGGTTTAAAAGCTTCTGATGCTACATTTGATAAACTAAATTACATTTTACAAACCTCTCCATTTTCTATCTGCAATTTCAGTAGCCTCTCCACTCGATCAGGTTTGACATAAGCTCTTTTTGACTCTTCGGTTGGGTGACGACACAAAACGCGACTGCCAACACAAGGTGCTTCTTCTTCTGATTTCTGCATCAGATCAACAAGTGCTTTACCTGTCAATTAACATAATGCAGTATTGAAACAAGAATACAGTCAAACATGTTACAACAGCCTCCTTTATACAGCGACCATCTGTCTATAGTGGTTACTATTGGAGTGTCTAAAATAGTATTTTCTATTGAATCGACCCTGTATATAAAGGTCACCTGCTTATAGTGGTCAATTTATCAATCTCTAATATCTGACTGTTAGATACACTGTAAATTTATTGCTAGATTGGTGTCAGTTATTGAATCCTAAATGTTCCAAATGCTGTACATACTGTAATAGGGTTTACTCATAAAAATTTGAAATATTGACCTGAATGGAGCAAAATTGCTACCAGTTCAGACAATATTTTTTCACTTCCAGAATTGTAAAATCTGTGGAATAGTTTACCTGAATCTGTTGTATCATCATCTAGTTATTAGTTGTTTAAATGTAGACTAAAGTTATTAGATTTGTCTCTGTACTGTAAATGTTTTACAAAAGGAATCATATGATATTGCCTTGGGGGCTCTAGGCGTTTAGTCAGATACGTGTTTGTCGTTCGTATTGTGTCTGTGCCTGAAACCATGCTGAAACTGATCGTTGCGTTGATCGTTGAATTTACGCTAAGCTCAATTCAAATTGAGCTTGTAGCAACCGCCGGTCAATTTTGCTCCGTCAACTTGTTGTACCAAGTGCCTTGCTTATTTTTACCACGATAAGTTTTTTTTTTAAAAAAAGAATTTGAAAAAGTGACAGTTTCAACTCTTGAAAAACGGAGATTCAAAGTTAATTGACGTCATATATGCTTGATAGATGTTGTGATCACACCACACTGGCTAGATGAGACAAAATGACGTAGTACAAAACCTGGTAAAATAATCAAGACACCTAGTACAACAAGTTAAGGTTAGTCAATCATATAGTGGCAATTATAGAGCAAATGCAATAGAACCAGTCATGTCAAACAGTGGTGAAACTACAGCTAGCAATTCTGCATGCTGATTTGTAAATCAATGAGTGTTGGCTGTTTTCATTATATCAAGTTTAATTGTAGTCACCCATGGTAATAATGTTTTTACAACATGGAATAATAATTCTCATATGTTACCGGGAAAATAGGGACATATTTTATATGGGACATACAATCAACACTTAAAGATTGACAATACTGACTGCATTCTCTTTAATCATAGACATTACTGACCATCAACTCCGTACAGACGGAACGTATCCTTTTGACCAGGAATTGTAACTTTGTTAACTTCTTCGCTTAGTTTCATCCTAGGTGATTTGTTGATTTCCACAAGCTATTGAACAAAAAGATACACATTTTTATGGTCAAAGCATATCCCAAACAATAACATGCACAATCTCTTTTAAACTATCATCCCAACAGAAATATCTTGAATCTTGAACGGTAATGATGAAACAAAATGTGCCTAAAAATGTAGGCTACTTATGATTAACGTAATTTACATACCTTGAAAACACATCCTAGTGCTGGTTGCTTTTGACATGTGACTAAATGTGTTCCAATTCCAAAACTATTAATCTCATGTCCCTGTAACAAACATAAATTAAATACAAATTATCAATCATAGCCTTCCTCTTTGATTCCTTATACACAATGTTTGAAAGTAAAGACATTTTTATGTCCAGGATTCCTGTCCTTCCTTCCCAAGGACTTTAGAGATAGTTTGGAGTGTGACAGATTCGCGGTATCATGACATATACAAACATTGAATATAAATTGTTATTTTGATTATATTACATATGATGCTTCAGAGTTTGAATATGTTGATAACTATTTTGGAAGTGGGCTTGAGGTTTAGTTGATGACAACCTAGTGAATTGACAACTGAGAGCTAGCATGGCCCCTGCGAAAAACAGTTCAGGAGTTCACGAACAGTTCATGAATATTAAATGGCTAAAATTTTCCTGAACTGTTCATGAACTGTTCATGAACAGATTCATGAACACTCACAGACAGTTCATGAAAAGTTCATGAACAGTTCATGAAAATTTAGGGCCATTTAACATTCATGAACTGTTCATGAACTATTCATAACTCCTGAAGTGGTTTCGCAGGGGGGTACTGGAAACTAGAATATGCAATACGACTAACGTCAAGATAAGGAAAACATTTGAAATTTGATAAATTGATAATTGCAGATTAACCATAAATGAGTCACTTGCGTTGCTGGGTTAATTTAGTAACAGATGTGTCTTTGGAATTTGACAAATAGAGATGTTCCGATTATGAAATTGCCGATTATTTTTACCGATTATTGTTTTGCCGATTGTTAAATCATAATCGGCAGATTAAATCGGTATACCGATTATTTTTGATAAATGTTATCAATGGACAATATAATAACAAGCTTTTTGTACAAAATTGATTAATATTGTCTAAAAAGTAGCAACACATACGCTAAACCAAATTATTGAAGTAGGCTATCATAGAACAGTTTTAAAGCACAAGTCAACAAAATACTAAAACAAATAAAGGCCTAATAAGAAATTGAAATCATCAGAATCTTTTAGGAGTGCCCCGGCTATTTACTCTAACGAGAAAATATAGTGAAGTAAGTTTAGTGTATTTTTCTTCTCCAACAAGTTTAATTTAATAAAAAATTTAAAATATAATAATTTGTAATGATTTAACAATCTTTCAAAATGTATTTCCTATCCTTCTTGTTCTTTCGCTGTTGTTTTACGGTGAAGGTGGATCGCTAAAAATAATTTTACATTGACACTGTCACTGTTGTTAACTCTTTAGTTACAGTATAAACTTGAACTTTGTTCGTATGTCATTTTATCCCAAAAACTTTTGCCATAATTATATTTAAATTGTTGTAGTTATCAAATCATTTGTCGCGTTGGATTAAATTTATTATTCATTCAAAAGTGCTCACGTGTTTGTCTCATCAACACTAATGTGTTTGACCTTCACAGATTTAAACAATAGAAGGTGTCAAAGAGCGTGACGAATTTAGCGTGTTCAAATTTCAAAAGTGATTCGATGTAAACAATCTAGGATTATGATTTCCGCTTTTGATAAATGCTTGGAAATAATGGACTAATCTCTAAATAAAACAAAACATTTGATCGACTAGTGACGGTGGTGAAAATATGCCCAACATATGCGTTTATTAATACGGAAATTTACATTTTACAAACATTTTAATGGCAATAAAACGCAGATTAATTTTACCGATTGTGATAACAACATCGGCCGATTACCGATTGTGGAAAAAATCATGCCGTTAATCTGTTAAACCGATTATTTCCGATTAATCGGAACATCTCTATTGACAAACAGCAAATTTTGATCTCGAAAATGAAAGCCATATAACCAATACAGTTGAAACAGTATATTTTCTTTCATTATGCAAAACAGAAAGCGAAATAAAAATCATAAGCTGTCCGAAACACGACTGGAAAACAGCAATTCCTATATAAGATATATAACTCAAATAGTTTTACTTGAAAACCAAATGAGAAACAGTGGAAACTGGATCATAAAGATACACGCACATACTTCCGCATTTATAAGAATGTAATCTCACCTGCTGCTTCAAGGAATATAACGTCTCTTCATTGATATCATTACTAGCAACAATCTTTGTTGCAGAAATCCAATCGGCATCAAAACTGTAAATGTAAATAACTGTAATTTGATTTAAATCCAGATCATGATGACTATCGCATGCTGAAGCTTGCATAATGGAACAGTGAATGTCAGTTAACTATCTTATGTTGGACAGCTTAATAAGTAGGTAATACAGCATTAATCATATAAGTTGCTCCATAGTTTCACAGTTCCAACAGTAAATAAATTGCTTGGCAGGGTATGAGAGTGCTCTGACTATCTTTGAATGTCCTCAAATATCAAACTCACGTCACAAAGGGTGATGTCAAAGCATGACACAGGTGCTAGATCTACAATATCGTTCAAGCTCACAAAATAGACACAAAATCAAAATGAAACACTTTCTAAGGAATTAATTAAGGCAGTATTGAAAAAAATACATACTAAAGAACATTCACATTTTTTCCCTTTTACATGCTTGCGGAAAAATGAACTTGGTTCATGGACAAATCATGAAAACCTTATAAACAGAAATAGTTCATGAACTACGCACATGTAGTAATTTGAGTATCACCTCAATTACTATATCTTGAAATTACAAAACTTTAATCCCTCAATAAAAAATGTGAACACTATTTTCAAATATTTCAAACTTCAACCAAGGAGCAGTACGATAGTAAACAAAGCATCATTTCACGGTATTTTAAATGAAATGCAATTCAACTAGAGACAATATGGTTAATATTTAACTTGATAATCTTTTTATTTCTAAATTTGAACTCTAAATACAAACTTTGATACTGTAGAAGGTTTGACAATTAAACTACTCACTGCTTAGCAAGAAGTTTAAATGATTTCCTTGCATGCCTTGAGAGATATGCTAAATCTCCTGAATCCAAACGAATGCCAATTGCCTTGTAGCCAAAGTCATGAAGCGCAAATGCCACAGCACAAAAATTTGGTATACCACTTCTGAAAAATTAAAAGTTGAAAAGATGTAAGAAAAGCTTAAAAGAAATACAATTTTATATTGGATAATAAAAAAGTTTATGCACACTTATCAGGTATTATGAATAAATGATGATGATGATGATGATGATACATTTCATAGAATTTCAACACATTTTAGCTGGATTATGCTTTATGTTTTTGGAAGGCAGGGAGGGACAAAATGATTTTTGTCGGATTTGGATTGGAGTTTTTATCATCGAATCCGATCAGTTTTCTTGTAATCAATTTAGGACTTAGGATTTCCTTGAAAGTATTAATAATTTTTTGACAATAGGCCCGGATACTAAAGAAATTTTTTTCTCAAAGCAATGATTGATTTATAAAAGTTTACAGAGTAATGTGAAAATCCCTGTGAGAATCACCTTAATCTTGCATAATTATGTGACATCAATCTTATTCTGATACGAGGCCTGGACAGAGAAATCGAGCAATTCACACAAACCCTATTCTTTTGTGAATGAATCGCGGCCTGTAACGCAGGCTAACTTCCATTTGATTTAAAAAAATAGTATTCTTGCACAATCTTCTTTTGGCTGTCTTCTGTTAGCACGCAAAGCAGTAGCTTGAATGGAACGTTCACGCGGCAAGAATTTCACACTTAAAAAGACAAACACTTATGTAGCCATGAGTCAAAAATTAAAACATACAACTACTCCTATAAATCCATACATAGACGCAATATTTATCTATCATGTTAATACAAAGGTTGTTGTTTATTAACCAACTTCAAATAATACCTGTCACAAATACGTCGGACTTACAGAAAAATCATTTAAAACACAATACGCCAGTCACATATCATCTTTTAAACATGAGAAGTACAAAAATAACACGGAACTTTTTAAACTAATATGGAACCTTAAGACTAATAACGCAGACTAATAGCAACTACACAGTCAAATTCAGTTAATATCCCCTCATTTAATATCCCACCTTGCTTAATATCCTACATAAACTGATTTCTGTTTCCCATTCTCCATACAAACTCTCATTATCCTACCTCGCTCAATATCCCACCTCGCTTAATGTCCCGCTTTTCATCCGTACCAGAGGGGGATATTAAGCAAGTTCGACTGTAGTAACATGACAAAAAATAGCTCCGCTACGCTCGGACTCATGGTGAATGATATAATAATCAAAATAAACCAATTGAAATCAAATTCAATAGAATATCAAATCAATCAAATCATCATGCAAAGAAAAATCAAATCAAATCAAATCCAAAAAAGTAAATCAATCCAATCGAATGATATAAAAATCAGATCAAATAAAAAATCAACTTCAATCAAATAAAATGAAATAAATTATAACAAATATCCAAATAATATAATAATATAAAGAAAAATATATCCAAATAATAAATCAAAGTAAAAAGAAAAAGAAAAAAAACGTTAGGTAGACCGATGGGATTGAAACCCAGACCCCGCGCGCCTAATGCGAACGATTCACCACTAGACCATACCAAGATAACAACAAATGAAGTGATTTTCACTACTTACAATACAGGTGTGAGTTGTAAATGACGTGCGAAATTGTCGGTTCAAAAGTTCTCATGGTCAAAACACAACAACAATTATCTTTGAAGTTTCACCTCAAATAATGATGTTACAGAACGATTAAAATCTTTCATTAACCATTTCAAATGACGAGAAGAAGAAAACAATCATGTGCTCTACCAATGAAGAGATGATCACGATGTAAACTAATCCAGGAGTATTAGAAAACATTTCATTTAATAATGCATTGTAATCTCGCTAAGCTGCGAGTCGGCCATCATGGCGGGCAATGGAAAAAAAAATTGTCAAAAAAATTTGGCTAAAAATTTGGAATAATCACACAGCATGCCCATTGTATTTTTAACAATAAAATGGTGTTTCTTGCGCAATCGTTTTTTGTTCAGCCTTTGTTAGCACGCAAAGCAGTGTGTTGAACGTTATTTCAAAAGAACAATAGATTTAGTCAGAAATGAAATGAAATGAAAACGTTTCCACCATGACAGCATAGACTCAAGGTCACTTACGTAACCATGAGTCAAAAATGTAACTTATGCCTTACTGAAAAATACTATATAATTATATCACATTTACCAAGTTTACTAAACAAAAGAACGGAACTAATTTTGAAATGTCACCATCAAAACAAATTATTTTATGTAACTTTAGATCCGGTATCTAAATATAACAATTGTAATAATAAACAATAACCTTTGTATTAACATAATTGATATATATTGCGTCTATGTATGAATTTATAGGAGTAGTGGTATGTTTTACTTTTTTAGTAAACAGTTTGATGAATGCATAATAAACGGGTGAAACTCCAAATAACGGAAATGGCTTTTGCTTCATCTTTGTGTCCATTCTATATTATGCTTAGTCTTAACAAACATTGAGCACTCTCACATACATTGTTCACCTCATATTGTATATATTTTATTTGAGAAATTAAAGTTTTTAGATTCAAACTTTGTGTACTGTAGCCTATTTATTTTGGGGAAATTTTTGCCATTTTCAATAATTGGATTCAGATCAGATCGGATTAACAAATCTGAATCGAAATTTTCGGATATTTTTTGGCATAACAGCCAGCTACTAGAGGTAGATAAATTGACCACTATAGACAGGTGACCTTTATATACAGGTTTGATTCAATAGAAAGTACCATATTAGACATTGCAAGAGTGACCCCTATAGACAGGTGGCCGTTGTATAGAGGTGACCTTTATAACAGGTTTGACTGTATTCTCATTTGGATCGACAAATTTTTGAACATTCGGATTACTAGTACCTAATCCGATCCGATGCAGACCTCTACTCTTTACCATTGGTGTAGGTGAATATTCTTCTATATTTGAATTTATGTTAGTAATTACCTTTATCTTAAAAAACATTTGCAAATTTCCATTTTCATTCTCTTACCTATGCTGTCAAAGAAAATACTGAAACGTTGCAGATTACATTTCTTTTATCAATGCTTCTATTACAAACTTATTTCGAGTGTCAGTTAAATGAAAGAAAGTTTACCTCACAACATCATATGTATCAACCAAAGCAACACACGTTGTTGGGAATGAAGAAGCATACGAACAGAAAGCCTTCAATTCAGCACTATTACTTTGGTCAGATAACACACCAAGAACAGGACTAATTTTAGTAAGCCATGCTTTAGCAGCTGCATAAAAATCCCTATCATTGCTTTGACCATCAGAATGAGATATTAAACACTCAAACGGAATCTCACTTTTATCATCAAGATAGAATGAAGAAACAAAAGCATGAGCGTGAGTTCCGACCAATGGGATACCGAATTCTTTACCAGCGAGAACATTACTAGTACCATGGAAACCTAAGAACAGAACAGAATCAGTCAAATTGTGCAAGCAAACATCGTTTATTCAGGCTGTCATTTCAGGTAATTTTTAAAATACATGCTCTGACGGGGAGCAGGGTCATAACAATACTGTTTTGTCAGTTTAATTTCTGGACTTTTCAAATGAGCCAACAAGAGTTGAGGCAAAAGATTAAGATGAAAATAGCTCCTTTTCAATTATATAATAATAATATAATAATAAATAATCATAATCATAATGATTTCTGATCTTGTCAATTGGAAAGACATCAATACCACAGACATTCAAGTTTTGAATTGATATTATCGATAACTGCTGTCTCGAGCCAATTACAATACATTAGAAGTTTGCATAAGTTTGCATTGAATCATCCAAGATTTTACATCCTTCATGCATTTTTCAATCGCATTTACAGCTTGATCTTTACGATTTTAAAAGGACAAGAGGACCATGCATGGACCGATATTATCTAGCAAAGCTAAAAATTTGTGAATTCATCACTTTCTGCAATTGTTCAATATTTGAGTGTTCTGTGAAAATTTTTGAGAACAATAAAATAATTTCAAGTCGACTTATTTATCTACTGAGATAGTTTATGTAACTCTGAGTTCAAGAACAATTCATGAACACAGTTTTTGAACTTTAAATAGCCACATTGTCATAAACTCAATTCATGAACGGTTGATGATCACAGTTTTTGACCGTTAAATTGCCCGACAATCATGATGTAATTTCATAATGAAGTTATTTCATGAATAGTTCATGAATTGTTTGTAAACTTTTACGAGTAAGAGTTTTTTTGCAGTTTATGAACTCTATAAAGTTCATGAACTAGCCTAAGTTTCATGAAATTTTCACCGGGGTAAGTCTTTCTAGAACAATTTTAGATAAGTGCAAAGACGGATAAATGTAATGAAAATGGTTGGCAATTGTGACTTGCACTTATAGTTACGCAGGTTACAATGTAGCAGAAAACAAAGCAAAAATTCAAGTCAAGCAACAACCTAGTTTAGAACAAGCCAATTTGAATGTTACTATTTACAGAACAATTAGAGGTTAAGATTATCGATATGAAGCTCTCACTGACCTCCCATATATGCATACTTCGAAGCAGATAAACCACCATCTGGACCTTGTGCTCTGCGAAGACCAAATTCTAGTAAAGACTTCTCTGGACCAGCGGCTAGGCAAAATCTCACAGCATTTGTTGTCACCAAGCTTTTAATCAAAACAATTAAAATTAAAACTAATTAATCGCGAAAACTAGTGAAAAAATAATTCAATTTGTAAGAGCTTTTCATAAAATAATGCTTTACATGCTTTACAGAGCTTTTGTAGTTTGTAGCTGTTATGGCATACAGGAAACAACCAAGATAAAGTGATACTGTACTGTATATTACCGTACCATCTTACCTTGCAAAGTTGACTAAATTCAAGAGTGTTGTTTCCAAGAGCTGGACAACTACAAGTATGATAAATGAAAATCGATGCAATTACTTCAAATCTTATTAATTGAGTCACGTTTTATACGGATAAATTAATATTAGTATTACTTTATTACGTCTGAAAAAAAAAGTAGTATTAGTAGGTTGTAGTAGTAATTACAATAAAGTAATATTACGTCTGAAGATTGCAATTAAGCGTGCATCGTTGTCTCTTATTCTATAATGCCTGTTTTTTACCCAACATTGAGCACTTTCATATTTTCCAACGGCCCAACTTACTATCTACTGCTGAACTTAGGAAACTTTCCCCTTCTGCCTCTGCTATTGCTCACCAACGTCAGATGTTTCGACGGGGCTATGGGAGAGTAGTATCTTTTCATAATGTTTTGTATCGTGAATTGTGTTATTTATAAGTTTCTTTTTCAGCTATGTCTGACAGTGATTTGTGGCATTCTTTGTGTAGCAAATATGTAAGGCATAAGAGGGACTGTCTATACTACTGCTACTACTTTTATATTCATATATGTGTACCTGAGTTTACACTCAATATTAATTATTTATAATTATACTAATAAATTAATACTCTAATTAACATATTTTATTTTCTAATCAAGCACACTCAAGCTTACCAGGTAAAGGACCTTCAACTCTCAAAAGTGGAAGCTTTGGAAATACTACAGTTCCTTCATCAATGGCATATAGTTTTACATGTTTTGTATCGAGTGCAAGAAGGTAGTCAAAAAAAGCAGCATCAGTAGTAGGTGGGAAACGCTCTTTTAAGAAACATATATCTGAAACATGAAGAAAACATATATTAGCATCATTTATAATACAACCATGCAAGATTAGGTGTTATCCCTATTAGTTATGAGAATTGAATTGGATAGAGAAGTAGTCCAATGAATTGCACAATAGATACATGGTTTGTATCAAGTCAAAAGCACAATTTCGTCAACATATGTGTAGATCAGAGGGCATTACAACAAGTCCTGGCGAACTGGGACTTAAACAAAAGTCGAGTCCCGGAATTTCATGTCAGGAAGGAAATATTTCCCGAAAATTTACATAAAAATTTACATAATTTTCATGTTTATGAAATCATTATTTTGTCTTTAATTATTATTTTATTTCTGTTAACAATACTTTATTGAAATCATTGTTGTATAAATTATAATAATATTTCTCCAAGTTGGTCAAGTATTGACCAAAAATGTCCCTGAGTCCTGCGCTTAGGCCGAAAAGTTTCAGAATTTGTTAACAGCAAAAGTTCGTTTTTCTGCGTTAATAAGTGCGATGTTAAAAAATTGGGTATTAAAACTTCTAGATTCTGCATAAAACATTGACGTTAAAAATTCTGCGTTGAAAATTTTGATGCTAAAAAGTTCGCTATTAAAATATTTTGAATTTGTATCAAAAAATTAGATGTTAAAATATTCTGCGTTAAAAAGTTTGATGTTAAAAAATTTGGGAATAAAATGGGAATAAAATGTTGCAGCCTTCAACAAAAATTTCCATTTCAAATTTCCGATTCAACTAAATTCACATCACTACTATAGAGTAGAGTTTGATTTTAGAAACTAAATGTTATATGCAAACCAGCTTCATTGCACCATTACACGGAATCGTAATAAAATGTTTACATAATTTAGAGAAACGGGAAAAAGAGGGCTAGAAGTTAACATTTTAGATAGTTTGCAGACCAACAATAACGAAGAAATAGCTAATTTTAGTGCAATACCCACCGCAATTAGATTCTTTTTATTATTATTTACGCCCGATTCTGGGCAAACATTTATGCATTTAAGACAATATTATTTGTATAGTATAATATAATGTTATTATTAGTACTGTATATTTATAATGTATTTTGTTTGTATATTTACAATTTGTTTGTATTAATTTGTAATTTATTTATTTGATTGATAAGTAATTAATATTTAGGGCCAACCTGAGAAATTTTCTTTGTGGGGAGATGCCGAGTAATAAATTTGCCGACTTTATCGGAGTCCGATCTGGATATGTAACCGTAAATTGCAAACAAGGTAAGGTGGGGTTGCTATTCATGTAAGTAAGGTAAGCTAGGTAGGTATTCATGATTTGTGTAGACATGATCAAATGGATAAGAATTGAAATAACTCTCTTACTGCCACTCTTAGAAAACGAGCATCGCAATATTCCTTTGCCATTTTTTCCTTCTTTTGCAGTATTCAAGGAAGAGTTGCTGACTGGCCAAGCCGTCAGGGGGGTGTCACACCCCCAATAATAATAATATAATAATAGTATTTTATTTATTTATAGAGCACTTTTTCAAATCTACTTTTTAAATTCCCCTTAAATCTGTCTGTGTGTTCAATGACGCATCATCACGCAACCGTTACTGACGGAAGATGATGCATGATATATCACTAGAAAGTCCAGATTTTGTGCATGGTTTTAGGCTATTCAAATTATTAACATGTATCTTCTGCTGCCGATACAAGCATCCAATAAACTTTCCCTGTCAAATTTTGTTGCATTGTATTCGCCAGCAAAAATTCCTTACACTTAGCATGACAAAGACTCCTATTAATTAAGTAATCGCATATCAATTTTTCTTTAGCTAATAGTAGAATAAAACACTTTTGTTATTCAAAAGAGGAAAAGCAGTTAAAAGTTAAGATTAAAAACTATATATAAGTTTACTTGATAAAGAAATAGACGTTACTTTATACAATTAATCGTTAATCTTACTAAAATTAAATTACCATTAAAACTTGATCTATCATATCATACCACATCATAGCTCATATAAAAAGCGTGTTTTGAGATTTCTGCATTGACATTATAAACCTCTCAATCAACCAGAGGGATGTCATTTTTAAGTGTAGTACGGGAATTATAGCCGGGAATTTGTGACTTTTATAAAAAAATTAAACAGATTTCATATATGGTATGGATTGATTGAATCACAATAAGAGAATAATTTTAACTACTGTCATCGATATAACTATATAGAAGATGTAATAACTCAAATGTTTGCTTTAGCTCTTAAATTGATATAACTTTAACTTTAAGTTCTGTTTTGATTTAATCTGCAAACAACAAAACCATTATTTAAGTTGTACAATACATAAAAGTTGACAAGGGGTTGTTGATGGTGTTTAAAGAAACTGGATTGCACACTGTCAGAGTGTCGGTACTTGGGTCAGGTAACTGTTAATTTGAACTCAGAGATACAATTCACTGCCTAATATTCTGTTTGAGATATTATAATCGTAAAAATCCTATTATCTACTTTAAATGTGTTGAGAAAAATCAGATACAATCTTAGCAATTTGATACCACCTTTCATGCCTTCGAAACGTAAGATTTCATTGAGCAGAAATACAAATATGGAGGCAAACAAAGACCTCAGCAGCGACAAAAAGAAACACCACCCACAAGTGAGGAGACTGTATAGGCAGCGATCAGCAGAAGTAAGCAAGGAATTCAGGAACACAAAATTCATCTTCAATTAGAAAACTACTAAATCGCGAAAGAATTGCGAATAGTTTCTGACTTTCGTAGTATTTGTCAATTTTGCCTGACGATAGGCATTTGGCGTATCTGGGAGCTTTAGCACTGTAATACCTTCAAAATTGCACAACTTTTACTATTTTCGTCTCATAATTGCCGTAATTGCCCGAAATTCGACTTAAATTTTTTACTGTGGAATGTGTCACACAAAAAAGGATATAACTCAGTGTGCTCACTGCTCATTATAGACATTATGAAACCGAAATAAGAAGTTTCATAATTGAGATAATAAAACTCATTTCAAATTCAAAACTCAAATGCACGGGTCACGGAATTCAAATCATTAAATGCTTTAACTAACCTAATTAACTAACCATTGATTTATTGAATATTTCATTGGCATGAATTTTGAACCAAATCAGATTTGTTCTACTTTATGGATCGTCAGTCACATAAGTGAGCATAATATGTATCTTTTTTTGCTCATTTCATTTACGAATTGTTTTTGTCAATGCCCATACATTTGATGCAAATTTGATAATACACTGCTCAAACCATTGTAATGTGCTTTACACTATATGCTCATTTGGTGTTTAACTGGATACTAGTTGCTCAAAAGCGCTTTACAGGCTTAACATTTTTTTATAGAAGTGTATCAAATGTGTTGTTTAAAATAAAAGTCTAAATTCTAAAATTTAATTTAATCTAATTCAATCTTATTTTTTTTTTAGAAGTACAGTGTAGCCCGCTTAAGTGCAAAGCGATTTTAGTTGCACTTACAAAATGAGGAGCGAGTTTGGTATTTGCCACATCAAGGAGTAGTAAATCCAAACAAAGATAAGTTAAGAATGGTTTTTGATGCATCAGCAAACTTTAAAGTTTTAGAAATTTAGAAAATAATACTGAAGACAACAGTACCAATTATGATGAAGACATAGCTTGTATCAATCTCGCTCTACAAGACACTATAATCCGCCTAACTATTATGGATTTGATTTGTAGTTATTTAATCAGTTATTAATTAACCCTAGAAACGTGTAAGTTGTGATATAGCGGATGTTAGCCTCAAATTGTAATTAACCTCCCTATCATAGTATACGTCATCACGTGTGGCATTAAGTTACACGCCTTGTATGTTTGAGATCAGATTCTTGCTAGCTGTCGTACGAACAGTACCTACTATTATTAGGTTGTGTTATATGACATACAAACGCACATATAAAAAACACATACACAGACTTTTGCATTTATAGGTGTAGATATTCGTCCCTTGCTTGATTATGTAAAAATTGACAAGAAACCTTCCGCGCATACAGGTCTGCTAAGGTAAATGTTGGTACTGCATCCCCTAGTGGAACATGACCACAAAGCATGACCATTTTAAGAGCCTAAGTATGGTAACAAGCAAAAAGACTCAGATTAACATTTAGGATCAAAAGTGTGCAAAGTCTATCTAAGTATCCAAGTACCATTTCCAGTGTTATATTTACTTTTTGTATTGAAATCTTCTCCAAATTTTTCTGCCAATAAATATATAATGCACAAACTACAAGTGAAAACATGTTTTGTTAATAACGTGCAGAAACATTCTGATAAATTTTGGATTGGGTATGAAATTTTTCAAAAGAAAATTTCATAAGTTAGGAGATTTTACAACTTTTTAAAAAGTTAGTCCATCTCCCTTCACATTGTTGATAATGACTGACCTCTTATAATGAAGTCCGATTTGGCAAATTTCATCAACTTTATTACACTGTATTAATACAGCTTCACAATTTAACTCATGGCTTTGCTCAAGGAGACTCCCTGTCTCCAACGTAATTTATTACATGTATATATATCGCTGATCTTGCAAAATAGTCGAGGGGCTCTGATACCGATATTTCACATTCCTGTTTGGTGCTGAAGATCTCACATGTGTACGTTTTACTTACCAACTGAATATAAAGTACATTTTAGTTAAAACAGTGGCACATATTTCAGAAAGTAAAGTAAAAATGGTAGTGACATATGCTGTTATTGCCGAATTTGCGACATTTTTAGCGCAGAGCGTGAAATAATAAATGAAAAAAAATGTAACGCATAATTTGTTACCCCAGAATTTGTTAACACAGAAAACCAAACATTTTTAATGCCGAATTTGTTAACGCAGGAAAAACGAAGTTAGGCGTTAACAAAGTCTGCGTTAAAATATTTGTTGTAAAAAGTTTGGTGCTATAGACGATAATCAAATGCCCCAGCTAAATTTCAAACGAAACAGTTACATTGAAAATCTTAGTCTGACAGTCGAATTTTGAGTTATTAAGAGAATGTGTGTGGTTTTCTTGATGGTAATAAAAAAGAGTTACATAGAGCCTGAACTGAAGAAAATTTAAATCAAATTAATAAATAATTGAAGAAATTAATTAATCATCAGCGTAGACCTATAGTAACATCAATGTATAAGTTCGTAACTGTACTAAATTTTGCATGTAGACTATGTAAGTACTGTAGTTGCTTCGCCCTTTTTTATTTGTTGATCGTTGATGCTAATAAATTTTATTGCGTATTCTTGGTCTCCTTAATGCCGAAAATCCTACAGACTTCCTTAATAATTACAGTAATTTATTTTTGAGGGCTAATTGGTAATTAATTGTTATTTCAAAAATTGATTATGCTGTTAGTTAAAATCACTGTTTGTTTTTGAGTCATAATATATCTGGATTGGCATTTTGGTGCCAATTGGTTGGTGAGCAGATAGCAGTTGACAATAAATATCAGTTAGGATACTGCAGAAAGCAGACCAGTCACCACCAAGACCAAGCACCAGGCACAGTGCTATGTCAGTGGAATACCTAATATACTGTAGAGTGTATTAGTAGAGTATATATGTAGAGTGTGCAGTATAGCATAGATAAATCAATAGAATGCAGCATAGCACGACGTACAGTATAGCACTTAGACAAATCAGTTCTGAGAATTCAGTGCAGTATAGCACACAGATAAATCAAGCAAGTCAACCACTAGTACTTAGAGCAATATAACCCTGACCAGTCAAGATAGTCATGTTAAATGTGCACTCAATGAGGAATAAGCAATGAGTAAAAATCCGTAGAAACAAGATAAAATCAAGATAGTAATTTGGTAAAAACCAAATTCCGATAGACAATAACTCAAATGCGACTAGCACGCTAGATCACGATGGCAAGGGTGATTACCCCACACTAGCCCCGGACATTGCGCAAACAAGAGATTACACTTACCAGATATAATTGCACCCACATGATAACCCATGCTCTCCACTAAGGCGATCTAACCAAGCTGACCTGATCCGGCTATCATGATTGTATGCTGTTAGCATCGGCTGATAATTAATGTGTTCTCTATTGTCTAACATTGTCTTGACATACATGATTTTAACCTCCCATAAATGTTCATTTGAGAACAATAGGCTAATGTAATTTTCAAATTTTAGGAAAAGTAATTTGTAACTTGATTAATCAGCCTACTTTGCTCGAGTAATTTCCATAATAACTGATAAATAAAGATTCACAAAGAGCTTAGTAATAATAGACTTTCAGTTCAGTCTGTTCAGAAACTCTAGATATAGGGAATGATTTATGATGGGTTGAAAAGAACACCAACGTTTATTACTGTCCCTGTCCATGAATAATCGCAATGAGAATCTGGCATTGGCCTACATGATTAATCAGTTCCTAGAAGACAAAATCTCTCTTACTACCTTTTCTAGAAAGAGAAAATTATCCCTTTACTGGTGCCATAAAGAAATAATGGTAGCATATTCTTTTCATGATTTTCAAATTTGAAGTATTTCAAGATATTAATTTAAAACAACTTTGAAGGGATATAAGTCAATAAGTCGATTCCCTATTTTGCCAACTGAAGACCATTTGATATAGAGGGAGAGATCTGCCAATTGACCAAACTGCCAAGGGGTGCACCCCCAACACCCCCACGCCAGGGACGACCCTGTTTCGAATGAGTCAACATTTTCGATTTTTTCATGATTTTGAATCGTGTCAATTATTCAATCGATTGTACGGTTTTCTCAGGGTTGTCACTTTCAAGTTCTGTATCCGCCCCTCCCCCCAATTTTAGTCATCATTCGGTTCAGTAATATTCACATTTAAAGGAACATTGACCGGCGGTCGCAACGAGCTCAACTTGAATTATGCTTAGCGTTAATTCATTGATCAATGTCAGTCATGGCTTAGCATGGCTTCAAATTTCAAGTTTCAGCATGGTTTCAAAAGTGTCCCTACCTTCTTCAGTGAATCGAAACTTTTGAATGTATTCAATGCATTCGTGTAAGCCAGCAAAAATGGTAAATTCTCCTTGAAAGGGATTCTTTCTGAAGAACATATCAAACACAGCATGGTCGTTTGCTTTCTTTCCTTTCCAATATGCATATGCCATTGTCAATTGATAAAAATCCGTAAGCAAAGCTTGAACAACACTATTTTGATAACACTTTGCCATTCTGGGTCAATTTTCGACACAAACTTCAAAAGGTGCTGTAGAAAATGTGATCCTGCAAATCAGACTTTAGTCAATAATAGCTTTAGTAAAATATTCTAACCAGTGCATGAAATGTCGAGCTTATAGCATAAGTTTGAGGCTGGTATCGCGAAAATATTAAAATAATTGCCCATGAATTATTAGCTAGGCACAAAACTGCAATAAAATCGCAATAAATTGAAAGTAAAACGGTCTACACATGTATTACATCAAGTTTCTCGAATTCTGATTGCACTTTGCTTTCGGAGAAGAAACTATAATCTAAATCGTAAAAGAGGCTAGCCGCATACGAGGCCATGGCCATATTGAATTTTGACTTAGATTTCGCAGAGCAACAGAGGATTTAGAGTTTGTTGCCGAAAAGTTGGTTATATTTCTGCGTTTCTATTACTTGCTAGACCCTTATCGTACCTTTTTGATTTTTAAATTATTGATATAAAGGGTAGTAAAGTTATTCATTATGCTTTTAGTTCTTGGAGAAAACCAAAAAGAACATTTATCATTGTTCAAAAGTCTTAGTTCTGAAGCAATAGAAGAATTCTGTACTGCAGCTACTTCCTGTATTTTCAATGGAATCAATCCAAAGCTATACTCTGTTCTTGCAGAGAGATATGAGCTTGATATACAAACGATTAGACATGGTGTAGAAAGTTTGATGAATTTATTTACTGAAAGCTCTAAGTTGATGATAAATGAAATTGATTTTCAAGACTCAATTATTTTGTTAGATCTTAACGAGGAATCATACAAAATATTATTGTCCCATTATGCAAGTAGCTGTTCTGAGATTAGAAGAATTCTATCTGATTTAACAATGGTAGAACCGCGTTATAAAGACTTACACTGGCGGCTTGAAGTTCAAGTTGGCAGCCGGGCAGTTAATTCTCAAATAATACCAAAATTAATGTGCGGAGTTGACGTTGAGGATTCTAATAAAGATGTTTACCCACAATTATTTGAAATGGATATTACAACTTTGAAGCATGTTACACAAACTCTCGAACAAGCTTTATTGGAAATGAAAAGCTCACATTGCCGTAGAATTGTCCGAAATATCAAATAGATTCTGCTGGTTTTCGATAGTGTTGTTAAGTCAAAATAGGCCTACCTACAATATTCCACTTTAAATTTTACAAACCTGATTGAATTGTGAAAGCACTAATTTGATTTATATGTTTCAAGACTTTACTTTATATTATCTTCAACTTCAGGCAATAATATCAAAGTCATATTAATATATATTTCAGATTAGCTTGAAATCTTATTAAATTTGGCAGCATACCGAATAAATATAATCTAATAAGCCTAAATATTTTAACGTACGTTTGTTGAAAAATTTAATCTTAACAATTATCAGATTTTTTTTTAATTTCCGAATCCATAAACATAAGCATCATGATAATTAATATTTGTGACTTCTTCCGTGAAAGTTTTTGAGTAACAACATGCAAACCACTTAGCCTGGACTTGTATTACATTCCGGTAATACAATGTATAATTAATTTCAAAAGCCTATTTACAACTCTGATTCAATCTTAAATTACGTAATTATATATCAACTGGTATTATCTGTTTCCTTTTGCTCCAGCTCAGTTTCATTGCTGACTGATTTATCATCATCATCCTCTTTGACGTTGTTTTTATCAGGCGGATTATTTATCTCTTCATTTTCTGCTTGCTGAGCTGTTTGTCTTGTTATATATTCTTCTTCCTCTTTCATTGCTTGCCTCTGCCTTTCTTCATAAGCAGCTTCTTCAAGTTCTTTCTTTAATTGTTTCTCTTCTAAATGTCTCTGTGAATTGTCAACACAAGATGGTGTGAGTGTTCTATACTTATCTAACTGTAACAAGTCCAGAACTTTTATTTTTCGTTATACAATTTTCAAATGTATCTTGATTAAACCTTGGATACAGCATATGCTCAGAGACTCAGATTGCAAATATTTATCAACTGAAGTACAGTGAAACCTGGGTACTTAGGTCTATAGCGGCCAGTTGTAAGATTAGAGAATAGTGACACCCAAAGGGAGATGACCTTTCTATAGAGGCTAGATTCAATAGAAATTAACACTTGTAACATTATGAAGTGACCACTATAGACAGGTTTCACGGTAGCAGCTTGTCGAGGAAGCTCTAGGAAAATGATGACCTTTGCAAGAAATATTTAATTATGCTAAAATTGCTTATTGAAAATGCAAGTTCATGCCTATAGGTGCTAGTTTGTAGCTGGTTCTCACACATACCCATTGACACGCCCTCTATATAGTTCTATTATTATTGAATTTGTAATAGGCCTACCTACGGACGAATACGAAGGATAGGTGTAGCTATTTGCCATATATCTACCAGGCTGTCTTTATTAATACCATCCTATACACAATATTTGTTTACAATGACCATAAAACAAGGCAACACAACAGCTGAGCTGGCTGCTGGCCTGCCTGGCGGCTGGCGCACTTGGGATAAGTTTGAAATATCACCTGTTCCTCGTCTTCTTTGTTTTCAACATGCTTTCGTAGCCAATATGCAAGATATTCTATTGGGTCAGTTGGCTCTTTTAGAGCTATCTCTGTCAAACCTTTAGCTAATGCTTCACCTAAATGCTCTTTCAAATATCCGGAATCCATTTTGACGATTTCTGGCTGCCTGATTGTTTCTATACATGAAAGCAATAAATATCTGTTGCTAAGTAACAGAGACCTCTATTTTCAGGATGATCCTAAACTCAAATAGAGGCTAGGAGGTCACAAGACCTTTCGTAACATCAAAACTTATGGGTTGGAACTAAAATAAGCCTGCTATTATTTTGGAAATTTCATAGTTTTGTGGCTCCAATCTGCTGTTTTGGTCAATAAGTACATAACTGAAAATGCAATGAATATGTATATGTAATATTATTGCCGTTAAAAGGGATGGCGATGGATTACGTCTTCGAAAACGGAAATGTATAGTTTTCCATGTTTATGTAATGTTGTTTTATGCCTAGTCTTACTCTTGGCCCTCGCTGTTAATGTGCTCGTAAATAATGTTATTTAAAATATTTTCATGCTTACTTCGCAGTTGACTTACGTTGGTCAGGATTCAGAATGCATTCCAAATTGGCTTGGGAAGAAGTTTGGCTCGCTGACAAAGCGAATTGATTTGAGCTTCAATAAACTCAAGTAAGCCTAGTAGCCAGTGCCAGTTTAGGCCTAATTTTCTTTTTATCAGGCTATATTGCCGTAAACAATCAGGAAATATAAACCATTTATCAACTAAGCCTATTTAGAAAATTATTGGTCCTGTTGATGAATGCATAAGTTGGAAATTGAATTGGACTAAGCAAAAAAGAGTTTGAAAAATTGTTCATTTACAGTATTTACAAATGAGAATTTCCAATTTGATCAGGAATTTCAAAAGCAATAACTTGTGATTAAGAAATTCAATAAGTAGAATTGAATGTTTGTTATTGCTAAAAAATTGCGCTAGTTATTATTGACGAACAATTTCCTATGAGCTATTGTAATGCACTCGTCATATCATCATCATTTAACCAGGACTTGAAGTGAGCCGAAAAGCTTATTTTTACAAGACTCAAGTCACTTTAGAAGGAAGCTCGAAGGGGAAAATAATTTGCTATGGCAGCTTTTGATTTTCTAAATTTGTCTATTTGTTTCTCCTGAAGTGACTCGAGTGTGTGTGGAAATCAAGAATTATTGGGAAATATTGAGTGGGTGTCTCACCCCCCCCCATACACACACACAGCCCTACTTCACGCCCCTGACCAAATTTAGCACATCTACTGATAGGGCTTACTGGTATTGTAAAAATTGTGTATCTCAAAACATTTGACAACAAAACAAAAAACATTTGAAAAGAGAGAGTAGATAATTAACTGTTGTTGTACTGCATTGTTATTCACATTACGGTATGTAAAGTGCACTTTGAAATCTTGCTAGGTCATTGAAAGGATTGAAAGGCTTCGATAATCTGGAAGATTTGGTTTTGGATAACAATCAATTGACTGATGATCTAGAAATCCCACAACTGAACTCACTTCGAACGTTAACTCTGAACAAAAATTTGGTATGTCTCTATTTTAAGGAATAAAGCATAACAAATTTAGGTTGTATTTCAGTTAATATAAATAGTTTCAAATTTCCTGTTAAATTGCTTCATTGATATTTTCAATTATTTCAGCTCATTAATCTTGACGAACTTCTAAAGAAAATATCAGAAAATCTACCAAAACTCAGTTACTTGAGCCTTCTTGGAAATGTTGCTTGTCCAAATCAACTTAGCAATTTAGAAAAAGATGAAGAAGACTACCAACGTTATCGGTATGTCCCTATGTCGTTTCATAGCCATAAAGACAAACTAATAATAGAAAAATAGCTCCGCTACACTCGGACTCATGGTGAATGATATAATAATCAAAATCCCCAGCTTATTAAAAACTGTTTTCAAGATCGCCCGTGCCTATTTTTAAGCGGGCCGAGATTGAAAACTTACAAACTGAATTATAGGTTTCTCATTATTTAATGATTTTATCGGGGAAATTCGATAAATTGAGATTCAATCAAGGTAAATAACTTGTTAGGATTCCGTTGAACTGAAAATCACTATGTTTTTCATCAATTATAATATTTATATTTTTGTAACATTCTTATCTCAATTAAGCAAAATTCATATACATTTGAGATAGTCTTTCACCTCCTGAACATGCTACCACGCTAGAGCAGTATTTCTGTAACAAAATACACATCTAAATTTACGCTCCGCACTCGTAGTTACAATTTGCATAATTAAACCTTATACTACAGAAACTTCATTAATTTTCTACAGAAATACGAAACAAAATATGCTTAATATGCTTACCTAACTTACTAATCTTTAGTCTGTTATTGATTTTATCAGAAACCTCAGAATTCCACTGTAAAGAGACGCAACTTCTGCGATGACGTCATAATTACTGCAAAAAGGCACGGTGCCCACTTTCTGAGCGGGCCGAGACTACCTCGAGACATGATCTCGACCCGATCAAAATAGTAGGCACGGTGCTGCTTTTCAATGTCTGAAAAAGCCGATTAGACAGTGTTTTAGCTTGGCCCGTCCCCAAAACCACTTGACACCTTCACACCTTTGATGTGTTAATTGACGAGTACCGTGCCTATTTTGCTGCAGTGAAAATGGCCCTTTAGAAAAAAACAATTAATTTAATAATGCAATTGTAATCTCGCTAAGCTGCAAGTACACCAACATGGCCGCCATCAGAAAATTTGAGTAAAAATGTCACCTAAGTGAAAGCTCTCCTAACCGTGATTCCAAAGGCAATGCTAGAACCTCAACAATAACTCATTGAAGTCTAGGCGGATATTGCGCAATCGCTGACGATAGCTAATTGTCTATGTATTGTTTGTGAGCAAAGCAGTCTATTTACACAAAATTGCGGTAACGGTCACAATCACGGTGGTCATGTGTGAAAACGTAGTCGGAACATAATGTATAAGTCGCGCCCACAATCACGCTTTCGTAACCGTGATTTCCCAATTTTTTTTAACCTGATAGCATAGACTCATGGATACTCCGTAACCATGAGTCAAAAATGGTTAAAATTGTGTTTGCAATTTCTGTGTCGAGTTAGAATATTTCTTATTAATTTCCCTGACAAATATTGGATTGAAATAATTTATTTAGAACAGATAAGCATTGTAGCCTACACTCTTACTATATACAAAAGAGCGGTTGTCCCTCTTCATTATGCAAAGTATCCATGTGTTCAATACATTCCAAATCTATGAAGTAAATACTAACACATTGTACAATATTTTGAAATTGTGTTTAACTTTTAGCTTTTATGTTATCTATCGAATCCCTAACTTGAAGTTTCTTGATTCAACATCTGTTAGTTCAAAAGAACGTTCTGAAGCACTCAGGGTTGGAGAATATATGAAAGTTGTTACAGTTGGCGAGGTTTGTACCATTATCTAAATATATCACTGTACCAGTGTTTAATTTAATTGTGCGCGGAAATTGTTTGAAGACGCATTTGTAGACAAAGCTTCTATTCCTGGATTTTTATTTCACATTTTTATACCCTTGCCTGTTCATGAACCGCTATGAACTATTAAAATGTTTTTCGCATGGCTGAAAAACGTTTAGTCACACACAGGTTAATATCTTATCAATAAAAATGGCAAGTAAATGCAAACTGAACATTGTGTTAAAAATTATGGAACATCTTCAACAAAGATCTACAGATCGAGAAAGACTCATGAAAAAAGCATTTCCTTCACCATCCAGCGATGATTAGTATCAGGAGTCACCCTTGGCCGCAAATAATTTGTGTTTGCTCAGCCAACAGTCAATTTGTGCAAATGTGTTGTAGATGCCTAAAGATACTTAACCAATGCAGAGCTTGACAGGAGATGATAGGAGATAGAAGCTGCAAACACAATGGTCGATTGATTTTTTACTACTCGATATACCACCCTTTCGAGGACAATGATATTGACTTAATAATAATAATAAAATAATAATAATAATAATAATAATAATAATAATAATAATAATAATAATAATAATAATAATAATAATAATAATAATAATAATAATAATAATAATAATAATAATAATAATAATAATAATAATAATAATAATAATAATAATAATAATAATAATAATAATAATAATAATAATAATAATAATAATAATAATAATAATAATAATAATAATAATAATAATAATAATAATAATAATAATAATAATAATAATAATAATAATAATAATAATAATAATAATTATAATAATAATAATTATAATAATAATAGTAATAGTAATAATAATAATAATAATAATAATAATAATAATAATAATAATAATAATAATAATAATAATAATAATAATAATAATAATAATAATAATAATAATAATAATAATAATAATAATAATAATAATAATAATAATAATAATAATAATAATAATAATAATAATAATAATAATTATAATAATAATAATTATAATAATAATAGTAATAGTAATAATAATAATAATAATAATAATAATAATAATAATAATAATAATAATAATAATAATAATAATAATAATAATAATAATAATAATAATAATAATAATAATAATAATAATAATAATAATAATAATAATAATAATAATAATAATAATAATAATAATAATAATAATAATAATAATAATAATAATAATAATAATAATAATTATAATAATAACAATAAAAGTTATGTTTATCTAATAGCAGATAATATAGGGCTCTATGTTTTCATTTGACAGAGCGGTAAATAATAATAATATATGGCGAAAGAGTCAAAGAATAAACATTCTTTACTGTTACTTAAGTTTCACGCATTTCACAGCGATCTTCAGACAGATTTTTTACTCAATGAAAAATATACATGATCTACGTTCTATGATAAAATTATCCGTAATGCCGCTTTCTATTGTTTAATACAATGCTATTGTTATTGCTATTGTTGATACAAGTGGTAGGAAAATGTAATGGTTTCCTTTATTCTCAGTAAATCATTATTTGTTATGTTTTGATTTATTAAAATTGGACAAGTAATATTTATTTTCGTGACAACATTTAGATATTAATTCAGAATTTTTGTTTAGTATTGGTTCTTTTGCGCATATAATATGATATTTTTCTATGAGGCATAAATGGCATTTTTTTGAGATATTGTTATATGCTTTTGCATTAGCGATGGGCTGGCTGACCATTCGATTTTGTATGTGATGTTTTTGTCTTTTAAATCCCATACGTGTTTGAATAGTTGCCTGCTAGTGTTGTATTTTTCTGTGTTTAAGTGTTGCCTTGTGTCGCGTGTAGCGTTGTTTGAACGTGCCTTCCGTCAACCCAATGTAGCTCTGTCCTTCTTGGTCAAATGGCGTAGTGACTTTCGCTTTATAGATAATACTTTTCATTTAGTTTTTGTATCTACAGTTGCATTGGTTGGTGTTAGTTGTGGCGTTGGTTGTCGAATTGATTATTTTGTTGTTATGGATGTTTTAGGATTGAATTCATGTTATTTGTGCAACTATAGCTGACTTTGATGGTGTTGAGATTGAATATCTTGTTTAATTTGTTCAATTTTGGGAAGTGTTTTTTTATTAAGTTAAGGAACCTACGACCGATGTTAGTTTTCACGCTCTTGTTGTAGGGTGGGTTGAACCATATGGTTTTTCTTGATCTGCATTTTCTATAGCTGTTCAATGGTGTTCAACGCTTTTTCTCAAAGTGTCAGCGTATGGTCCTTTACTGTTCTCGAATATTGTGCAGTTAGTAGATAAATCAGATAGTCTTAGATTAATAGCTGTTGGTATTTGTTTGAGTATATTTGGCGGGTGATTGAAGTTGATGTTAATGTATAATGGTTGGTCGCTATGCTTTCTATATGGCTGGTATGTATCAGTGTTCAAGTTAAATGTTAGGTCTAAGAAGTAGGGCATCGCAATGGCGGGTATCCAATGGCCCGGTCTCCCGGACCATAAAACCGGGTCCCGTTTGAGTCCCGTTTTTTGGATGACGTCATCGATTTTTTTTAGTAATTTTTGTAAAACAGTACTACCGAAATATTGCTTTCTGTGACCTGCTAGAGTTTTGTGGAGGACTGCATGATATAATAAAACCATTGCATCTTCTAGAGGCAAATATAATACGTAAACAAACATGTTGAAAATAGATCGCCGTATACGAACAATACAAATTCAAAATAATTAAGAACACAACAAGATGTTAATTTGAATAATTTCACACGTAAATTGATAATTAATTTGCGGTAATGTTTATGTCTGAACTTAAATAATTGAATTACAATGAACTATAAAGCTCTACAATATAAATTTAACAAAACAAATCAATGGACCGCTTTTAAATTGTATTGTCTATACAATACATGTTCAATATTTATGCTGCATTTTTAGAAGCTTTTGCTAGAAATACTAGCATGTTTACTCTTGCGGGGTCAAGACACGTGCGTAGTGAGTTGACGATATTCCCCGCCGTTGAAAATACTCTCTCGGCTGAAGCTGAACTAGCTGGAATTGCAAGGTACTTTCTTGCCAACACTGCCAAGTTTGGGAATTCTTTTTGATGGGATTTCCACCAGGTAAGGCTGGGAGTAGCATCTTTTACAACCATTTCCTCGTCATCACCATCTGATTCGGCGTCAGGAATTTCGAGCTTTTGTGCTGCCTTGTACTGGGCCACCTCATAATTGGCCTTTTGTGTAGGTGTAATTAGTCGCGGCAAAGATGTTGTTCCAGTTGATCGGGCTGGTTTTGCCATTAGAATAGCAAGAGCGGTGCGCTTTTTCTTAGGTGCTGGCTCAGGATCATCCTCATCTACGGCAGACTGTGGATCTACATCTGCTCTTTGTGAAAAGTTGGACCTGGCCACCATTTCAGCATTCGTTATCAAGCCTGCAACCAAGACCTCAATTTTGCTCCATGTTATGTCTTCTACTGTGTCATTTTTGTACCTTCGAAATAAGAATATATAAAATCTTGGAATTAAATTTGGATTAAAGAAATATGTTGCAAATTACAATCAATATTTTCTTTACCGGGAAATACATTTATAGTACTATTGTGGTTTATTGGTTATATATATGGCTATACTGTAATCTAAATCATTCGCGTCTCATCACGTATTTAAGTAATTTATGTAAAATGAAATTGTTTCGATAAATGTGAATTTCAATTTCCGATGTGAATTTCCAGGTGGGATGATTTCCTCTACTTGCGTAAATTCATAGTACAATAAAGAATGGAATTACCTTGGATCCAAAGCTGTTGCCAAGTGTGAAATGGACTCAAAAATAATAATATCATTTTCTTCATTAATAGATGCATCATCATCGTCAACATCATCATCATTTATTAACTCCTCATCAACCACTTTAAGAAAACGCTTTTTTAAACCTTTAATCATGCTTTCTTTAAACTTTGTTAGTGCATCAGAATCAACAGCAGAAACCTTCATGTGGGTGTTAATCATATTCATAATTACAGGCAATTTTGAAGGCAACGTCACTGTTAATTCCCCACATAATTCCGTAGTAGCAAGCTGGATTAAAAAAAAACAAATTGGATACACATATAATGGGATTGAAAACACCAAACAGAACGCCAACGCAGAAAATATGCACAGGTTATAACTTCATTAGAACCCAGTCAAATGTCTTAGTTAATAAATAGTTACGTACTTATAGTAGCTAGTTCAACATTTTGCATGTATGGTACTACTTTCAGGGATACTTGGAATTATAGGTATTATGAAGAATGTCTCCGTACTTTCATTACAATTATCACATCAAATTAATATGTAAGCTACTAATTATAGAAATTACCTTGACAAATTTAAGAAGAGGTAAGATGTCTTCTATAATTCTCCAGTTGTGATCCGTTAACTCCAACGTGCGTGCATGACTGGGTTTAGTATAACGACGGTCACTGAGTACGGCTGTAATCGGGTACCTTTGCTCAACAAGCCTCTCCAGCATTAAGTACGTTGAGTCCCACCTTGTGCATACTGATTGAATCAAGCTGTGCTTCTTCACGGACATTGATTGTTGTTGCTTCGATAGTGCTTTAAGCGCCTTTGTTGACCTTCTGAAGTGAGCTACCAGTCGCGAGGCAGCTTTACATGCTCTCTCTATCGATCTGATCTTGAGTGAATCGTTGACAGCCAGCTGGATAGTATGGGCCGCACAAGGGACATCATCACTTCCGATTTTGTCTCCCACTGCCCCAATATTAGAAGCATTATCATGGACAACTGCACTGATGTTACCCTGTATACCCCAATCTATCACCACCTGTTCTAATTGGTCAGCTATATTTTGTGCAGTGTGTTCGTCTGCCTCCATTTCTACGGTATCTGTTACTGCACGACACATGTTGAACCCTTCATCTATCCAATGACACGTAACAGTGATGTATGAATCCATTGACTTCGAAGTCCATAAGTCAGTTGTCAATGCAATACCGCTAGTACAACTACGCAAAGCCTCCTCTATTGTGCTTCTCTTAGCGTCATACAAGCTTGTAATTTTCCTTGCAATCGTATCTGCGCTTGGCACTTTGAAAGCAGGGGCAACCTTTTTGATGAACCTCAAAAAGCCCTGACCTTCTACTACTGCAAATGGCAGCATATCACTAGCGATCCATTCAATCAAGTGTTCGCCAAATTTACTAAGCTCCAATGGGGTTGGAATTCTATGCGTAAAGGTTACAATTGACTGACTTGAAGATGAAGTTGAACTGTTACCGGTAACAGAAGGATGGGATCTCATGTGCCTTTGTAACCCACTTGTAGAACCCCCTAGAGAAACAGCGATACAATATCGATTTAATTGCAGTTCATACTAGCCAACATCGATCATTTATTTCAAAGTTTATTGTCCGTACCTTTACAGCTCATTGAAACGTCACATGTTATGCAACGAGCAGTATCAGCATCTACTTTCTTGAAATGCTTCCACACTTCACTTGGCATTGTTGTAGTGATGTAGTTGGTATTGATAATTGATGTATAAATATTTGTTATAAATGAGAACTTCACTGATATATAACAACGAATCGCTGATATTTAATAAAACATGTGAATTGTAGACATGCAATATTGGAAATAAAATACCATGAACTCTACTCGCATTTATACTCGTAAAGTTCCGCTTTTGTAGACTGTAGACAGCAAAGTGGCGGAAGAAAAACATAAACACCGGTAATTGCAAAACATATTTTAATTTCCTTTCAAGAAAAAACTATCATATCAAATAAAATTTTATTGTATTTTATATTATAACTGTCATAAATTGACATGCTGTAATTAAAATTAACGGCTTACTTGTAAATATTTCATGATTTAAGCGGCAAAAGCATCACATTTCTTATATTTTGAAATACTTTCATAATAACTTGAAAGTTTCTTTTCCTTCAAAGGATTTCAAGGATTTCAAGCAGAACACTTTGAATAAGTAAATCGAGGTATTTCATGTTTCTTTCCGCGTTCCTGTGAGTTTGCGTGATCACTTTTGTCTAGACTCTGATGACATCAATTGAATAGTGACAAGAAATACTTCACGACTTCACAACCACTTAATTAATTAAGGGGTATTCATTTTCTGTTTCATAGAAACACACATATTCAAGTAGTAAATAGACTAGAAACAGTCAAACAAATAATATATTTTTCATCACATTTGAAAAAAAAATAAAAAAAAAATAAAAAAAAATAAAAATTTTCGGGAAATATTTCCCGAAATGCGTTACCGGGACTCGACATTTGCTCCGAGTCCCGGTTTCCCGGGACTCATTGCGATGCCCTACTAAGAAGTCAATTACCTTTAAATTTGATTTTGTTGTTATATTTAGGTCAATGTCTTTGAATTGCTTAATTATTTTCTTTCTGAGTCTTTCTGCCTGTGAGTCTTTCTTCAGGATTGCAATATAGAAGGGTAATAGTTTTCTATATCGAAAACTAGAAATGATAATTTGTGTTTTTCTTCTAAATTTTCAAACCATTTGACTACGGAGAAAGAATTTTTCCATTGGTTAGCATTTGATTTTGATTTGACGTCGATTACAATTTTTCGATTATTTTTTTGCTTACAATTCCGACCTCACTTTTTGCAGGGTTAATTAGTTGGCACGTAGGGCCATGTTGAAAGTAGTCCTTATGGTCTTTGATGGTGATAAAAAGAACAAAAGAACAGCAACAGCCTATTTGATGTCACTACAGGTTACAGCAAGAGAGTTAATTGTTTTGGATGCAACAGATCCATGAGCACCAGTCAAACTTTAAGGAGCGTCATTCTGCAGTCGAATATCAGCTTCATTTTCTTTCATTACATCCAAGCATTCGTGGACAAGTTGAATAGCTTGTTGAAGGCTTTTCAGACTGTACTGACCTTTCTTTTCATGAACAGAAAAAGCAGAAAGTAATAAATTTATCTCACAAAGGAAGTCTGCTGTTTTTATCAGAGTTGAAAACAGTTTTGTACACCATGATTGGGAATCTGCAATGAAGATTACATTGTGAAGCTCAACGCACATTGCTGTTGGTTGGAAAAAGAAACAAGTCAATGTGGACCGTCTAAATTGCCTTCGTTTCCCGTCACAAGAAAGTTTCTCAATCTATTGTTCTCATTCCAAAGGCAAACTTTGTGGGCGCTAGGTAGGGATAGCAGGACTCCGTCTTTATGTCCCAGAATACAGTAGGCATTTGTATTTACGATGATACAACCAGGATCATTATCATCATTACAATTGAATTTTGTTACTCCGAAATCTGTGAACGCGAAAATATTATTTTCTACTTTGCAAAGTGCTTGTACGGTCTCGAATTCTGTTCTTGGACTAAATGAGAGCTGAATACTCCCATTTATTCCAGACGCATTTCGGCATAGATTTATTTGAAAAATATTTTTGCTGTTTTTGTCAAATGCAATGAGCAATAGATCATTGGCTACGAACATCGCTTCCAGAATCAGAGAAAGTTCATTGCCAAAGAAAGATACATACAGTGGTTTTTATCAAATCCCTTTTGTTCATAAAATCTTTTCAACTCTTTTTTTTTCAGCTCAACTCTTTTGTTCAGCTCAAACTTCGATTTCATTTGAAGTTGTGTTTTTGAGCTATCCAAATGGACAACACGAGCAAGTGCATAATCTTTCAAGATTTTTTTTCATTTGAAAGAAGTTGTTTCTTTACAACTTAATCAACATAACGTATCCCAGTGTTACCATCGCAAAGAAGAGTGACCCTGTCAGTATATTCTACTGGTTAATCTTCCAGATCTTTTAAAATGAGTTCAAATTTAGTGATCGGATTATGAAGTTGATTTTTATACAGCTTGGATTTGGCATTAACTTGAAAATAGCACAGCATGAATACGTAGCCATGAGGTCCCATAGCCAGACTTATTGGACAAGGATACATTCCGACTTCGTTGATTGCTGTAAACTTTGACATTTCAGGAATTATTGTAAGACCAACAAAGCCTGTATTTCTCAGATGATAACTTACTAAGTCTTGCGATATTTTTAATACAGCTATGAGATCTTGTTTATCTTTATTCCTCACATAATCATTTTTGGGAAGTAATCTCCTCATCCGTTTCATTTCTTCTCCATCAGACTTGTTTCTAAACGTGTTTAAAAACGTTAAGCTTCCATATTCATTGCCAAACACAAGAAACCAATTGCTAAAAGAAGCTTTTAAACTCTTCGCCAAATGAGGGCAATCTGGCAAGGGAGAAATCAAAGCAATGTCAGGATCAATGCCAATGGAGCTACCTTCAATTTCTTTTTTCAATGACAAAAACGTTTGTTTATTCTCTTCTTCGCAATCTGTAGGTAAAATCAGCATAATACGTGTAATACATTTCTCACCAGATAAAATGCAACTTTTGCATGCTCTTAACGATGGGAAAAGTAGTCAGCATAGTAGTCTAACAATGCCACCTGATCATGATGAAACGTGCCCAATTCAGTATGTCTTCAGTATGTCTTCAGTATGTTTGCAGTAGGTTTTCAGATTTTCAAAATTTGTAGTGGTACGTACAGCAATAACTTTGTATCATACAGTTTAACCCGCTTATGTGCAATTCGGATAAATGAAATTCCCGCTTATCTGCAACCTAGCTTTGAAACCCTATAAACCATTTTCTGGTCAAGTCCTTGGTAAACAATTTCGGATAACCGCAAATTCGTATAAATGCAATGGAAACCTTTGGCAATTTTGACTTGCACTTAAGCGGGTTACACTGTATCAATGTACTAGAAACATTGCAAATACCCTGCTTGAGTAGTCAGCATCATATGAGCTTATTATAAAAAAGAACAGGATAAAGTTAGAGATCAAGAACTCAACTCTCATTTATATGTCTTTATGTGTATTCTTGTAATATCAATGAGCGCATAATTCCAAACATAAGTCAAGAACTATTGCATTTATCGAATATAAATATATAAATGTATTGATCAAAATCATGATGAGTAAAATGTATTATTACTATGCTTCCGATTCTTGCTCTTCATCTGAAATATCAACATCGGAGTCATCAGTTCTATGCACTTTTCTTTTTTTGAAAAATCATTTCTTGGAGGTCGTTTTCTGACTTTTTGAAGTTTAAATTACTTATAAACCTAAGTATTTTTCTTTTTTTATGTAATTTGCTCACAAGTGCTTAAAATAAACATGAGCAATTAATGACACATGTATCTGGGATCGGCATAGTTGCCATTGAGAATACGGTCCACGATGCTGCAGCATAGATCATAGTAGCATAACACTGGTAACATTTGACGTCTGATTCAGGCAAACTCGCACATGCAATTCACATGCATAAAGATATTTTGAATAATTTAAAATTTTGATTAGAAAAGTGATCATTGCATTTTAAAAGGGTGTAGTCCAAAAGTGATAATTGCATTTTAAAAGGGTGTAGTCCATTATCAATTTCCGGTTTATTTGACAAAGGTACATAAGATTGGTCATATAACGACAATTATATAGCCGCTTCCATTGCTATTGATAACTTTAGTGGCCTTAACTTATTAATCAGATAATCTTTCATTAGGCTAGAGTCATTGAAGGCCATTAGAGATTGTAAATCATTACGTATATTCAAGAGTAAACTAAAAACATATCTATTTTGCATTTTGTTTCCTCAATCATAGTTAATTGTTGTATGGAATTTTAGATATTATCATATTAATGTTCTTAAATTAGTTAATTTTACCCTTCTTATTTTTGGTTAATTTATTACTACAAATCGTGAAGCGCTTAGAACATAACGCTATAAGCACTATATAAATATTATTATTATTATTATTATTATTATTAAAGTTCTGTGATTGACTAATTAACCATACATTACGCAAACAGATTGAAGAGACAAAAGCAAACAGATAAAGCCCGACATAAAGTGTAATTTAAACAAAAAAGAATAGCACACATATTTCATGCCATTAAAATTTCATTATTTCAATGATATTATGTATTTTATGTGGAGTAAGCCTAGTCAAGGACCAGTAAATACATCAAAGTTGAAAAATATTTGAACTCAATAAATAGAATCTAAACAGACGTTTCCGTTTTTGGGGAAAGGAGTTTCAGTTTTCCGCAAACAATTCAATTTCAACATAGTTTCCGTTTTCCGGGCACTAAAAATGTCTATTTCCACATTCCGTTTAATGGTAACCCCCCCCCCTCAAGTTGTAAACCAGTTTAAACTGCTTTGATCACATCCATACATTTTAATTTTTGTTAGCATAATATTATGGTTAACTGTATTAAAAGCTTTATGTAAATCCAAACTTATTACTCCAATTAATTTTTTTTTATTCCTCTCTGCAAAGCAAAATTTAGTGAGAGAAAGTAAACTGCTTGACGTTGAATGACGTTTACGGAAACCAAATTGGGATCCTGATAATAGCTGCTGGTCAGTTAAATAATCGTAAAATTGTTGATGAACTACTTTTTCAAGTATTATTGAAATCACGGGAAGGATAGAATTTGGTCTATAATTATTTATATCTTGAGCTGATTTACCTTTGTGAAGGGGATTTATCTTAGCACGTTTAAAGGCCTCTGCATATTTAAAGGCCTCTGGAAAGATTCCTTATTCTAATGATAAATTAAACAGTTGACATAAGTGAGGAGCAATAGATGGCGCTATTATTTTTATAAGTTTTGTTTCAATATAATCAATTCCTGTTGAATGCTTCATTGGTAATGAATTTATAATATTTTCAATATCTTTAGTATCTATTTCACTTATTTTAAATTGGTTCGATAAGAGCTAAATTCGTTCACTATTTTCAAAACACAAATACTCACAGACAAACTCAATTGGACAATACACGACATTTTGAATGGAGGAAGCCAGTTTACTTGCAATGTTACCAAAGTAATTGTTAATTTCATTTGCAATTTCTAATTTGTTAGAAATGGTTTTATTGTTTATTTCTAAGCTTTCTATCCCACGTTTGTTTGTTTTATTCGGAAGAACTTCTTTCAATGTTTTCCACATTTCTTTCGGTTTATCTTGACATTCGAAGATTCGATCACTATAGTAGTTTTTCTTACGAAGCCCAAAATATTTTATTTTGATTGATTTGATTTTGATATATTTTTCAAAAAATAAAAGTAATAGTTAATTATCACAATTATTTTGAAAGGCAAACAAAGGAAAGTTTATAGTACTTTCACTTATAAGCAGCCTAAGTATATTTACAAAAAATTTCCAAATTAACTTTTTCTAAACTACGTTTAAATATCGTAATTGATCTAGCAGATACTGCACATTCAGGCAAAGAATTCCACACGGGAATTGCTCTGAAAAAGAATGAGTTTTTTATAACATTATTGACAGCAATTGCTTCAGGAGCTAGTTTGTGTGAATGGCCTCTAGTGGCATATATTTTAGAGTGATTTTTGAATGGTATTCTAGGTCCAATATCAACAAGTTTGTGAATAATTTTGTAAACCATATATAAATCAGATTTCAAGCGACGGAGTTCAAGTGTTTGCATATTTAATAGATTTAGACGCTCTTTATAGGAAAAACTTTTTTTTGTCAATTGTTTATTATATAGCGAGTAAATTTTCTCTGGACTTTTTCTAAAATGTTAATATCTTTCATCAAGTACGGACTCCACACGCTACAATCAGTTTCTAAAATTGGACGGACATAAATTAAGTAAGCTTGAAGAAGTAAATCAATAGAACGAGATCTGAAACATTTAAAGATGAGGAATAAACGTGAATTTGCTTTAGCAGCTAAAGCTGCACAATGTTTTGAAAACTTCAAATCCGAAGAAATGACAATGCAAAGATCACGTATTGTATCCAATTCTTGAAGAATGTGTGTTGATAGTTCATAAGTACATTTAGATATGTTTTTGATATTGCCGAAAGAGATTACATTGTATTTTTCAAAAGCAATGCGCAATTGCCAAATGTCAGCCCAAGATTGTAAGTTCTGTAAAGTTGTGTGTAAGTCATTGTTATCTATATTGGTGTCTTTGATATAACGAGCAAGGGAAAACTTTGCATCATCTGCAAGTAACTTAACGTCACAAATTCCTTCGAGACAGGAGCCGATATCGTTAATAAATAAAAGAAAAAGCAAAGAGCCAAGGACAGATCTCTGGGGAACGCCACTGGTAACTGGTAACAAACTTGATAACTTATTCGCAACAGATACTTGTTGTAATCTTTGTGTCAGGAAAGCATTAATCCAATCTAATAGTTCATGACGAACACCATATGCCTTTAGTTTAGAAATAAGCTTAGGATGGGAAACAGTATCGAATGCTTTACTGAGATCAATATATACCGCATCGATGCGAGCATGGTCATTTATATCATAGTACCATTGATTTAATGCAAGTAGAAGCTGCGTTGTGGTTGATCTCTTGGGAAGAAATCCAAATTGTTCTATAGATATCAGATTGTTTGTTAAAAGGTAATCTAATAGGTCAACAGCGATAATCTTTTCCATTATCTTACAACAGATACAGGTTAGGGATATCGGACGATAATTACTCTTTAGACCAGAATTTCCCTTCTTGAAAGCTGGTATAACCAATCCTTGTTTCCAAATCAAAGGCAAACTGCCCTCAAGAAGAGACATTTCAAATAATATAGATAAGGGTAAAGCAAACTGGTTTGCGATAGACCAAGAATAGAGCTGGATAGCCATCTGGAGAATGTGATGTTTTTGAAGGTAAATTTTCAAGTGCCAATAGAACTTTTTAGAAGCCAAACTCAATAAACGATAACGTCGTATTTTCAGTAACTTATTTTATGAATTGGTTTCTGGAGTGTTTATAAAGTTCAAAATATTTTCCATTTTTAATTTTGATGAACTCTTTATAATAATTGTCTAGTTTATTTTTCAATAATTTTGCGGTGTCATCCATGATTATAGTACTGCATTTGTTTTTTATTCTTATCCTTTTTAACGGAGCGAATTCATTTATGATTGCTAGAAGTACGGTCTGCCAAGCTTGATATCTTCATTTATAGTTTGAAAAAGATTTTAAAAATCCCAATTCATAAGAGTTATTGCTAGATTTGACGTATCTATGTTTAATGACTTATAATTTCTGGTAAGGCAGAACTGATGACCTAATGAGGTTTAATACGGTGAGAAACAATAAAGAAATTAATGTTGTGATCAGCAACTTTGTCTCCTGTGACACGTGTAGTCACTATCAAAATATGTTGTTTAAAACTTGCATCCTTATTGATAGAGTTTAATTTACGGGTTAATGATGAGTTATCGAACATATTTATATTAAAGTCACCAATAATAATATTTTTTATGATTTAATGTGTCTGAAATGTGAAAGCATATCGGAAAATTTATCTAAATAATCAACAGGGGATTGGGGGTGCCTGTATAAACATGTGATTATTCATAAGGTCGAAAGTATCAAAATCTAACCTGGGTTTGAAATTAAATCAGAGTTTTACATAAATAACAATACCTTGTTTACCATGAAAACGGCCATTGTTATCACGCCTGAAAGGGAGACTATAGCCATCCCAAGACAGAAGACTGGTTGGAATTTCTTGAGACAACCAAGTCTCAGTAAAACAGAGAACGTCAGGACAACACTCCAGGAGGAAAATCTTTATTTGTTCAAAATAGGTAAGGATGCCAACTTGCCCTGTATTCAAATGACAAATCTTTAGGCCACTGGTATTATTGTAGAATTCACAGCCATCCAGAATGTCCGTAACACTGACAATAGGTCCAGGATTAAGTTCAATATCTCCACTAAGTAAAATTAACAATAGTCCAACATATCTACTTTTATAATTAGCGGTAGGTAATTTAGATCTACTTTTATTTATCAATATATTATAATTATAAGAGTCTCAATTGTCAATGCGCAACGATACGCCACAGCTACTCACAATGCAATTCCCTCTGGACTATTCCATCCGCCATCCTCAGATGGTATTGATTTGATGTTTCAGATAAAGTCAAGGCTGAGTTGACCTTCGGGGGATTTGAACCACAGTCGATCAGGTATGATCTGATCTGAAGCTCGGCTGGTCTGTCATCTGAGCTAATCCTCCCTTGAGAGTAGATGTATAGAGTAGATACATTATAGGCCCAAGCACAGATCCACACCACATGATAATAGTTAGCTGGATGACTTTTCACTTTCAACACAAACAATTTGTATTCTGTTGATGAGATATGAACTAAACCAATCACAAGCGGTGTCACTTGAACCAAATTCCATCTTCAATCTATCATAATAATAATAATAATAATAATAATAATAATAATAATAATAATAATAATAATAATAATAATAATAATAATAATAATAATAATAATAATAATAATAATAATAATAATAATAATAATAATAATAATAAATAAGTATAGGTTTATCTAATAGCAGACAAAATAGTGCTCAGTTTCACGCTACTGCGATCATCAGACAGTTTTTTATTCTATGAAAAATGTATACATACATGATGGTTTTAACTCCTATTTCAGACTATACGTGAATGCCGCGCTATTGTTAATTATAGTTTTATTGTTTAAATACAATGGTGTAAGTTTTTCTTTTGAAAATAGATGATAAAATAAATAAAATTGTTTCCTATTACATCAGTTGGTTGATTATTATTATGTTTTTGTTTCTTTAAAATTAGCTAAATAGAATTTGTTTTCGTGACGACATTTAGAGATTAGTTTGGATTTTCGATTTAATAGTTTTTCTTTTGAGCATATAATGTAATATTTTTCCAATAAACATAAATGACACTTTTTTGAAATGTTGCTATATGGCTTAGCATTGGCGATGGGTGACCATTTGACTGTATACTCGCTGTTGTTGTCTTTCAGCTCCCAAATATATTTTGATAGCTGTGTGCTAGTGCTATATTTTCTGTGTTTAAACGTTGACTTGTGTTGTGTATAGCGCACTTTAAATGTATCCTCTGTTAAACCGATGTAGCACTTTCCCTCTTCGTCTTCTGGAGTGGTGACTTTTGCCTGTTAATGATTCCCTTCATTTGGCATCGATTATCAAATGGACAGGATCTTTTGTTTCTGCAATTGCAAGGCGTGGCATCGGTTGTGTTGTTATTTTCGCTATTTATTATTTAATTAATTAATTAATTATTAATTAAGATAGTCAGTTAGCTAGGGGATGTAGCAATTGTTCCAAAACGTTGTAGAATCCATCCAAAAAACAATGGAATAGTAAATATTTTTGTCTTTGAAGGAAATGGTTGATAGATTACAATATACGCAGCAGAGAAGGAGAATGTCTTATTAAGAGTTTTATAAATTCAAAAGGGGCATAGTGGTTGTCTTTGATAGATGATTGGTTTACAATATTTATCATGTTCTTATAAACAATTGGCACTCCGCCTCCACGCTCCCCCTGGGTTTGTGACAAAATCTATAACCAGTTGGACAAGAGTTGCGTGTGATTTGCTCGTAATATTCATCAGAACTTAACCAGGTTTCTGTTGAGGGAAAAATGTCTATGTCATTTTCAACAATTAAATGTTTCACTGTCAAAGGTTTTATTACATACAGATCTTGCATTTAACAATGCCAATGACTAGGGATATACCGAATCAAGTATTAGGCCGTCTGCCGAATAGTTAACATTCTGTCAGAAATGTTTAATATTCGGCAAATATTTGGCCTTATAATATATTTTTATGTACTGAAAAAGTATTGAAAAGTTACATTTTCAGACCTCCAAAAAGTACTGAATTGATATTGAAAATGTGCTTATTTGGTACTGAAAATGTGCTTATTTGGAACTGAAAATGTTTAAAATAGTTCTAGCAGTTGCATTAATTAGTATGCATATTTCTGGTCTCCCTCAATAATTAATTAATGGGAATGAGATCGTACTTCATCCACTAACACTTGTGCTAAACATGTGGCAAGAAAATAAAAAAAAGTAAAACAACAGTGCATGAACTTTTAAATGAGAATGCTTTATTAAATATCAGGTACTCTTACAAATTATAACGTAAGATTTAACAGCCTAAATATTATAATTTAATCTATATTATTTTAATTTATTTAATATGAAATTACTAATATATATACTTATATTAGATCCATAGATATAATCTATAGATATATCACTTTACATATACTATCTAAATACTTATTATTTTTTTTTGTTTTTGGATTCTTTTTTTTGTAATTTCAATCTTAGATATTTTCCATATGAATTCTTCTTTTGAACGAATAAAAAGAAATGATTTGATTAGATTTGGTGCTGATATTCTATATCTGTAATATTATTTATTTAGACATTTTAGAACTCACATCAACGTCCCCAAGGAGAACTTTGCCAGAGTCAGTTATCTCTGGCAATGGAATTTCGTCTTCATCTGCGTCACCTCCAACCAGTTTTTCACTGAAAAATGCAACAGAATCCCACAGTCTTCCATACATCATATATTGGAAAAGGTTTCAGCTTCTTGAGAAATGACATACGCTGCTACACAACATCGAGAGATGCTTATCCTGGATGATCCAATTGTCAAACCAAGACTGATGACGCAGCTCCTTGGTTACTCCTTACAAGAAAGCCCAATTACCCACCCATGCTGGTCATCGACAACCTGATAGTGTATCCACACCAATAGGTCCTAATAATTCCAAAGCAACTCCAGACAAATGATTGCATGCAGCACTTGGTTGTCACTTAAAATAGAGCAATACATTGTATAGTCTGGATTAAAATGACATTGGTGTAAACATAAAAGTGAATTTGTTTACTCTAAAATGTTTACAGGCCAGGCCAGAATGTAGCCTACGAACATTTAATGGCAAATCAATTTTTCGATCAGGCCATCCATTTTCAATAAAATGTTTTAGTCATGTCGTCATCAGAATTTTGGGCTAATTTCAAGTTTTCAAGTGTTACATCGAGACCATCGTGCGTTGATACAATAGCATGAATAATGGCAGGATCAGATTGATCTTCAAAATCGTCCTCAGGGGGAGATGTCGGTGCGCGAGAAAGAGCATCGGGTGCACAATGGTCGGAACCTTTTATCCAGGACATAGTAAAATTAAACTCAACAGTTTTTAGACGAATACGTTGAAGACGAGGATTAGTAATTTCATATAAACAATACGAGTTAAAAATTGGAACAAGAGGTTTATGGTCAACCAAAATATCAAAATGAGGTAAACCCACTAAAAATAAATAACACTTTTTAAGAGCCCATGGGACTGCTAGAGCTTCGAGCTCTATAGTAGCGTAACGTTTTTCAGTCAATGATAATAATCGAGAGCCTGCCTGAATTAAACGCCAAGAATTATCGTCTTGTTTTTGAGTAAGTGTAAAACCTAAGCCATTCAAGCGGCTAGCGTCAGATGAGAGACGGGTAGGTCTAAGAGGATTATAATATGCTAAGACTGGAGTAGAGGTCAGAGCAATTTTAACAGCTTCAAATGCACGTGCATGTTCAGGAAGCCAAACAAATTCATTTTGTTTTTTCAAAAGATCACGTAGAATTTCCATGTGGGTGGCAATCTCAGACGAAAATGCAGAAAATTGATTTACCAAACCCTGAAAACTACGTAGATCAGTGATATTAGATGGAGTCGGAAATTCGGTAATAGCTGACGTCATCTGTGGGTTAACACGGTAACCATGACGATCAATAACATATCCACAAAAGGAAACTTCTTCTACACCGAAAATACACTTAGAACGTTTTAAAGTTACACCGTGTGTATTACAATTTGACAAAAATTTACGTAGGCGATTATTATGCTCCTCAGGAGATTTACCATATATAATTACATCATCTACGATTTTACGAACACCTTCAAGACCTTCAATCACACGGTCCATTCTCTTATTGTAGTGTTCACTTATACTGCTAATACCAAATGGCGCTCCTTTACAAACATAACGGCCAAATGGCGTAATAAATGCAGTTAACAATTGCGATTCAGCGTCTAAAGGACATTGCCAATATCCGCTAAGACAATCTACCTTAGAAAAATATTTAGCTTCTGACGATTCTATGCTAGATACACATTCGTGTGGAGTTACAGATTGATAATATTCTCGTTTTACAAATTTATTGAGTTTTGTCAGATCAATACATAAACGAATTTCATCACTATCTTTTTTCGGCTCCACTAAGATCGGATGACACCAATCAGTGGGTTCATCAATTTTCTTAATTACACCTAATGCTACCATACGCTCTAGTTCATTTTTAACAGCGTCACGATATGGTAACGGTATACGACGAGGTGCCCGGACAGCAAATGGCACAACGTCGTCCTTCAATTTAATTTTGAAAAGATCGCCCTTCATAGGAGTTAAATCTTCATCAAAAACAATTGGAAATTCAGCATAAACAGATTATGTCAAACCTTTAAACAAAACGCAAGGGTCCTGAGTCTTAGATTGAGGGTGAGAATTATTACATATTTTACTAACAGCACTGTTTACCTTGACCAAAGAGAGGGCGTTAATCGCTGGACGACCTAATAATAGACGTTTCATGTCTTTCAAAATATAGATCTGTTCGGTACATGTTTTGTCGTTAACAGTCAATGTCGTTTTCAGTCTTCCTAAAAGCACTAGACTTGAGCCATCGGCAGAATGTAGTCGCTTTCCCGAGGCAGGTAACTTGTCTATTTTAATTTTTAATCTATCTAACACATCCGTACCAGCGGCGGTTACAGCCGCGCCAGTATCTATAATTGCTTTATTTATTTTACGTGGGCTATAATCAGGAAATAATACATTAGCCTTAAATTGATCGTCTTTAATGTCTGTTCGAGTACAATATATATTTAAGACAGATTTGCCTGAACAAATTTGGGAACCTTTAAAGTGGTTCGATTTTTTGCATAAATTACATGTCTTACCATATGCAGGACACTTGTTTCGTTCATGATCTTTACAACAATATCTACAGTTCTTGATATTTTTAGACTTCTGCTTCTGTTCGGCTTTATTATTCTTGTCCTTTTTATACTGTGACACAGTGTTGATATCTTCATCTTTTGATAGATTTTTGTAGTGTTCTTTACTGGCTTCTTGGGCTTGACATATTTCTATTGAATTCTTTAATGTCAAATCTTTTTTCTCTAATAATTTTTCTTTTGTACTTTGATCTCTTATACCAAGGACAATTCTATCGCTCAAAATTCTCTCTCTGCGACATTCTGAATAGTTACACCACTTTTGATGTTCACGCAGATCAGTGAGCCATTCATCAAATGTCTCGTTATGTTGCTGATCACGGGTGTGGAAGCGATGCGATTCTACAACTTCATTGAGAATGCCAGCGGCGTATTTCTCGAGGGCGTCGACCAAGGTTTTGATATCATTTTCTTTTCCTTCCTCTATCGGTGTATTTATTAAAATCTTTAGCGTCTCATCAGCCAAGCTCAAATGCAGCACGCAGACTTGCTCATCAGCGGGTAATTTAGATAACTTTGTCAATTTGACGTATCCTTCCCACTTCAATTTCCAGAGGCGAAATGTTTCATATTTGTCGACCGATAAGTCCAATTTAGCCGGAGGGCGAGCTTCGATTCTGATGTTGTGACTTCTTGGTAGGACCATTGGTGACTCAGTAGTATCAGGTTGTTGACTACTACCAGCTATAGACATGATTATTCTAGTATAATAATTATCTTTTAGAAAGTTTCAGATCAACTGCGCCATGTAATAACTAGACAATCAGCTTTAATAACAATGTAATTCATAGGATGTTAGTTCCCACACAAAGACTATATAGTTGTACATGAGTTTATATAGTAATGGGAAATGGACTAGTGACTAGTGTCCAGATCTCCACACAGTTCTTGAACATTTTTTGTGGGTTCATGAACAGTCACAAAGAGATCATGAACATTTCATGAACCGGTTCATGAACTCATGAACTTTTTTCGTGTAGGAATGTATCATGAAATGCTGCATTATTAAAGATTATTTGAAATTATTTGCAAACTTAAAAAATTAACTTGGAAATTTTCTGAATTGACTAAGTAAAGTGTAACATTGCTAATGCCACTATCCTGGTGCAGCCAAAAATTGAAAATGGGACATGAGGCAAGGTAGAAATATGAGAGTTTGTAAAGAATGGAAATAGAAATCAGTATTATGTGGGGATATTAAGCAAAAAAAGAAAACATCAAAAAGGGGATATTAATTGAGTTGACCATTGTTGAGTTTGATAGAATGTGAGCAATAATAAGCTGTTTGGCCTTTTTGTAGATTTATTTTTTATTTTCTAGGAACCAAAATTTAACGAATCTGAATCACCAACAAACTTCTATTCACCGTTACCAACAGCATCGTCAAGAGAAGGAGACCATAGAGGAACATACGGAAAATGTCGTTATGTATATTATGGACGGCATTCAGAAGGAAATCGTTTCATTATGAATAATGATCTCTGACATAAATAAAATAATATTGCTAATTTAATTCTAAGCTGAACATTATTTGCAGTTGCGTTGACAGTACAGAATAAAAGAAAATCATTTTCTATAGAAATATGATTTAATTGTAAAATTATGTAGAAATATCAAATTACTTGCAATGCACATTCATTTTTTTAAGTATTAATTTGGAAGTACAAAAAACACATTTTTATATTTGATATCAAATCTAAAAATTGAATATTAATTATAAGAAACTTTACATTTTGACCATTATTTCTGTTTTTTATGTGTCAAAAATAAAGAAGTAATATTCAGGGTCCCTTTGAACTATATGTAGTAGCTCAGATATTCAGTATTCAAGAAACTCAATGCCGCAAGAGAATAATTAATTTTTGTATACTATGGAGGCATCTGGAGTGGGTGGTTTACAATTACACATAGCTTGCAATGTACTATATCAACAAATGACCTCAGGATTCAGATCTATGTTATTTCGGACCCAGATCGAATCCGGGTCCTCAAAGTAAAGGATCCATCCACCTCTGCAATGGATGGTAAAATTACGGCTAATATTTCTGTATTCAAATTTCGTTCCTGTATTCATAACTAACCATTGTTGTCTGATGCCCCTTTTACCGCACTATTTTATTGATTTTCATTTTCAGGCCTGTTTTCATTGTAATAACACAAATAAATTATCATAAAAATAAACGCAACATAAATTTACCAGTCAAATCGAGACATTCAGTATTCGATTCTCAATGTAATATATGCTCGAAATTTTCACAAGAAGGAAAACGAAGACGAGGGCAATGCATACGTAATTCTGTAATACGTAGTTTGCCCCTAGCCTCATTCCATCACGGCCCTCATTTCCGCACGGAGCTCCAGTGAGGGCCTAATAAAATTTAAAAGGTTAAAAAGTGTGCCAGAAACCAAAAATATGGTGTGCCCAATCACAGTGCACCTTGATGTCATGTGAGTTACAGCCAGGTGTTGGTTGGTCGGCCCATCGAAGAACAATACAACGAGGTGTGAACAGAAATTGAAATTTGCTGAATTCAGCTATTTTGAATTTCAACACTTTGTAAACAAATTGTCGAAGAAAGCTAAAAACGTCAAGTTTACGGGGTATTATTTTGGATCAAATTGGAGCAACAGAACTAAAGATAATAAATTACATTCTCTCCAAGGACTGTATTATGAAGGTCATTTATGGGCGTAGAATACAAAATAAAAGGAGAAAACATCATGTTTTGACGGAGCGATCGCCATCGTTGGAAAATTGTAAGCACTTCCGTCGTTTTGAATCATGATTTAAATAATCAAAATCAAAGAAATATTTAAAATTAAAGATCAATTCTCCAACATACAGCATTACTCTGATTCAAAATTCCATTTCTCCGTAAATTTATAATTAGAAATTGACAATATGACAGAATAAACGATCGAAATATAAACTTTGAAAATGATTCAAGCAAGTTTGTTTACATTTTTAGTGTTTTATTCACCAACCAGCGCTCGATAAAACTTCACGTGATACAAAGGTGCGCTGTGATTGGGCACATCATATTTTTGGTTTCAGTCACACTTTTTAACCTTAAATTTTATTAGGCCCTCACTGGAGCGCCGCGCGGAAATGAGGGCCGTGATGGAATGAGGCTAGTTTGCCCCATGATCTGTTCTGATCAAATGCCGTGCATTTAACACTGCATAAGTATGGGGAAATGGTAGAGTCGGTTGCTGAAATTTATTAAATTGACGTGTCACTCACTAATAAACCCAAGTCTTATGATTTGTATCATCACAACAGTTAGTAAGTGTACCGTCATTATCCATATAAGAATCTCCAATTGAAATGGTGAAGATAATAAACGGAGAAATTGTACAAGATAATGACCCCCGGGCCATTGAATGGGAACGTCGCCAACGTGAACCTTGGCGGAATAGCCAACAGCAAGGATCACCAATGAACTCTAGATTTGGACACAGTTCTCAACAACAGGCTTCGCAGAATCAAGGTACTGGTGGACCTGGTCAGAACTCTCCATTACGCGAAGTGAATGGTAAACTCCTTGGTTGGGGAATACCAACATTTACAGTGGCAGGTTTTGCTGTCCAGCCAATAATGAGTGTTACGGTTTTAATTGGTTTATTTTTCTTTGGTGGAACCGCAGCATTGATTATCGCTGTACTTTGGTATGCGTTTGGAAAGGATTATGTTTAATAATAAACATACAAATAAAGTTTATTAATTCATCGATGTGGTTGATTTTGGGTGTACAGCTAGAAAAAGATCAGCTGTCCAATAGTAAAAACCAATTTATAAAGTCGAAACCTTTTCCTGACGAATTGACTGGAAATAGAATTTTTGAATTGAATCATGCACCTGCATTTTCAAATAAGTATTGATCACATCAGTAGGCTACAAGACAGTACTGTGTGATTTAAAGTTAACCTGGTAACACAATTATTATTAATTCCTATATAAATTTAACATTTTAATCTCTAATAATTACTATTTTGCATCAGTTTTTCAAGGCATTAGGCATATATACATGTAGGGTAATCTAAATTGAAATCTTAAATTTTTATTTAAAGTTCCTATGTAAATAAATATCTGAAAAGATTAACCGGTATCTTACAATTTATGAATGGTAAGCTCACTTTTAAATTTAAATAATATTCTTACATCAATTACATCATATGATTTACGTTAGCCATCACCTCTTGCACCAGTAACTGTACGATATGGACTGAATGAAAAATTAATCTTGACTGATCTCGATACATTCCAGGCTCCCAAAGCAACAACAATGGCAGTTGTGTCATCTGTTGAACCGTATTGTTGTGCAAGAGATGTCAATTCTTTAGCAGCTTCATTTGGATCCTGACATCGATTGATAATATCACATATCTCTGTATCATTAACTGTATCAGTAAGACCATCTGTGCAAAGCAACAGGCATTTATCTGTTTTATGATCAAGTTTTAACTGTCTGATGTACGGTTGTGCTATTACCCCAAATTCTTTTAAAGCCATATCCCCAAACGATCGTGTCATAGCTAAATGACCATTAACCATTGGATATAAGCGTGTGTTATAGGTAATCCAACCACCGCAGTCATTTATTCGTAGTGCTTCATTGGTATTATTAGGTGAGTGGTCATCACAAAGTTGTAGTGTATCATCATTACGCATTAAAAATGCTTTAGAATCTCCAATGTGTGCAACAGTTAACCAAACATCATTGTGAATCAATGCCACGGTAGCCGTACTGCCAACAATATCTAAATTTAAATTACATATTATATTCAATCAGATGCTTGTAAGTTGTAATTCCCTGTGTTTTGTGTGCTTGCCTCAGTTTAGCTTTAAGAGTGATAGGCTAAGTCATCATTCCATCCTCAGCCAAACATATGCTTTCAATTTTGAAATGAAGATATGTTCCAAATTCAGATTGTCAAACATTCATAAAGATTTATCAATCAATCTGTGTCAATAACATGGACAAAAACAATCAATCTCCCTGTCGGAAAAATTCTGAGACATTCCTTAATTTGCTATACTGTAGTCAGCTATGCATCATCATGCTGTAAGATGTACTTACGTGCATAGATAATATGACGTTCCTCCGTATAGGAAATAAATTTTCATTAGGGTACTATAGCACTAGTGTGCAGAGACATTCAGGACACTTTTCAACGAGATCTTGGCGACGGCAACGAAATATTCGCGACCGAGGGATTTAGCAGATTTATAATTGGCCTTATCTGCGGGCGCAAACATTATTCAATAGATAGTAGTAACAGAGCTTCCATGAAAAATTTTCAGGGGCGGCTCTGCAGTATTCTGCAGACTTGTTACTTGTATTCATGAGCCGGACCTGATGATCATCAATAATTTTGATTTCAATAATAATTTACTTAGCTGGTCATGCTCGTAAATAACTTAGAAAATATAAGAAAATGTCAACGTCTAAATTTTACAACTTTCTTCTTAATTCACATCAACCATAAATTCTACCTCCTTTTCTGATTCTTTTCTCTATAGGCCTACCTATTTTTCAAACATTATATCTAAAACATTCCAATTTACTGATATGAAATCTTAATTATGTATTAATCTATAAACATTAACTGTGTATTTATCCATATGTATTAACTATATATCTGAATATAAATAATAGAAATATAAAATAGTGAAACGTGCCCCAATAAACAGGCAAAAATTGCTTCACTGGGGTTTCGTCAACCATGTTGAATAATATAAAGTGTAAACTTACTAATTAAACAAATTCTGTATTATATTATGATGTATGTTATTACTAATGTATATTATTCAAATTGCTATGGTTGGAAATAAACATATCTATCTATCTATCTACCTATCTAAATTAAAATATCCAAAATTAAAGCATTTTGAACAAATATTTACCCCTTTTCTGTAAATTGGAATTCTCAAGTATTGCATTGATCAAGTTAGTTTCACAATCATTGAAACAATTTTCAGTTGACTCTTTGATAATCCTCTGGAAGGCAAGTCCACTGTTTTCTAAATGATGTGGCATTTGAAGTTCAATCGACTTCACTGCTGTTTGAAGAAGATTTCGTAAATTCTTCTCGACAAAGTTTACTGCAAACGATCCGCAATGTCCATCATAAACGCCATATAAACGAGTATTTTTCGTCAAGTGTTTATTTGTGAATCTATCTTCACTTCGGTTTCTCCTACCGATCCTAGAACAATCACCAACTTCAAATTTCTTAACATGTTCACGTCTTTCAGCGTCTTTCGAGCTATTGCTATACGATCGTAAAAAAACATTGGGCTTGAAAGTTGTAGTAAATAGTTTTTTCGGATCACAAAGTTGATAGAAGATAATGCGTTGACTGAATTGGTATAAAAACGAGCATTTCTTAATATGTTTCATTGCATTGTTTGTGTAGAAGCGTTTCTACTAACGATAGATCACATTTTGCACAAAAATACTACACCTTACCGCCATTTTCCAAGAGTTCGAAGCTGTTTCCCCATTTATGGGGGAGGGTAACTGGGCATAATAAAATAATATTCCCCACTTTTCTAAACGACCACTTTGTTATAAGGTCTGCTCTTATCCTATTATCAATTTCCATTTGATCCATAACAAATATCTGACATTCAAGACATCTATTAACAACCTTCTACTTGTATCTTTTGTGGATATTCTGTGTACTAGCTTTTGCCTGATTGTCCCACTACTCCTTCTCTCCCTTCAACTCAGCCTGACCCATCATTGTGGCTGATGCATACAGTGCATGTGCCAATAATGTCATTCAATGGCTGAGAATACTCTTTGAAAAATAACAAATGACAATATAAACAGCACTCTTTATTAAATTCCACCCCGCTAACGCAATTTCTGATGACACTCACATACATATAAATACTACATCATATATACAAATAAATCAAGTATAACTATTTTATAATATTTACCTATTGAAACTGTAATTATACAATATTGACAAAATGAAACTATATACATTATATGTGCATCTTTACGTCAAACGTTATATATAGCTAATTAAATCAGCTAAAAAGACTGTCAAACCAGAAAATAATTTAACGTTGACTGCACAAACTAAATTAGCTTTTTAACCTTTGGTTCAATTAATCAAACATAATACATTCATATAAACTGAAGTAAGTAAACACAATTTGGGAAACAAGATGGATGTGTTTCAATTCCTAAAAATGAATATTCGTTATTCAAAATTTAGTGCAAATGCATTTCCACATGTATTTCATCGTGACCGGGGTGATCTACGACTCCCACTATTGTTGAGTCAGCATTGGTACCTAGTGATGCCTCTAAAACAGGCAACGTGACTTCAGATACATCATGCGAAGAATCCTCATCTTGATCCTCATTGTATGGCAGCTTCTTTTGTTTTCCACATTCAATTTGACTTTTTACTGAAACACGGCATGTCGGACATAACTCATTGATCCTAAGCCATTTATCAATGCATTGGACGTGATAAAAGTGATTACAACGTAGCTGCCTGTGTGTTGAGAAAAATAATTATGGATCAGAATTACATCTAAGCTAAGTTGGAGATAAAAATGATGTGTTGGCATATAAAAAATCATATCTGCAAAATGGATTCACAGAAAGTTATATAAAACTCTATATAACAAAACACAACTTTCAATAATGATGAATGAAATATCACCTTATTTGTTGATTCTTTTGGATTGAGGCTAAACAAATAATACACCTGCAAAATGGGGGGAAATAAGTAATTTCAAGCTGTATAATAATAATAATAATGGATTTCATTAATAGAAAAAACACAAATTAGAACATTTCACCTGAATACAGGTGGTGCATTTCCCATAGATATTATACAAATTGAGTTGATTTTACAGTCAAACCTGTTCTAATGGCCACCTCTATATAGCAGCCAGTCACACATATATTGAGGCCATTTGGTAATATTCGGGTATAATATTAACTATTATATTTAATAATCCCTGTTTGTAAAGATCACCTGTGTATTATGGTCAATTTATGAAGATAATTCAGGTGGCTGTTAAGACAGGTTCCATTGTATTGTACTATATAATCTGTTAAATCTAGATAATGTTACTTTGTCAAAAGAAATAGAAAAATATTCCACCTTCTTCAGAAGTGATTTGGCAGTTTATTAAGTAGCTATTATAGACATAACTGGGGTTTTATAGTGTCAGAAAAAGCATCGCAACATACACTTTCAATTAAAGGAGACATGCACTGACTTACATGCAGTCGTCAATTTCAAATATCGAAGAAACCAAAGATGAATCATCTTTTAATTCTGCAGTCTAAATTAATAATTCAAGATAAAGAATTGTCATAGAAAAAAAACAATGCATGACACAATATGATGATAGGCTACAGTAAAATTGACCATGTGTGACGTCAATAACAATTTTTAATTACCTGATGGCTTATGATGGGGGAGAATGCTTTGACTGTTGTATTTGCATTGATCACGCTAAGTATGTGGAAAACAAAAATTTTGAATTACAGATTAAAGATTTTCTAGACATGAAATATTACGCAGTAAGACTAATAAATGGACAAAAGAATACAGAAAATTGTATCACTGTATTTATTGGGTTCAGCTCAATTAAGAATCTTTTATCATTATGGACAGAATACTGTGGACAAACGCTGGACTATCTTGAAATATTTGTTGTATTTTCATGTTTTTTTTTATCTTGACAGTGTAGACCTAGCCATAGCACACACACACCCGTCATAGATCATGTTAATAAATAGTCTACTTCGTCTTGATTACTCCACAAGCTGGTAAAAATAACTTGCCTTTGAGTTACTCCTTTTGGACGCAATAACACAAATGTCTAAAAGGAAAGAAAACATAGGTTACAGATGCAACATATTCTCTCAGCAACCATGTTAAAATCAGTTGCAGACTTTCATCATATTATTGATTAACAAGCTATTCTGATAATGATACCTGGGCACCATTGTTAAAGGCATGCATACGCTGTAGATCACTTCGATACATCATATGTAATGGAACCTAACATAAAGACAAGAATAATAATACCAACAAGTTAAAATTAATTAAATTCCAAAATTTAATATTCTTCTAGGTTGAAAGAGGTGTTCATGTCTATCTAGGTCATTTTCATATTAAAGCTGGTGAGAGAGGATGGAGGCAGGAAATGCCTGATTGCATGTAGGTAAGTTGTTCAATGTATATAGTAAGTTGTACAATTTTTTGAGTAAGCCTCTGATAAATATTCCAGCAATTTAAGGAATTTGGTTATCGTTCAAGGGGGCCATCATCAGACTTGTGTCAGTATATTTTCGGCAATGAATAAATTAATTTTAATTTGTATATCACTATTCAGAGCTTTCCAGATCAATAGAAACGGCTGATAAGTACAGTGGATATATATGCCAGACAAGATACTGAAAATCCAGGATTTGCTGACATAATTTTGCTCAGGGGGAGGGGGTAATCCACCCCACCCTACCTCTGGCAACAGCCCTGTATAGACTTACAGTAAGCCATGAAGTGATTTTCAATATATATTAATCTTGAATTTTACTGTGTCTGTATGTGCTGATGCATGTAATTCTAAACTGCATGGAATCGCAGTCAGACAGTATCCGCACAAACGTAATTAATTAATTAAGTTACAACAATATTTTGCATTCAAATAGGCACTACACTTTATTCATTCGTACCATGTTATGCACAGGCAAACGGGAACGAATAAATCCACCGATGGCTGCTCCAATAAACTAGAAATCAAAACAAGAAATATGATATCAGGAAAGCTGGACTCAGAACACTAAACAAAACATACAATATATTGACATATCAACGGGTAAAGCAAACTCTATAACAACCAGTGATAACAACAGGTTTCGACCATTCGAGTTAATTAAATCGATTCTGTTTTTCAAAATTTTGCAAGCGTCATCTCAGGGATTGAGATTTGAGCGTGTCTTACTCCTATCATGACACCCGGATTTTTTAGAGATAAACTTTTGTTAAATTATCCATCAAATAGCTGATAATGACAACAGGGGAAGGGCTGATCTAAAATTTCTAAAAGAAGGAGAAATCGCAAAACGGCGAGCGAAAAAAGCACCTGCCTATTTATTTAACTGAATTTTCTATAGATATATTAGAGATGATATAAACTGTATCTTTCGTGGGTATATCCATAACATATAAGAATATTATTGGTATGGTGAATTAGATATAAATTTATTCATCAAATGGTGAACACTTACAGCACATCCAACATAGAGTAACAAAGTAGATCGCAGCACACCTATTGTTATGAAAACAGCTCCAATGCAGCAAAGGCCAAGGTTGACAATGAGAGTTAAACGTCCACGGCAACTCCATGACTCTACTTGTTGGTTTCTTCCTGTTGGCATAGTATGAATGATCTTGTAATATTCAATTTCAATAAGTAACAATTATTTTAGTTGAAAATTTCTATCGCCGTCCAAGCAGGGAAAAATAGTCGTTCCACAACAGACCAGACCTGCTGCCAGCCTTTGCGACTGCGCACTAAGACGAACGATGGCTATTGGTTGATTACGTCAAGACCAGACCACCATAGATAGCCATCACGTGACTGAAGATAGACCACTCGAATTTTCAAACAAAGCAGCCAGTATTTGCAGCTTGTTTGCGTCAACTTTCCTTCGGTGGTGCTTGGGTACGTGGTATAAAATATTGTATAACGATAAGTTTGAGTATTCTTGTCCTGTCCAAACCAATCAACCGTTTTTACTGTGTTGACTGTTGGCGGTTGTGTCCGTTTTCAGGTTCACATATTCAAATGAAAATACATGAAGTATTGGCAATATAATATATTCATATTCATATTCATTCATAATCATATATAATATAATAATATAATCATCGTTCTTCCTAAATCAAAGCCAGTATGTGGAATTATAATAGCATCTAGCATAATAGACACTGCCATAGCATTGGTAGCCTTGCAGCCCTTGCTCTATACCATCGAAAGCGAGGAAATAATTATATCCGAACACAGATTAACAATGGAATAGAGGCTGCATTTTTCATTCAGTTTGAGGAAACATGGCGTCTGATACGTTCAAAAAATGGTTATCAGCTGAACTAGATTCACATGAAATTGATGCCTCTGTTTTTGTTGATTATATCACAGGAATCTTAGAAAATGAAGAAGAAGACGAATGGAAAGAAGCGTTAGTGGAAATTTTAAATGAATCGATAGAAAATGTAGGCTGAATTAATGATTTTGGTTTTATTCTCAACTTTTTATCGAGGTAACTCAGATAAGAATCATGAGATAGAATAGATTATAACTCTGACTCTACGGAGACTCATCATATATTCATAGTCCTAGGGCAATGGATAGGCTAGGCCTATTAACTTCTTCTGATAAGATGTAACATTCTACTCAACTTTTAGAGTTTTAGTCTATACACAGTCTACACAGAATTATTATTTTTCTCTTTGATTTTAATTTTGATTACAGGATGATAATTGCTTTTCTCTTTGCAATGATATCATGTCAAGATGGAAAGAAAATGAGACAAATCCTGAAGCAGAAAATGAGCAAGGTAAAATTTATAAAATTGCCAGCAAAGCAGCATTGCAGCTGCGAGATGACAACCCGGCAAACTGTGGATGTTCCGTGAACGTTCATGGAACGTTTGTCACATTCTTTCAAAATAATCATTCGAATCGGGCGCTCCTTAAACCTTTACAGAACTTTAAGATTTTTAGAAGATATTACGAACATTCCGTGAACATTCAATAATTGTAATTTCAAAATTCATGCAAACGAATAAAAGACTCAATAAGTATGATTTTTATTCAAGTTTTTTTAAACAGTATATAGATAAATCTAAATAAGCGGCCATGTGATCCACAGGAGGCAAATTCGCGTTGAAACGACGTTGAAAATTAAAGACGTAGACATTAAAGATTAAATGAATGATATTTCTATTTCTGTTAAACAACTGTGACTGTGAACTTACAGTGTTGTTTTACAAATTAGAATAGAAAGAAGTGGAACGAGATTCCAACAAGATTTGCTTTGACGTTTTCAACTAAGATAATCTACGTTGATGCGTCAACAGAAAATCAACGCTTCCATTTACGGCGTATTTCTAAATTAATTTTCCATATTTTCTGAGATTTTCAAACATCAGGCTAGTTGCTTAGCTACATAAGATCTAAACCAATGAGTGGCGGATTGATCTAACATGTCAATCAAAGTCAATTTTCTTTTCATACTCTGGATTGTCAAAAAAAGATTCATCTGAGTTTCATTTTACGAACTGTTTATAAAGAATAATTTTCGGCAATGCTATCTGGAAGACTCTCTCCACTGAGGCTGTAATTACATGATATTGTACTGGCTCAATATACTGTGATTAAATTTGTGAATATTATGGGGAAATAAGGACGCATGAAAATGGTAAAGCAGTTGGAATAACAAATATCTCTTTGTCTACATTTATAAATAAATTACGTTCTGACATTTTATTTTTTGACATGTAAAAGTTTTTCTTTTGGTTTGAGGATGTCCTAATACCTGAAACGAAGAGATAAATGCCAGAAAAACTTTATAGGTAGGCCTATAATATATGTTACGGCCATAAATTTCAACTTCATTATTTGCTGTATAGTTCTACCTCATTTTCTACCGCACTTGTTTTTGCTGCATTTATTATATTCTATATATGCCTGTACAAAAATGATTGATACATGAAAAGGTTTGGAAATCTCATGGATTGTAAAGACGCTGTTAAAGGAGGATATGATGATAACTAAGTTGCTCCAAATTAAAACAAAGCATGCTTATAAATTAAAACAAAGCATGCTTATAAATTAACAAGAGTAAACCAAACTCTTCAACATATATGAATCAAAACATATCTGTAATTAACTACACTTTGTAATTGATTTATCGTCCACAATTTTATATTCTAGTTGAACTAGACTATATTATTTCCATATCTTTTGAGCCAAAGGATCACGCATGCTCTGAAATGTGTACACAGCATGACAACTGGAATGTTGAATGGAATGAGAAAAGTTGCACCCACCAAATGTCGGATTACCATTGTTTCATAGCTGATATTTTACTTCTTCATCGCTTTGCTATACTTTGACGTTCTGACCGTAATCACTCCCATTTATAAAAACATCGAAGGAAATCAATTCTGCAGTTGAATTTTCAAAGCGCACGTGGATGAGACTTCAGTATGAGACACGCAACATCATTGGCTTCAAAATGGTACCAAATATCAACGTGTCGTAGTTACCCTGATCTCCCCTAGTGATAGGGTTCCTAAAAAATTGCTCAATAGCCGCCTGCAACGTTTTTCGGCGCCCCTGTCCAAGAGATCTCGTCAAGATTGCCATTACTTGCATCCTGGTCTGTGGAGAATATCTCCAAACTGTTAGCTCTATAGTGAAGAGGTTGACAAAGTTTACTGGTAGGCCTACCATATACACGTGTAGGCCTAGGAGTAAATGATTTCGGTTTTCAGAATTCGGTAAACAGAATAACATCACATTTTCTGAAATTGAGTTCTGATATAACGATGAGGGAAATATGATGTCCACAGTGTCAATGATGCATATGTTATGATAATCAAATGGGAAAACCATTGTTTTGGTAGTTGCGGCAAAAGAAAGCTATGGAAAATGTTGTCAAACATCTAATGTTATATTTTCACCTTAATTCATATTTATGATCATGTTCACAAATGTGCAATCTTTTGTTGTCATGGCAGCACGATTTTCTTTCAGCTTTCAAACCACAAACAAACATTACAACAGCAAAATAATTGTTAATATCAATATTACAGATTTTGCAGCCGAAAATTTAGTACATCCCTTGTATATATTTTTTAATCAATTTTTATATTGTTATAAGAGGGTGTTGGCATTGTTTAATGGCCAACCCAAATCGTTCAGAACTAGTTATATTACAAATTGTAATCAGTTAGAGAATCACCGTTATATTATCGCCGTTTCAAAAAACATTATCATCATATTACAACTCAAAGACACCAAAGAGCCAGGTCGTATGAACGTTTATTCTTTGTATATTATATGTAATTATTTAATACCGTTAACTTGTAATCATTATTAATCTTGTAAATAAAGTAAAACATAAAATTATAATTGACTATTCATTGCATTCATTATCACTAATCAACTTTGAGTACAAACAATTGCCGCTGAAAAAATCAGTTAACTCGTTACAAATCATATCATTCTAATAATGATACATCATTTTCTAGGTGAATCCAATTTGTCAGATGACAAGATCAAAAGCATAATTGCCATGCAGCAGATGACAATTTCAAAACATGCAAAGTCAAAAGTTTTAAATCCAGTCAAAGATTCTGTAGTTGCTGCATATTCTCAATTGTCAGATGAAGGTGAATTGTATCTTTTCAATCCTGTTAAGACATTTCATATAATTCATGCCTTTTGGCTTGCAATATGATATGTGACTAAACTAGTCCAAGCAAAGTATATAAAACTTGAAACAGGCCTTGGTTATTTAATTTCATTGGCAATTATTTCAAATCAAATAAGACAAGAAACTGGAAAACGTTTGTACACTGTTCTTATTCAGACTTGAGCAGTGTTTTAGCCTCGGAATGGACTCACTCTTAAAATTGCAGCAAATGGAATTGATCTTTTTTTTTTGGAAATAACGATTGCTCAAAATACTTATGTTGCTATTAGATCTTGACATAGATTCATGCCAATTTTGACAATCAGGGGATAAGTTTTAATCTACAATACGGATTTTAAAAATCTGAAGTTCTACTGAAAACATACCGAATAAGCTATTGAATTGGGCATTTTTCAGTACCTTTCAAATTGAAGGAGTGTTTCAGTAGTATTTCAGTAGAAGGAGAAGAATCTAGATTAAGTTGTCTGGTGAATTCCAGTATGTTTCAGCTGGTTTTCAGTAGCGATTCAGTATATCCAAGATTTGTAGTGCTACCTGGTTTGAGCTTTGTTTGTTAGAAAATTTTGCTATTTGTCTTGACATCCATTATATAGATATGACGACGACAGCGATGATGTTAATTCGTCAAAAAAGTCATCACATTGCGGTATGTAGATTTAGGTCTGCTGGAGATCAATACATTAAAGGATTTCACAATCTGTTAATTATTGCTGGCTCGAATATGACTATTTGCAGGCTGCCACAAAATGCGCAATCCTGGCAACCTGGTTCTTGGCAGGTCAGCACAAAATCAGAAGGTTTTCAAATATTATTTAAGTTCAAAATAAGTCACAACTTTTGATGACAATTATTCAAAATTACTTTTTTTTTGAAAAACTATTATGGAAGAAAACACAATATTTCGAACTAAAGCGCGTCATACCCTTCCAGATAGATAGCTCTGGTCATACCTCGAGATATTGATTTTGTCAGAATATTTATTTTGATCCAGTGAGAATCAGTATCTCATTCCCGAGTACCCAAGCAAAGCGCACTGTTGAGTTGATGTAAGCACAACAACCAACATTTTTGAATGATTTTTTGAAGGTTTGAATTCAAATTGTAAGAAAACAAGTGACAAAGAAAATATTATTAGAAAAAAGAGGCTTAAACAATTTGCTAATTTACTATTCCCAACTAATGGAACTTGAAACTATAATGTTACTGATGAAAGTCTACATTTTATCATAGTTTTCAAGTTCTATTATTTGGATTCATAAATTAGCAAATGAAGGATAATATTTTTCTCCAACGCTTGTTTCCTTACGATTTGCTTTAGGAATTTTGAAGTAATAAAATAAGCAATTAGTTAATTCTGCTTTGCATAATATTGAGAATAATTTTGACCTCGGTCTGAATAATTCTCAATATTATGTTCAGCCTCATTCAATAATTACTTAATGATGATATCATTAAACTCTATTGCCAATGTTTCAACACATTGTAATCTGAATTAATCTTCCTCTTGTTGATGATAAATGATGATTATGTACTGGTCTTTAATCTGGTCGTAGGCATTGCTAGAAATGTTAATTCATCTTCTGTTGATGAAGAAGTACGAAGAAAACGAGAACAATCTAAGAAATTATCTGATGAGAAGAAAGTTAACGATAAAATTAACCGTGAGAATCAGAAAAAGAAGAAACAAGATCGACAAGAGAAAGAAAAACAGAGAACACAAAAAGGCGAGCGACGCAGATGATAGGAATTCACAGTATAAATCAATATAATAATTTTATGGATTTCAGATATCTATGACGTGGATTATTCCTGCGAAAAACAGTCAAGAGTTCATGAATAGTTCATGAAAAAGACCATAAAATTTGGGCCGTTTAACGTTCATGAACTCCTGAACTGTTTTTCGCATGGACAGGCGTTAGCTGGGTTTAATTCCTTGAAGTCTATGGGCATGGACCTATAATGATGGATGGACTTCATGCCATTGGAAGCATTTCTATAAATTTCAGAGAAACTATTCTTGGTCTCAACTTTCGATTCTGAAGATATAGAGTTAAGATTAACATCTACTGTTATTTATGTTGAGAATGATTCACATGAAGGATAATATGCTAATCTAAAAAAATATTTGTAAGGTAATATACTAATATACTTTATATGGAAATTAATATTTTGTGAAATAAAATATTGCAAATCAATAGAATATCTATTTTGTAGGCTACAAATATCATTTTGCATTCTCTATTATCCTTTTTTCTTTCTACACATTTTTTACCTTCATCATTGTTCAAACCTGATTTAACCCTTATGTGCCATACTATAGCCGAACATTAATGTGTCATGTACCTATTGATTACTTTAAGTTTAACATGGTTCAACTAAACGTCTGCCTCAAATCAGATTTCTTGAACAATGATCACAGACGATTTTAAAATCCGATCCAAATCTAGATAATACAGCCAATCCAATCTGTCCTATGCAAAATTCGAAAAAACAAAACGTTCTTATATTACAGTACTTAATTCAAAATTAGATACACGTAAATTACAACTTTAACCAACCTTCATAGATATTAGTATAGTAAATCGCCTAGAAATTAAATTCATAGACTTCCAATAATGCTATATTATTATTTATTATTATTTTTATTGAATTATGGATAATGAGATATTTTGAATACAAAATACTGTACTTGTTGTGTACTGTTTTCAAAAATAAGAGATTGATTCATATTTATTTCTTTGCAACTTTATTTGTGGTTTGTCTATATTTAATTATGCTAAACAAATTTTCAACTTTGAAGTGAAATAAAACACACACGTTCAGAATCCGATTCAATTCAAAAACATGGTGTGAGTTCAATCCGATTGTTTTGTTTATTATGAATCATTTTCCATTTCTACCTTTTGTTCCCTTTGTGAATAGAAGTCGCTTTGTGAACACTCGCGTGTGAAGATGATTCATTTCACGTGCACTTCATGAGTAAAGATTAGAAGGAGCACATTTATTAGTTACTGAAAAACAAGAAAAATGTCTCTCCGAAACATGTGTCCAATATCACGTTTATGAAATATGAGATGTGCCATTGCCTCATCTAATGTATTATTTTCCATCACAACTTTCAGTAACTTTTCACGGCACGATTTGCTTGTCGTATGTTGGGTCTGTGATGACAATTTCCGCTCTCTAGAACAATAGGTGTCAGTTTTGAAATTTAATAACAGTAGCCGCTTATCAACACCTTCACACTATGTCCTGTTCTACTTCAAAATGATTGGTTAGATCTAATGGGGCTTCCCTGGTGTAATGCTTCGATCGCACATGATCACATGTACGATTTGTATAGCTCTCAACTTTGCGCAAGATTATTTGTTCGGGGTCATCGGTCTTGATTAATGAGTATATATATTTCTGAAAGTCGAAGTTACTTATTTGATGGTTTGCTTAGGAGATGGTGCCAAAACTTGTCGATTCCCAGGAGAATCAAAATAATCAACAGAACAAAAGCATGGAACAAAATCATGTTCGAGATAATCAAAACGATAGAATCACTGAAAATGGCACTATGAACAAAAGCTTTCTTGGTTGGTGCAAAAATGTGTTTAGTCGGATTAAAATATTATGGAGAAAGAAAAAGAAATCGAAAAATTGTAGATCTTCCAGTTTGATAATCGAAGAAGGTAAGTAGTTAGTGGGAATTAATGATTCGATATTTTTTCCAGACGCACCCCCTAAATATTCACACTTGAAATCTAGACTATCACGAACAACTACTAACCAACTTACGAAATAATCTGATTTCATAGACTATGAGGCAGTCTTCAAACGTCGCGCTTTACATGCGCCGTGCTTTGCTTTGTCTGGCACGGCAGAATTGGAATTCTGGTTTCTGGAATGATGATTATGTACTGGTCTTTAATCTGGTCGTAGGCATTGCTAGAAATGTTAATTCATCTTCTGTTGATGAAGAAGTACGAAGAAAACGAGAACAATCTAAGAAATTATCTGATGAGAAGAAAGTTAACGATAAAATTAACCGTGAGAATCAGAAAAAGAAGAAACAAGATCGACAAGAGAAAGAAAAACAGAGAACACAAAAAGGCGAGCGACGCAGATGATAGGAATTCACAGTATAAATCAATATAATAATTTTATGGATTTCAGATATCTATGACGTGGATTATTCCTGCGAAAAACAGTCAAGAGTTCATGAATAGTTCATGAAAAAGACCATAAAATTTGGGCCGTTTAACGTTCATGAACTCCTGAACTGTTTTTCGCATGGACAGGCGTTAGCTGGGTTTAATTCCTTGAAGTCTATGGGCATGGACCTATAATGATGGATGGACTTCATGCCATTGGAAGCATTTCTATAAATTTCAGAGAAACTATTCTTGGTCTCAACTTTCGATTCTGAAGATATAGAGTTAAGATTAACATCTACTGTTATTTATGTTGAGAATGATTCACATGAAGGATAATATGCTAATCTAAAAAAATATTTGTAAGGTAATATACTAATATACTTTATATGGAAATTAATATTTTGTGAAATAAAATATTGCAAATCAATAGAATATCTATTTTGTAGGCTACAAATATCATTTTGCATTCTCTATTATCCTTTTTTCTTTCTACACATTTTTTACCTTCATCATTGTTCAAACCTGATTTAACCCTTATGTGCCATACTATAGCCGAACATTAATGTGTCATGTACCTATTGATTACTTTAAGTTTAACATGGTTCAACTAAACGTCTGCCTCAAATCAGATTTCTTGAACAATGATCACAGACGATTTTAAAATCCGATCCAAATCTAGATAATACAGCCAATCCAATCTGTCCTATGCAAAATTCGAAAAAACAAAACGTTCTTATATTACAGTACTTAATTCAAAATTAGATACACGTAAATTACAACTTTAACCAACCTTCATAGATATTAGTATAGTAAATCGCCTAGAAATTAAATTCATAGACTTCCAATAATGCTATATTATTATTTATTATTATTTTTATTGAATTATGGATAATGAGATATTTTGAATACAAAATACTGTACTTGTTGTGTACTGTTTTCAAAAATAAGAGATTGATTCATATTTATTTCTTTGCAACTTTATTTGTGGTTTGTCTATATTTAATTATGCTAAACAAATTTTCAACTTTGAAGTGAAATAAAACACACACGTTCAGAATCCGATTCAATTCAAAAACATGGTGTGAGTTCAATCCGATTGTTTTGTTTATTATGAATCATTTTCCATTTCTACCTTTTGTTCCCTTTGTGAATAGAAGTCGCTTTGTGAACACTCGCGTGTGAAGATGATTCATTTCACGTGCACTTCATGAGTAAAGATTAGAAGGAGCACATTTATTAGTTACTGAAAAACAAGAAAAATGTCTCTCCGAAACATGTGTCCAATATCACGTTTATGAAATATGAGATGTGCCATTGCCTCATCTAATGTATTATTTTCCATCACAACTTTCAGTAACTTTTCACGGCACGATTTGCTTGTCGTATGTTGGGTCTGTGATGACAATTTCCGCTCTCTAGAACAATAGGTGTCAGTTTTGAAATTTAATAACAGTAGCCGCTTATCAACACCTTCACACTATGTCCTGTTCTACTTCAAAATGATTGGTTAGATCTAATGGGGCTTCCCTGGTGTAATGCTTCGATCGCACATGATCACATGTACGATTTGTATAGCTCTCAACTTTGCGCAAGATTATTTGTTCGGGGTCATCGGTCTTGATTAATGAGTATATATATTTCTGAAAGTCGAAGTTACTTATTTGATGGTTTGCTTAGGAGATGGTGCCAAAACTTGTCGATTCCCAGGAGAATCAAAATAATCAACAGAACAAAAGCATGGAACAAAATCATGTTCGAGATAATCAAAACGATAGAATCACTGAAAATGGCACTATGAACAAAAGCTTTCTTGGTTGGTGCAAAAATGTGTTTAGTCGGATTAAAATATTATGGAGAAAGAAAAAGAAATCGAAAAATTGTAGATCTTCCAGTTTGATAATCGAAGAAGGTAAGTAGTTAGTGGGAATTAATGATTCGATATTTTTTCCAGACGCACCCCCTAAATATTCACACTTGAAATCTAGACTATCACGAACAACTACTAACCAACTTACGAAATAATCTGATTTCATAGACTATGAGGCAGTCTTCAAACGTCGCGCTTTACATGCGCCGTGCTTTGCTTTGTCTGGCACGGCAGAATTGGAATTCTGGTTTCAATTCATTTCAGACGGCGTGAAATTGCCGTGCTTTGGCCATTGACGTCAACAAAATTGAAAGGCGTATTGCGCAATTATTGAAAGTAAAACTATCTTTAGCTAAATTTAGCAGTACCTGAAAATGATGTCACACTGTCTGAGATATAAGATTTCGGTTTAAGAGATCTAATATTTATTAGTTAAATTTCCTTCGAATATAAATGTTTTAATTTAAAAAAACAATTAAATCTCATAAAGAAATATTTGTTCTATCAAGCTATGTTACCAGTTAACATGCAACTGAAATGAAGTGCATCCTGAAATGTTTTCAACCTACATAGTAATAACATAGTAATAAAATTCACTATTTTAATAGACAGCAGAATACCAAACAGTTGAGCATAATGAAGTAGTTTATAATTGGACTTTATGTTCACCAATATCATCGAGAAGTGAATGAAATGATAAAAAAACATCATAAAAAATACTATTTTATCCCCAATTCGCATGAATTTGACCGAACATTCGTCTGAAAACAGACGAATAAAAGCTCGGCATCCAAAAAAGCACGCCTTATAAAACAACTGTCGTGCTGACGCCGCTCCGAGCGGCAACCATCGTCGTGCTTCGAGCTTTTGCCGAGCTAGACAAATAGCGTCGTGCTTTACTGATTTATACGTCGCGCTTTTGCCAGGTCTCGCCAGAAGATTAGCACAGCGCATGAAAAGCACGACGTTTGTAGACTGCCTGAGATAATTAAATAAAACATTTATTATTGAGAAATCCAATATTTGAGGTTCTGACGTAAATCTCAATTTAAAGCTTTCAAAACATTTACCACATCTAAGGATTTAATCCTCTAAAATGTTGCGTGTAAAATGATCTTTTTTGGACGGAAAAACAACTTGTCGTAAGTCACGAACAAATAGTATATTTCTGTCCATTTTGACAGAGGGCTGTGTACAGTAACTATGCATATAATTGAGAACTTGACTATGAAATATCAGGAATGCGACAACGTCAACAAGTACGCAATTTAGTCGTTTGCTTCCAAAATTCATTTCTTTTTTCACCTCGATTTGTCTTAAATATCATAATTACAATTTCCGTACCTAAACTACAATGAAATGGCGTACGCTACAAAGCTACATATAATGCAACCATGATATTACGGACACGTTTATATTAAAACACGTTTACGCTAAACATAGGACAATGTTTTCGGACATAGGACAATGTTAAAAGAAGCAATAAAAATTCATAAAAATGTCCTTGAGTTACCCCTGATCTAGCCACGACCGCTCTTCTTTCGTCACCGATTTGACGTCATCGTATCAGTACTGTTAATCAAACATATGGTGTTGTCATAATTTAAAGTTAATGTTTATTTTGACAGATGGTGCAACTGATGATAGTGGCGTTGATGATGGACTGCTTGGTTGGGATACAAATTACGGTACATTCGAGAAATCAGAGCATGAAATTAAGGCACAATTAGCAAAACAATTTCAAGATTTAGTTTTAAATTATTGGGAATCACAGTCTAATGATGACAAGATAGTTATACTAAATGATACATTGTCTTATCGTTTAGCTGAAACTGTCATGAGGAACTCTATAAATGAGCCATGCGGTTTGAAAGGTTGCCGAGTATTACTCTATTGCTGTTGCCATGGGAACAAAGGTACAAAGGAGCATTATTTTATTGGTAATCTCTATCCAGAGGCAGGATTATTTGCTACATTTGAAATCATCTTGACACTTCATTCCAATCAAGTCCGTAGTTACACACGTTGCTTATCAACATCACCAAGGAAATATTGTAGTCATTTCGATCAAGTTAAAGAGAAATTATATACTTGCTCCAGTGCTAGAAGTTCCCGTCAGTCATCTCCAGGACTGTTGATGTCGTAACGGTAGCAAATTTCAGGTAATAAATAAATAATACATGTTAATATCAACAATGATCGAGCAATGAACTTTGGAGACTACCCAAGAGGAGATTCCAGCCTATTGATTAGGAATCATCAAGAGCATCTGTTTGGTTTAGCATTTTTATAACTTCTTTTACAGCCTTGAATCCAGCACTTTCTGGTCGCTCAGTCTAAATAAATAAATAAATAATATTTACGTTTACAGAATATATACAATACATATACACATAGATAGATTATTAGAATTCCATCAATAAAAAAATGGAATAAAAACAGAATACCTGTAGATATATAACAAATTTATTTTTATATTATATTAGAATAAAGTATTTTCTAATTTTTCTAAAAAATTCTTTAATTCTTACCATCATTTCCATAAAAGAAAGAAACTTTTGTAAAATTGATGTCATTATATTTTTATGTTGACGAATGATTGCTTGGTTTACCTACAGCAAAAGATAGAGTCAATATTTTGAAAAAAAAAATTCTATTCTGTTTGGTTGTTGTACAATCAAGTGAAGAGATACTAGCTCTACCATGTTATCCCTCCCACTTCCCAGTTCTTCCCCAACCCCAGACTCAACTGTAAAACATGATTAAATACAGGAAATTCTGAAAATAGTACGGACTGTTAACACACTGAAACATTCAAGACTCTAGGGTTCAGAGTAGGTTCAGGCCAGAGTCCGAATAAAGTAGGAATCCTCAATCCCAGAAGGCGAGAGCAAATTCAGAAGAAAATTATTGATATTTTTAATAATTTTTGGTCAAACATCAACAAAAGTAAAAAATTCAAGAAGAAAATGTTGAAACACCTCTTGGAGTCCAGAAGGCTGAACCTTTTGTCGGACCCTGGTTCAGACTGAGGTTGAATGTACGAACACAAGGGCAAATATCAATAAAACAGTTTTGTCTAAATGAAACACAGTATTCTCAGTACAGTGGAATTTGTATATAACAGCCAGCTATGATGAAAGGTAGATATATTGGCCATATGCAGGTGGCCTTACATACAGGGTTGATTTGATAGAAAATACTACTTCAGACACACCAAGAGTGACCATTATATACAGGTGGTCGCTGTATAGAGGTGGCCATTAAAACATGTTTTAATGTATATATATCTTGACAATTTTAACATTGCAGTTGGATATGCTAACTCAACTATATACTTCCATTTATGTTGGTCTGTTTCTGAACGTTTTTACGTAAACAGCATTTCAATCAGAATGAACACAATTTTGATGCGTATGAAAACTTCCTCAATGTTGCTTATTCATTCTCCAGCATTTTCCTCCTAAACCACACATGAATGGTGGCCAATATTTGATGGCTGTTTCATGTGATAAGAAAGTGGATTTTTGTGAACCAGATTTTTTCAAAAAATCTTCAAGTCAACAGAAAGACCTTGGTTTGGAAAGTTGTGTTTCCTAAACAAACTGTCAAACGTCTTCATAAATGTGCCAAGCAGACTAATTCCATCTCGGATTTCTTATTGAAACAAACGCAAAGGTGATATGAACTAAAGTTCACCTGGGTTCAAGATTTTTTAGAGCGGATCTAATCGTGAAACATTCTGACCCTCATTCTCAAAATTGCAAAATATCAGATCACAGTTCAAAACACTAGCCATTGTCTCACAACAGCTTGATTGATGTAACCCCTTTACAAAATCAGTAAGCCTAGTAGATGGTTCAAACCTTGTTATCACAAGCAATTAGACCAAGAAGCAATGCAGCATACGCAGCAACCAAACTGTCTTCCATGTGTTTACGGGCTTTTTTGAGTGCTGAAATAGAATAAACATTGTACTTGTTAGGGGCAAACCTACTCTGAAGGTAACCTCTTTCAGACTGCCGAGGTTCATGTTTGTCTGTATTTGACCTTACAGTGAAACCTGAATATAACGGCCAGCTACGAGAGGTAGATAAATAGACCACTATAGACAGGTGGCCTTTATATACAGGTTCAATTCAATAGAAAATACTATTTTAGACATTGCAAAAGTGGCCACTATAGACAAGTGGCCGCTGTATAGAGGTGACCGTTATAACAGGTTCGACTGTACCTTCGGATAAGGACCACCTTAAGGATACAATGGTCACAGAAAAGATATTGCACAATATATGCAATGAATACTGATATCTTCCATTTTAATTGAACCAACACAGATGTGAACAAGAGACAGTCACATTAACTCACCTTCGTTTGCCTTGTCGGTTGATTTTTTTGATGAATTTGGTCGAGACATGGAACTCGATGAGATTGATCTACTAGGCTGTTCATCAGCATTAGAACTTTTATCCAAGTCGTCGCCACACATCAAACTTAAACCATCTGCACTCATGCGTATTGATGCATTGTGCAATGAAGCTTAAATAAAGAAATGTATACTTATAATTGTAATGTTACCTAGATATACCTAAAGATTTGATTTTTATTTACAAAAGATATTTATTTACAAAACTTAAATAATTACTGTACATAAAACGTAAATATTTCTATGGTTGTATGCATAAAGTGTTAGCTTATTGTTCAATAGTTTCAAGGCAATCCCAAAATCTAAGAGATTTGACTAAAAAACTTCAGTCCAAAGCTAAGTGTTGATACAAGCTTTCGGGATAGAAAAGGTTTTTAATTTAAAGTGGATGGCACACAACTTTTTAGATGGTTAATACATTTTACAATATACTAAGTTACAATTGAGGCTTGTTGCATTTTGTTGCATTGCTCCAAGTTTTAAATTTGTTAATGCTATTTGTTGCCTGCGCCGACTGATGGATTACTCAAGACCTGAGCGGACAGAACCAACCTGTGCATGTACCATGTGAGATGTATATGAAAATTAACATTGTTATCAATTGTTCCAGAAAAGCAGAATATTCTAATGAACAATTCATTGATAACGTTGATATTTAGTTTTCATTCCAATATCAGAATGGTTGTTATTGTTACACAATAATTATTCTTGAAACTTCATTGCACTTGGATAACTTACTCTCGGTTTGATTGAGATCCTCCGTCAATGAATTTGCATTTTCTGATGCTTCGGCTTGCATGAGAAATAACTGCATCAGAGAATCTGTCGGCGTCTGACTTTGCTCTTTTGTCTTCTTTTTCTTTGGTTCTGATTGGTACCACGGAGGTGCCTCAACACTGTTAATGATGATTGCATGCCGAGGACAATGTTCAACAAGGTTGATCAATAAACCAAGACTCTAAAAATTAAAACAATTTATCAACATTGAGGGTTCTTCTCAAAGTATGCACAGTTTATTCAACAAAAGTGGGCATCCTGGGACCCTAGTTCCGGGGTTTGTTAGAGCAAATTCAGAAGAAAGTGGATGATTTTCTGACTTATGGACTAAACTTCAACAAAATATTCAGAAGAAAAATGTTGAAAACGTTCTAGGATTCCACAGTCCAGACAGAAGGCTAAGCCTCTTGGTAGACACTGGTTAGAGAAGTGGTGTTAAAGTGCAACTTAATGCAGGAGGAGATGATGTCAATTGTGATACAGTCAAACTTCTTAATATCTGTTCGACTGTAAGTATGTATCAAAGGTATGAGTTGGATCAGATATTCCAAAAATGAAAACAAGTCCAAACCAAATGTAATCCAATCCGATCTGAATTTAAGGATTTAAATTAATCTGATCCAAAAATGTACATCACAAATTCGTAAACAATCCAAAATTTTATGTAGCCTTTAAACGATTTTAAATGTTGAAATTTGACTGTCATAGAAGATGATTAATAATTATGCCAAGACAGTTTCTAATAATCCAACAAAATTAATCTGGTCTGAAAGCTGAAAGTCAATCCGATTAACCTTTAGTGCTGACATGTATTCAAGTAACACATGTCTGTCCCTGTCTCATGAATCTCAATAATAGCAACAAAGATGCAAAATATTGCGTGATTTGGTGATTATTATAGTTTACATTTGTGAAGAAGTTCTGTTTATGTTTGTGTTAGCTTGTAAAGTTTTACGAATAAAGGAAAGGGGCAACAGTTTTTATGAAGCACTTCTTCAAACGTTATGGGGTTAAGAGTGGGAAACGTAATTTATGGATAGCCACTGAAAACAAACATAGATAGTTATCATAGTTATAACTGTTGAGTTAACTGTGTTGCAGAGGTGTAAATAGTATGCATAATACAATGTACAAACTATGTTAGCAATGCAGATCCATACATGGAATCGTAAGCAAGAACCTTTGTTAAACAATAAGAAGGGTATGTAATTAATGCATATGGTATATCTAGTAAATCATACATAGAAAGACAACAAATTTGTTTAGAAGGGGTACCCCCTATGAAAAAATTTGTTCAGTTCATGAACTGTTGATGAAAATGAGGCTATTTAACATTCATGAACTGTTTTCACAGAGGCAATCATTAGGCTGTTATTGGCCGTTAATGGATATGGTTTCTGTAAAGGTTAAACAAGATTTATCAATTTTACCAGCACATTATTACATCTTTCACTCAAAGAGTTGGTAATTATCAAAATAGCTACTGATTGCAATGAGGTTTTCTGCCTTTGCGACAATATGAACAAGATGCACACTATGAATGCTATGATAATTGATTCAAGTTTACCATAAATTGCATAATAAATCATGCTGCTAACTGACCAGTATAAGTGGTTATACAAAGCAAGAGAAACATGAAATATTATTGATGAACTAGCTACAATGTCAGGATATTAAAAAAAATACAAACCAACCAAAACAAGTGTGTCAAAGACTTTCTCTGGTAGAACAAATTTTGGTAACTATATTCAAGAAGAAAGAAAACAAGTACAGCATAAGAATTGATTGATAATGCAAATCATAAAGTAACTATGGTAATAAACATTACTAGGGATGATGAAACACAAATGGTTTCATTCTGTGGTCAGGTTTAGCAAAGTTGTGGTGCGTGATAATAAAAATAATTTATATTAAAAAATGTATATACCGTACTGAAGCTTCTAAAGAATGGATATTTTAAAAATCTTGCTGTGTAATATAATACCAGATACTATAATTACAGAATATTAATGTTACTTTGGATGGAAAGCAATAACAGACCAGCTAAGGCATATCTGATGACTTCATTGACAGTTCATGAGCTGCTTTACACAATCTGTTTATCTGTTTATCTGTTGTATGGAGGAATAGAAATCAGTTTTATGTGGGGATACTAAGTAAGGGGGACAATAAAAGAGGGGATATTAACTGCGTTCGACTGTAACTAACAATGCTTACAAGATCATAGAGGTATGGACAATGAAGAGTTAAAGATGGCTGACTTGATGCCTCACCTGAAACGCACACCACAAAATTGCTCGTACAAAATTACTGTCTTTGCAAACCATGGCGCAACCAATTTCTGAAATAAATTAAATTTGCAACTATTGAAGCTCTACTATGTACTGCAAAATGGTCAAAATGGTCATTGACGAAGTTAATGGTCAAAGGGAAGCATTGATCTCTTGTGATGAACTTAAGTACGCAATTATTATTAAAAATTTTTTATTAAATTACTGTATGCTTTTTATTATGAACCAATTAAGCAATAGGGCTCCGCGCCGAGATTTGCGCAATGATTTATGGGATACCTAGTCAGACAAACAATTTTGACTGCGTGATCAGTCGGTTGCGTTCGTACCGTCTTGATTATTATTTTGGTTGTTTTGATCTTAATGTATTACTACGGAAAATAATGAAAAACTCAGTTAAATAGCAGAAAACATTACTACTGGTGGACATGTAAGTCAGACTCCAATCATATATAGGAGATTTCAAAACCAAAACGCATTTTTTTAGCTTACCAAATCCTAGACATTTCGTAGCGAATTAACATTGCAGAAATGAATTGAAAAATGAATGCAGTCACAACTTCTACAAATTGTTAAAGAAAAAACAAAGTTGAGCTGAACAAATATATTAATATTGTTACCACACAAATATTACTTACAACAGAGTACAAAAAATACAGCAATTTACCGTTTCACGTTGTTAAATATCGTTGATTGAACTATCCTGGTAGAAATATTCATATCTGCACGCGCACTATTCAAGTGCATTCAAACTCATTTCAATTTACATTCAAATGTATAACATAATATAATACTGAACACTTTACGACTAATAAAATATATGTATGACCAATATAGGTAATAGACAAGCAACTGTTTCTGGCCACTAGCAGTAATCATGACTGCTCAGAGAACAAGGAACTGACCAGGTAGCTTTTTCAATCTTTCAGAGGCATGGCCTATGTCGCCGTTGTAGTATCTCATATCTGATCATCATTGTCAATTTATGTTCATCTTCATCGTATTCATATGTATCTACACAAGAATATTACCTGTAATTCATTCAAGTAACAAATTATGATAAACATATCCTTAAATTGAAGTCCAATGTTATGCCGCTATAGAATGAAGTGTGTCTGCCACATATTCACGTAAAATGGTGATATTTGCCTGTGATGATCTCATATTTAATGCCAGTTTACCAGCTTTTTTCCACTCATGTGAGTCATATTTCATATTTCAGATACCAAAGTTTAAATTTTTATATCAATTGCTGCAATGAGTGTTTCAACACAAGCAAATCATTAATTTCTTAGGGCAGTGTTTTCTTCTAAGTTGAATTCGAGCCAATCTGTAAATAGCGTAACAGTTTCAACCATCTCGACAGCTTATAAACTTCATTCAGCAGGCATATTTCAAGCTAAACGATTTAAATAGCCAATAAAAGCATGTAGATATAATACATCAAAATGAAATCGAGCTTAAAAACTTCAAATCTTGGTATCAATTGCGAGAAAACACATCCAAGTTGCATTCTAGCCAACGTATAAACAGCGTTACATTTCAACAATTTTCGGTAGTATATATACTTCATTCAGCAGGCGCATCTCCAGATAAAACGATTGAAATACCCAATAAAAGCATGATGATATAATAAGTAAAAATAAAATCTAGTTCACAGACTTTAAATCTAGGTTTAAACTACAAGAAAACACATCCAAGTTGCATTCGAGCCAACATATAAACAGCGTTACAGTTCAACAATCTTCCGTAGTTTATAAGCTTCATTCAACAGGCGCATCTCCAGATAAAACGATTGAAATACCCAAGTAAAGCATGTTGATATAATAAATAAAAATAAAATGAAGTTTAAAAACTTTAGAGCGTGGTTTAAAACACGAGAAAACACTATGAAGACGAGCAACATTTAGCTGCTTGCACCTTTGAAAATCGATGAACGGAATGTGGATGTCTGACCAGGTATCCCACAATGCAATTCTCGCATAGCCGATGACGTATCGGCGCGGAGCCCTATTGGTGCTTTCTTAGGCAGTCTACAAACGTCGTGCTTTTCATGCGCTGTGCTAATCTTCTGGCGAGACCTGGCAAAAGCGCGACGTATAAATCAGTAAAGCACGACGCTATTTGTCTAGCTCGGCAAAAGCTCGAAGCACGACGATGGTTGCCGCTCGGAGCGGCGTCAGCACGACAGTTGTTTTATAAGGCGTGCTTTTTTGGATGCCGAGCTTTTATTCGTCTGTTTTCAGACGAATGTTCGGTCAAATTCATGCGAATTGGGGATAAAATAGTATTTTTTATGATGTTTTTTTATCATTTCATTCACTTCTCGATGATATTGGTGAACATAAAGTCCAATTATAAACTACTTCATTATGCTCAACTGTTTGGTATTCTGCTGTCTATTAAAATAGTGAATTTTATTACTATGTTATTACTATGTAGGTTGAAAACATTTCAGGATGCACTTCATTTCAGTTGCATGTTAACTGGTAACATAGCTTGATAGAACAAATATTTCTTTATGAGATTTAATTGTTTTTTTAAATTAAAACATTTATATTCGAAGGAAATTTAACTAATAAATATTAGATCTCTTAAACCGAAATCTTATATCTCAGACAGTGTGACATCATTTTCAGGTACTGCTAAATTTAGCTAAAGATAGTTTTACTTTCAATAATTGCGCAATACGCCTTTCAATTTTGTTGACGTCAATGGCCAAAGCACGGCAATTTCACGCCGTCTGAAATGAATTGAAACCAGAATTCCAATTCTGCCGTGCCAGACAAAGCAAAGCACGGCGCATGTAAAGCGCGACGTTTGAAGACTGCCTTACAGAAGTGGAACCTTTGATATTGCAGATCTTTGATTGTTTAATGCTATGAAAAACTTAATACAACTGTATGATAAAATTAAAGAAGTAGGGTATTTGATTAGAGTTATTATCTTACCACAATCATGTGTTAAATTCAAAAGAGTCCGTAGAAGAGACAACAAGCACATTATCAGACTACTGCCAGATTCTAATCCTTTGGGATTTTGATCAAGAAATGATGTTCCATGATGTAATAGCCTGACAAAAAACATAGAAAGGAAAGAGATCATAATAATGAGTAAATGAATATCAAATGCGATCGTAAAGAAAATTGGAATTTATGCATTGCTGAAAATAAGGATAGTTATGATATATACTATCAAGCAAACAACAGATTAAAGATACTCCCCCTCTCACATAATGACATGCCTCGCAGTTATCATATATTTCGTCACTTCGATTGGCATATAATGGACACTATAGGGCCATTTACACTGCAGCAAAATAGGCACGGTACTCGTCAATTAACACATCACAGCATTTTGAGCACAGGCCAAGCAAAAACACTGTCTAAACGGCTTTTTCAGACATTGAAAAGCGGCACCGTGCCTACTATTTTGATCGGGCCGAGATCATTTCTCGAGGTAGTCTCGGCCCGCTCAAAAAATGGGCACCGTGCCGTTTTGCAGTAATTATGACGTCATCGTAGAAGTTGCGTCTCTTTACAGTGGAATTCTGAGGTTTTCTAATAAAATCAGTAACAGACTAAAGATTACCAAAGCTAGATAAGCACATTGAGCATATTTTGTTACGTATTTCTTTTGAAAATTAATGAAGTTTCTGTAGTATGAGGTTTAATTATGCAAATTGTAACTACGAGTGCAGAGCGTAAATTTAGATGTGTCTTTTGTCACAGAAATACTGATCTGGCTTGGTAGCATGTTCAGGAGGTGAAAGACTAACCCAAATGTATTTGAATTTTGCTCAATGGAGATGTTTTGCCAAGTATAAAAATCCTTTGATTATTCTCCCTGGTCTTCTCTTGAATAAAAGGAAAACGTCGAAGACTGTACGCATTAAACTACAATCTCTTCGTAACAAAAACTAATAATATATTTGTAAACAATAAAGTGTACCTTTGTACAAATCTCTTTGATCGCTGTTTAATAACTATCGTTTCAAACGTTGAACCTTCTACTGATTTACATTTGTGGTCTATGCCTATTTATTTACATTTAGAATAATGATTCAGCAATTTTATATCTGACAAGCTCATCAAAACATATATAGAATTGATATAATATGCACAAAACTAACTATTAAATTGTCTCAATAAGCACAATTTTATGTTTACGAAGTTTGTTTACTTTTGATTTACGCTTACATGTGCGTAGTTTATTTTTAGTATAACGTAATTCTCTATATTTAATGTTTCCGATCTATTATCTTAAAATAGAATGATGTAAGGCATTAATCAGCTTATACATTATTCACCTAACTTATGTTATTTATTATATTATAAAACTATTACTTATGTTAATCAAAACACTCCCCCCTAGTGAGGTTACTTTAAATCTTAAACAAAGTCATTGAACGATATATTTGATTAATTCTCAATTGCAGTGATGAGTTCTTTAGTTTCTTCAATAGATCTTGCTGCAATTTCGTCTTTTGTTGCAATGAGTACCAGTTTTGATACTGGTCTATCATATTTACCTGTCTTGCTTTTAATTTGAACTTTTCTGACTAGGCCATCTCTTCCAGGGTATGTAGCTGTTACTATGGCGACTGGCCATATTGCTCTTGGGGCTGCCCCATTCAAACTAGTCTTTTTCACAATAACGAGGTCACCAACTTCTAAATTTCTTGATTTCGAAAACCATTTGCTTCTGCACAACATCATATTTGGCATGTTTGATCTCCAATAGTTCCAAAATATTTGAACTCTCTTTTGAATGGCTGCCATGCGATCACAAGGATGTATCTTTGCTTCATCAACTGGCTGTGGTAGAATCATGTTGTGGCCATAAAGTAACGAATTTGGTGTAATCATCTCATTCATATCTGTTGGATCTGCTGATGAACCTGGCCATAACGGTCTAGAGTTGATAAGGTATGTTATCTCTGATAATGCTGTGATCCACTCATCAGGTTTCAGTGATTTGTTGTAGCAATCTGTCATCGCATCTAATGCTTTTCGGACTACTTTGACAAAAATTTCCACAACACCGTTTTGATGTGATGCTGTTGGACAGTTCCATAACCAAGTAAAACCCTGTCCAGCAACACCATTTTCCAACATTTGTAGATCCCAATCTTCAATGATCTTTTTTACTTTTGATGATGCTCCTACTAAATTTGGTCCATTGTCACTGTAAAATTGGATTGGATGTATCCCTCTTATGCTTATGAATCTTCGCAGGGCCATTAGAAACTTCTCTGATGATAATCCTTCGCCTCCGTCTTGACTGTAACAATATTCCAAGTGTATAGCACGGCTTACTGTACACACAAATACTACCACATGTGCATCTTTTACGACTCCACGGCGTAGAATGGTCTTTAAAGGACCAAAGAAATCCAAAGCTGTTGTCCAAAAGGCTGGGTACTTTGAGTCCAGACGAAAGCTAGGTATTTGACCCATCTGTTGTTCCAATAGTGGTCTTTTTCTTGTCCTGCAAAATAGGCAATCTTTGCTGGTTTGCTTCAACAACTTGGTAACTCCTACGATCCACAATCCTTCTTGTTCGATTGCAGCTCTTACACGTCTAATGCCACTATGTCCTGTTTTGTGATGAAAATGTTCAATAATCATTTTAATAATTCTTCGATGTATGCTTGATATACCAGTTACATCGTTTTTGTTCATTTTTGGAAGGATTACAGGAGCAACCAATCCTGGATTGAATTCTTTAGCATGATCCAGACGTCCACCCAATCGACATAGGTTATCTTTACCATCAAAGAATGGACACAGCTTCTTCAAATTGTCATGCTTCCAATTTTCATTTGCTTGAAGGGCTTGGTAGATCTTCTCTGCTCCATCACAGCCATGTTGTTCTTTGATGCTTTCAACTGCTGTAGTCCAATCTTTTGCTTCATTTGCCAACTTTAAAATCTCCTCAGCAGTCTCTTTATCTATTAACTTTGTATCTGTTATTAGGAACAATGAATTGGCACTTTTCATTGGTTTCCTTGTCTTCTTTTTCAATTTCCTTGGTGGCTTAATTTCTTTTGGATCCCTTGTGGCTTCAATCTCTTCAGAAATTTCCTCAGTTTCAAATTTTGGAAGTGTTTCTTTTTGTAGGAATTTTGGTCCTTCGTGCCATCTTTCAAGGTCAGCGTCGTTCATCTTGGTGAGTGGATCAGCAGGATTTTGTTTAGAGGGAACATAGTGAAATTCATCTATATTTGCCAATTCTTGAATCTCTGCAATTCTTGCTTCCACAAATGCCTTCATTTGCTGTGTTGTTGACCTGATCCAATGTAGAACTACTTTTGAGTCTATCCAATAGTGAATTGACAAAGGTTTCATCCGAAGTGCTGAAATTACATTCTGAGTGAGACGGACCATTATCAATGATGCCACCAGCTCAGTTCTTGGTATTGTCCAGCCTTTGACAGGTGTGACCAATGCCTTTGCTGCTACAAAGTTTATTTTGAACTTTCCTTCACCCAAATTCCATCTCAGAAACAAGCAAGTGCCAAAGCCCTTTTCTCCACCATCAGCAAAAGCATGGAGTTCTGGTTGACCAATTGCATTTCTTGGCTTCATACATCTGTTGATTGTTGTATTCAACTTGTTTCCAACTTTTTCAATGTTGTCCTTCCAATATTCCTTTTCTTCATTGCTGATGACAGTGTCCCAATTGTAGCCAGCTCGCCAAAGACCTTGGAATGGTATACGCAGGTTGACAACTGCCGGTGCTAACATACCAAGGGGGTCCCAGATCTTTGCGATTAGGCCAAGTAGATTTCTTTTGGTGAAGTTTTCTTGTAGCTGCCAATCTTTTGGTAAGCTTTTGCATTTCAGTGAAATAACATCAATGTCTTTATTCCAATGATGACCAAGTATCATGGTATTCAAGTCATCTGTTGCTTCTTTTTGGCTGCCATTCACTTTTTGCTCCATCTCGCTGTTGTTTGAATGCCATTTCTTGATTTTGAAATTTCCCATTTCAAGCATCTGTGTTGTTTGAATAATTGCTTCTTCTACTTCTGAATTGTTTGCTCTTGAATCTGCTATGTCATCCATGTAAATATTTCTTCTCAGAATCTCTGTACCAATTGGCCACTTTTCTTCAAATGTTGTTGCTAAGAAGTGAAGTGATGCTTGTGAAAGATCAGGACTTGGTGGATCTCCAAATACCAGACGTTGCCATTCAAACACTCTTGGTTGTATGTTGTTCTTTTCAATCCACAGGAATCGATGGTACTTTCGGTCTTCTGGTCCAATTGCAATCATGTTGAACATTTTCTTTATGTCTCCAGTGAAGGCGATCTCATCTTCGCGAAAATTGATAAGTATTTTGAACAGTGAGTTGAGTAGGTCAGGTCCTTTTTCTAGAGCAGTGGACAGTGAATGGCCATGATATTTCCTTGCTGAGTTCCATACCATTCTTTTGGGGGTTGAAGAACTTTCCTTTTCAACGATGAGATGCTCAATATAGAATGCCGCCTCCCCTTCATTGTGTTTGACCTCTTTGACAAATCCAGAGTTGATTACATCTTCAATAACAGCTGCATATTGTTCATATTCACCAGTCTCTATCAATTTGTTGGTTTTTCTTCTTAAATTGCAAAATACTTCATGATAGTTATTTTCTAACAGATCTGGATAACCAGGTTTCCATGGTAACTGAACTTCCACATGACCTTCATCATTCAGCTTTGTGTTCTTGGCTTTATCAATAAAACGTGCTTCATCTATCTCTTTATTGCTGCAGACGCATTTCTTTGTTGCGTTGACACCAACCAAATCACATGTGATCATCTTCTTCACTTTGGCTGCTTCTTCGTCGTCATTGGTTGCACATATTTGGACAGATGATACATTCTTTGTGTTTGTCATTCTTTTACTTAATTTTTCTGTAACTCCAACAATTGTCCATCCCAGTGGGTATTCAATTCCAATTGGGCCATTGACATCATCTTCCTTTGGTTCAATCTTGTGTAGCTCTTTATGTAGTTTCTGTTGATCCCGCCCAATGAGAATGTCGATATTTCCTCCTTTTTGATCAATTACATTTTCCAAATGTGACAGATGACTGTGTTCTTTGAAGAATTCTTTCTTTAGTGGCGATGCTGCTCCACATGGTTTCTGTATTCCATATGCATTTATTGTACCTGCTTGCTGTATAGGTTGAAGACTACCAATTGTTAATTGAAAAGTCTTTGTTCTTTCAGTGTGACAATTACCTCCGACGACTTCATAGTTGATTGTGGTGTCTTCTCCCTCGATCCCAAGTGCGTCAGCAAATGATCTTCTTACCAATGTTGTGTCAGCTCCCCCATCAATGAGACATAGTGCTTGTTTGAGTATTGGTGTACCGTCAGCATTCTTGAATCCTGTTTTTACCCATATTTTGACCACTGGCAACCGGACAGATTCTTCTCCTTTTGCTGTGGCTATGCCTTTGATGGATGATGTTGTTCTTCGATTGTTGTCTTCATTTCTTTTGGTGTTGGATGTTGAAGGTCGATGTAACAACGTATGGTGATTTCTTCCACAACTTTCACATGTGTTTGTAGCTTTGCAATTTCTCATCATGTGGTCTACCTTCAAACATCTAAAACAAAACCCTTTAGACTTGCAATATTCAGACCTAGTTGGTACATCTTCAGCTTGAAATACAGGGCACTCTTCTAAAGTGTGACTTGGTCCTTCACAGTCCAATTTGCATTCATCATTTTTGGATACATTTGACGCATTCATCTTTGCTGTCTTTTGAGTTGTATCTGATTTTCTTTGGTGGTCGTTGTTTCTTGTATTCCTTTGTTGGAGTTGCCTCTTCTCTGATTTCTTGGTGTGAGATGTTTGGATTCTTCTTTCCAGGAACTCCAGGATATATTCGGCTGATAATTTTTCCTCTTGGATGCCCATCTTTTTTGCCAATCTATTCTCAGTTGATAGTTGATCATCGATCTGTTCTTCTAGTTCTCTCCCAGCTTTCCTTTTAAGATCTCTGATGAATTCTTCATCCTTGAGTCGTTCTTGCTTGCCAAAATCTACTAGGTACATAATATGCGTTCTCATTGTAGTGACAAATGTTTGAATTGTCTCAGTATCTTTGTCTATTAGCGGTTTTAATTTTCGAAAGTTCCATGTCATTTCATCCGCTATTTTGTAATCTGTTACTACTAATTTTATGGCCTTCCATGCTTCTTCTATAGATGATCTTCCTTCTATAATTGTGTGATAAGACTCAGGGATTGTCTTTTCCAGCCACTGAATCTTTACGTCATCATCATTCACGCCTGCTTGTTTCATTGCAGAAGTAAATCTCTTCTGAAATGTGGGAAATGCAATATACTCCCCATTCCAATTATTCGGGGTAAACCCTGCCAGTCTTACAGAATTTCCTTTATGTTTCTTTTCTCCTTTTGAGTTGACAGCTGTAATGGTTGCTATAGCGACAGCTTCTGCAACTGACTTTGATATTTCTTTTATCATCTCCATGTTGTAGTTGCTTGACACAGGTATTTCTTTTGTTGATATCATCTCCATGTTGTAGTTGCTTGATACAGGTATTTCTTTTGTTGATATCATCTCCATGTTGTAGTTGCTTGATACCGGTGATTCTTTTGCTGTTGATACTTGCCCCTCTGATTGACAGGTATTGTCTTCATTGTCTACTTGGTCGTTATCGTCGGCGTCGTTGTTTGCATCGGTAACCATTACGTCATCTTCTTCTTGCGAGGCTATTTCATGATGGCTCGCAGGCGTGGTATTTTTACTCCTTGTTGACAATCTTGTCTCCGCTTGTTCACGCTGCAATATTAATTCAAACTTTTCGGTTTCAAAGATCATTTCTTGTCTTTGTATTTCTCGTATATTTTTAAAACAATCGTCATGTATTTCGTCGTGAGTTATTTGAAATTCACTTGTACGCGAATCGACATCATTTTCGACTTCTTCGCTCAACGCGTTGTTGTCTTCTAAATGTGTCAGGTATGTTTTTGTAATTGCTTCGTATTCAATGAATGTATTCATTATCTTCTCTTGCATAATTTGCCATCTTTTCATCGATGCATTGTCATTATGCGCTAACTTGTGATGGGCTTGAACTTCTAAGCTGAATAACTTGGATTTTCTTTCCCATTTTCTTCTTATGGCTTCGGCATCATCGGCGAAGTTCATATTGGTTTCTTAAACTTTCTATCGTTCGTTATCGACGTCTTGTTTGAAACTGTTTTGCCAAGTATAAAAATCCTTTGATTATTCTCCCTGGTCTTCTCTTGAATAAAAGGAAAACGTCGAAGACTGTACGCATTAAACTACAATCTCTTCGTAACAAAAACTAATAATATATTTGTAAACAATAAAGTGTACCTTTGTACAAATCTCTTTGATCGCTGTTTAATAACTATCGTTTCAAACGTTGAACCTTCTACTGATTTACATTTGTGGTCTATGCCTATTTATTTACATTTAGAATAATGATTCAGCAATTTTATATCTGACAAGCTCATCAAAACATATATAGAATTGATATAATATGCACAAAACTAACTATTAAATTGTCTCAATAAGCACAATTTTATGTTTACGAAGTTTGTTTACTTTTGATTTACGCTTACATGTGCGTAGTTTATTTTTAGTATAACGTAATTCTCTATATTTAATGTTTCCGATCTATTATCTTAAAATAGAATGATGTAAGGCATTAATCAGCTTATACATTATTCACCTAACTTATGTTATTTATTATATTATAAAACTATTACTTATGTTAATCAAAACAGGAGATAGGAATGTAACAAAAATTTAAATATCATAATTGATGAAAAACATAGTGATTTTCAGTTCAACGGAATCCTTACAAGTTATTTAACATAATTGAATCTCAACTTATCGAATTTCCCCTGTAAAACCATTAAATAACGAGAAACCTATAATTCAGTTTGTAAGTTTTCAATCTCGGCCCGCGTAAAAATAGGCACGGGCGATCTTGAAAACAGTTTTTAATAAGCTGTGTAAACCCTGAAAAAAAACAGCACGGGCCGCATTCTTGTTAACACCTCGAGTGTTAATTGACGGGTACCGTGCCTTTTTTGCTGCAGTGTAAATGGCCCTTATATAAAGTGTCACTTACATATTAAAGCCTTAATTAAGATTAAGAATCCATTTAAAAGGTTACTTAAGACATGATGATACTATGATTTTAATGCTATGATTATTTTTTCTAATTAAATACTTTACAGAATGTTGACAAATCAAATGACCATAAGTCTCTTTTTGAATTGTATAAAAGTTTTTGATGTAACAATATCATCTGTCAGATTGTTCCACTAGGGTGTGTATGGTTGTGGTTAGAGAACATTTTTGATTATTATCTAATAAATGATCTTCGGTGTATTGATGCTTGGCTTACATCATAATGTTAACTATATGACAGTATAATATACAGTATTATAAAATATATACAGACATAAAAAATCCATTTTAATGTTGCAAATATTATGCCAGAGACTTCAATGTATGGATTTGATAGTAATTCATTGTACTTGTATTGGCTTAGCATGCGTACCAGCCCTAAGATTTGTTCTGAAACCATATGGTCTGTGAACTAATGTGTGATTTTCAACCCCACAAGTTCCCATGAGTTTGGGATATAAGTTATGCATTTCGTTCTATTATCATCAAGATCATTATTGTGGCTAATAACTATGACGTGTTTGACGAAGACTTGAGATTTTACGACAGTTGATGTTTTGCGACAGTGTGTGAATTGGGGTGTGAATACTTTAACAAATTTATATAAGTGCTATTTTCGATGGGCTAAAAATCACACATTAGTTCACAGACCATTTGGTTTCAGAAACAAACATCAGGGCTGGTACGCAGGCTAGCATTGGCTTTGCTTTTGTATGAAATTTTCTCAATATTTTTTCAACTTTGATTGCTGTCAATTTCTGAATTATGTGATTTTACTATTAATTCTTTTAATTAATTTTATATTTATTTTCTTCATTAAATTTATTAATAAAAGAGACTCTGTGCAAAGTGCATACCGGTACTCATAAAAGAAGAAATTAGAAACAATACCCACAAATATCATATCAATATTAATAATAATGATAATCAGATGTGTTCTTTAATGGTGAGGCATGCGCTTTGTGAGAGATGAGAATGTCATTATTACGGATGTTTAGATTTAGTACAGGCACAGCTATGAGTACATATTTCTTATTGCGCATCACTTCTACACATTGGAGGATCCCCTTTGCTGTGAAACCTGTACTGATCTACTCGCTACGTAATACTTTTCGGCGCAAAACAGGGATCACGGAGTATATGTTTTGATAGCATTGTTTTGGTATAAAACTATATTGTCCCTATAATATTTCTACATGAAATCACAATGAATCTTGGAAAAAATGTCAGAATTTTCAATTTTCTATTTACCTGGAAAACAGAAACTGACATTTTATTTTACTGAATCTAAACGTCTTGCTTTGAAAGAACGAGTAACGGTAGAACCCAATCTTCCTATCGACGAAACATGAACTTCAAACCGGTGCCAGTATTAATTCTTAACCTCCCTTTTTAATATTATAAAATTATTCCAGTGTAATGTTTGTTTGGGTTGAATTCTAAGTGTTAATCATATTAAGATACACGCAACAACAAAAACACATAATCAATGGATCATTACCTCCCACATGATTCAATCAAAGATGAATGTTTATAAGCTAAAAGATATTTCTGATTTTCCAAGCAAAGGCACGTCACCTATATTTAAAGAGAACAATTCATAAAATGAAGACAAAAGTACTGGGAACATTTCATACAAAATCAACGCCAATGCAAGTACAATGAATTACTATCAAATTATGCATGAGAATAAAGTTTAGTCAAATCAAAAGGGAAGAAAACCCATGAAAACCTATCAAAACAGTCGCTAGGTGTGCTTACTTTTGTTTAGAGCTGCTAAAAAGGAGGAATTCTGCTGATTGGACGCAAATTGTCATGCCTGACAAATTCATGCATTAAAGCCTCGGGCATAATATTTGCAACATTAAAATGGATTTGTTATACCGGTATTTATATTGCATACAGCTAAACCTGTATTTACAACATCCATCATTTAGGAAGGCGGTCTCTATATACAGGGCTGATTCACCAGAATAATGATTTTTGTATAATATTTACTGAATTGGCCACAAATAGACAGACAGATGGTAAGGAATGCAGGTTTGGTTGTACCTAATAAATACATTATTCAATCTATGTGATTTTTCTTTCATTTAACAATTGTTGCATTATATAGAAAATATCAAATTGTTTTTATTCTCACGTTTTCAATCAACTTGAAACATCGTTGTAATTGCCTAAGAGATGATTCCTTTAACAATGTACCACGTGAGTTGTTACGAATAGATCTTGAAGCCTGCAAGACTGAATCACAAATTTGTAATTACGATCATATTAAACCAAAACAGATGTCAACAATAATAATGTTTGAAATGATGTGAAAAAATGTAGGGAAAATAAACTGTTCATTGTACTCTCAAAATATAAGATGGATGATTGCAAATGAGGTTTATAGACCAGTGAGTTGGAACCTACAAAAAGGAACATTTCACAGCAGAGATGATCTCCTCATACACTCTTAACATGTATCTTGCAATTTATGAAGTTATGTTTCAATAGATAAGACATGCACAATAAGAATGAGCATCGATGAAACCTTTGACTGCATAGAAAACATGATCCACACCAAATAAATATAATTAAAACATTACATTATATAATGATATAAACTATATGATTATAATAATAAATTAAGAGAAAAATTATATGGAGTGAAAACTCGGATACACACGGATGCATATGAAAGTGCTAGGTAAAACTGTTAAATAAAATTGATAAGATTATATAAACGTTTCGATTCATTTATTTTGAGGTACTGTACAAGGAATTGTAGAAGCAAAAGTAAATTTCGCATTGAACATTGAATTTCATTGAAAACCATCAGTTCACAACTTTGGAGTTCAAATTTGTTCAGATTTAAGTATGAACAGTCAGGTAGCCAGTTTAATGTGGCTTTGGTTATTTAAAGTGGCTTTGGTTATTTAAAGTGGCTTCGCTTGTAAAAAGTATTTCACTAAAATACACATTAAAATAAATATAATAAAGATGAAGGAGCACTTTATGCTAGATATTTTTATCATCAGAAAAAAGCTGTCTAATTTTTACTAAAGCTGCAGGCTTTTAAGATATTTTGTCAAAATGTTGCTTGCATGCATTGTCTCTGATAGGTTGCTTTTGAGTAGTTTAATTGAAGATGGGAGTTGCTGCTGAAGAGTAGTCCTGTCAATCAGACTAGCACTGCAGTAGCATACAATTGTTAAAAATACAATCTGTTTGTGAAATTATAATTGTTGTTTTAGGTATAGACTGTGTTGTGTGATTTCAAAATTGGAGTTGTATACAAATATGTTCAATAGATGAGGTGCTAAATTTGATACGAATTTGACTTACTCGTGTCAACCACATGGTCTAGTCCACCGAGTTTTCGTATTTCATCTTTCAGCCATTCTCCTGTTCTTTGAAGTGTGAATGACAAAAGAGACTCCGTGCAAAGTGCATCTGTCTACAAAAATATAATTAACTATTATCATACAGTATATGGGTACAAAGAAGAAATTAGAATTTGAGACCATCTCACTTTATACATACACAGTTATAAATAATCAATACCCACAAATATCACATCAATCAGTTTCAGACCAAGTCCGAAAACCTAGGAGTGCGGGAGGCTAGGAAAACTCAGAAGGAAAAAGGCAAAATGCTGAAAGTGAAGTTAAAATCATTCAAAAATATGAAAAATAAAATACCAATCAGTCAAGTTTATTAATCAATAAATCAAATTGATTAATTGATCTTTTCAACATTCAACCGGGACTGAGCAGCTGATATGCACTTTAGGTTGTCACCGTCTATACTATTCGTTAGCAAACTTCAGGCGCGGTTCCTGACGAACTACGTCATGAGAAAGATCTCTGATGAGTCACTTGATTGGCAGGGATAAAACACTTACATTATTTTTCATGTAAATAGAATATCCAAGCATTTGTAAATAAAACTTTGTGGAAGGCGAAACCTTTTGCCTGACTAAGATATCATTACTGTAGAAATATCAAATATCTGAATCCAGGGATAGTAAAGTTGAAATGATCACCAGGGGTTACAAGTCTCTGACAAATGATTCTAAGGTAAATCAAATCAAACGTAACATTTTATGCATTTTTTTCTACCTCAAAAAGTTGTAGCAATTTCATTGGTACATACTTTAACAATTAAAGAAGCAAAAATCAAGTTTTATAATATTTAGGTCCTATCAACATAACTTGAACAAAATCGATTTGAGATTGACAGGTTTGTGATTATATGAGGGTTGCCTATGGCCCTGCATATTGAAACTGCACAGTAAAATGGCAAGATTAGGAACAATTTAAAATATATAACAAAAATTACTGTACCGTCAAATTGGATAAATCTAAGTTCTCAACCCCAACGATATCTTCAGAAGTCAACGTATCTCTAGTGTAAATAAACGGGGAAAACACAACATATTACTATGCAATGATAATTATGGTCTAGAACATTACACTTGCAAGAAAATAAAAGTTGTTTTATAAACATAAACCAAATTACTTTAATTTCCCTTGCAGTCGACTCCATTGCTTTGATTTTTTCTTGGGTTCATCTTTAGTTGAGAACAGCTTAAACATTAAACCTGTAAATTGAAAAATTAATAATGTTGAAGAGTAACATCTAATCAACAAGGTAAGCCTATTTATTTAATTAGCGATTATTTATCAAATCCAAACGAGACTGGCAGGTTCCATTGTAGGTCTACTGCTATATACCAAGTCAAACCTAGTTTATGAACAAAACGTTGTGAAGAGTGTGGTGTTCAGTAACTAAGGGTGAGAGATTGTTCTGAAAACAATCTGTTTTGTCGATCATCGGCGCCAATTTTTACTAATGAAAAATAATCAGCCACCTTATAAATCGTTTAACCGATTGTTTTCAGACAATGAAATTCAAAATAAAATTTCTTTATTCACAAATTTATTAATTTAATGTTTTGATATCTTAATTAAAAAGTTGATATCAGCCAGTGCAGTCACTCTGTTTTGTTTACATTGTTTACACAAGAACTAATCATGTACTACAGTATTAGGATAATTAGAACGGTTTGTGAGCAGACTGTTTCTGCAGAAGGATACTGGCGTAGTAGCTGGTAACGTATGGATAGTGTGACCTTCAACAATGATTAAAATATGATATAGCTAAGAATAGCTGAAAATAATAATCTGAAAATAACACATTATTTGATGGTAAATAATGACAAATAGCTATGAAAGGTAATATTATCATACCAAGAATTGATGTATTGAAATCAATGTTGGTTTTATCTCTTGTTAGCATAAACATGATTGCTGCTGTTGAAAATGCAAGATCCTACAAATAACATTAATTATCACAGTGAAATCTGTTAAAAATCAGATGAGATATAGGAAAACAATTCTCAATAAACAGTGAAATCTGTACATAACACCCAATGCGGTGTTGAGAGATTGATCATTACATGCAGGTGGTCTTTATAAACAGGGTTGATTCAATATAATATACCATTTTGGATATTAATAGAGTGACCACTATATACCACTATGACGGCTGTATATAGGTGACCGTTATCATAGGTTTAAATGTTACTCAGATACTAGAATATGTCATTTCTGCAAATATGCATAAACCATTCCAGTGTAAATACATTAACCTTTTAAGTTCAAATACAGAAAAATATTTGGAAAACGATTTTGCAATTTAACTATTTTGACCCAGTCGAAGTCACATTCCCCTTATTTATTGTTCCCTTTGCTTAATAACCTAATGAGCTGGATTCTATATTACATTCATCATACAAATCCTCACATTCTACATAACTTATAACCAACAACGCTTTCTTTATGTCCCACTTGCCAGTTTCACAGACATATAGATGTTTGTTAAAGGAGTTCAACTATACTTCCAAGTCAATAAAGCTGTGTGTCTGATCGAATTTCTAGAAACTTTTACACGGGAACAAACTATCTGAAATTCGAATCCGATTTTCAAGATTAAAAATTAGCCGAAAATCTGAAATTTTATGTAGCCTTTTAAAAGATTTCTAAGTGTTATTGAAAGATATTATTATTATTATTGCCGACTACAGAGTCGTAATCATCACAATGGGCAGGATATCATCTGATTGAATCATAAAAACAATGGAAATTACAGAACCATTGTAAAATTAGCTCAAAATCTGATTTAATCCGACAGAACAATGTCATTCCAATCAAAGCTGATCCGAAAGTTGAAACTCATTCCAAATCCGATCCGAAAGCTGTTTGAATTAGATTAAAGTGCACATGACACCAACAAATTTTATTCCGGAATCAAGTAGCCCATGCAAAATAAATAGGAATGGCGGCAATAATTTTTCGATTTGGACTCTTATAAGCGAGATATTTAATTTTGAAAGTACCATATTTCAGAAATAGTGCTCCTTCGAAAGTCGGAATTCATGCCGGAATGACAAGAGAGCCCACTATGGAAAAATAACCAAGTCTAGACTTCAAAAAATCGTAACTTTTTTCTCGCGAAAAAGAAATGGTCCACTTTCCAGAACAGATATGCCCATATCTTTGGGACACCTTGTTGGCCATATATGACTGAAATTGAACAGAAAATGTAGAGTTTAGAAAGGTTTTATTAGACTTCGATGGAGTTTTTCTGTCAAAAAGGTGTTAAAACACTGGATTAACGCATGTTATGCATCAAGGTGTTAACTACTAAAACAGCGGCAAAACGCTTTGTATTCACTTCGCCGCGGATGATGATCTAAACGTCTATAAAATTCATTAAATTCATTAAGAGTCCAAATCGAAAAATTATTGCCGCCATTCCTATTTATTTTGCATGGGCTACTTGATTCCGGAATAAAAATTTTTGGTGTCATGTGCACTTTAACACACTACAGACTAATTATACAAAAATTAATATTCTCAGTGAAATACAAAATACATAAAAAGTGACTGAGCAGGAAATAACATGATGTGGGTGAACAGATCATAATACATTGAATGTTTCTGTTTCAGATAAGTGATCTTTAATAACATATTACAGTGGTAGTATCTATATATGATCAATAAAGTCAAGTGATCAATTGTCCATCACTATAGACAGATAATCTGAGCCTAGTGTAGGGTTCATGAAAAAAGATCATGAGAATTGGGCCACATAACGATCATGGACTAGTTCATGAACTTAAGAATATATAGACAGGGGTAGAGAAGAATGATACAATTAATGTGACAATTATAAATAGATGGGTATTCTATATACTATCAGGTGTAGCATAATTGATTCTACTCTTACATCGTTTTCTGGTGCATCACTGAGTGATTCAAATATAGTCGGAACAATGCCATGAGCTCTTAGACACATCCTGAACGATGAATTAGCGCATTTCAATGCTAATTCCAAAGCACTAAGACATCTTATTGATAATGTATTTGATGATGAAGGTAGACCATCTAATAGAAATTGAAGATCATCCATAAACTGAAATGCAAATAACAAACAATTTTGGTTAAATTGACTTGACTTCTTGCCTTCCTATCATAGAGAGCTAAATAAAGTTTAATTATTCCATAATATGGTTCTTAAGGAGATATTTAAAACCGGTATTTTTTAGACTTCCTTCATTGCAGACAGCAATTCATTCCACTTGTGAGCATCAGCAAATTGATATGAATGGCCATGGTTTGACTTGACGTAGATGTCATTATGGGAATGGGATTGAGTGTTGGAGGTATTTGAACGTAAAAAGCTGAAGAGAAAGTGATCATTAGCTGGTGCGATGTTGTTCTGTCTCTGATTGGACAGCTCATCTGAGGAAAATTCAATATTGATTGGCTTCATCAGAAAATGCAAGAATTAAAGGAATGAATTGGTGAGAAGCGATTCTTGGAAGAGGGTGGATTGTTTAAGATATTGTTCGGAAGTTAAGCAACAACATTGGTTGGCATAAACACTGGAGAGTTTAAGAAATTAATGTGTATGTTGGAAGCACTTTTTAGAATTTTGTATTTTCAAAACTTATTGTATTTTCATTGTAACCTACGTAATTTTACGCTATCTATCAACAAGGTATTTTTAAAATATTGTAGCCTACATAATTTTACGTGATCTATTAACCTTCGAAACATTGTAAACTAAATAATTTTATGGTACCTACCAACCGTCGAGGTATTCAGAAGTCTAACAGCTACATTAAAAAAGTATGGAAACATTGCATTAAAAATGTTGTTTATCTGACCTGTTGACTCTCTCCATCTTCAAGACATTCACTTGCTTTCTTTGTGTTTCGAACTATTGTGAACAACTGTAATCAAAAGCAATCAATTACACATACCATGAAACCTGAGTAGTGCTTTAAGATCCAGATAGATTGACCAGCATATACATGTGACCTTTATATATGAAGGTTTATTCAAAAGAATAATGCTTTTCGTATATTATTGAGGCGACCAAAAAAGGCATGTGGATGATATATGGAGGTGGGCGCTATATAGCAGGTTTGATTGCAGCCTACTGGGCATTAAAAGTTGTATTATTCTGTAGCCTGCTATACTTAGGTATACATTCTTAAACATTGAACAATATATTCACATTCCTTTATAACCTTTTTAACCTTTATAATGCAAATTGATTGTGTAGGCTGTATTGTGTCATTGTGTGCACATACATGGGCAGCAATTAATACAGGTACATTCAAACCTGTTATAACGTTCACCTCTATATAGCGGCCACCTGTCTATAGTGGTCACTCTTGCAACGTCTACAATAGTATTCTCTATGGAATCAAACCTGTATATATAGGCCACCTGTCTATAGTGGTCAATATATCTACCTCTCGTACGTGGCTATTATATACAGGTTTCACTGTATGTGGAAAATACTTGTCAATTGTCTTGTTCTATATATTTATAAGGCAATCCCAAGAAGCCTACTAAAAAACTGACAATGGAAAAAAGAAATACAGTCAAACTTGCTTAATATCCCCCCTCTAGTATGGATGAAAAACGGGACATTAAGCGAGGTGGGATATTAAGCGAGGTAGGATTATGAGAGCTTGTATGGAGAATGGAAAATAGAAATCAGTTTTATGTGGGGATATTAAACAAGGTGGGACATTAAAAGAGGGGATATTAACCGAGTTTGACTGTATTACCAAATTTAATTATTATTAATTCACCTTCTTCTCTCCTCTCTTTACTTTGGTGGCTGCTTTCCCCTCTCCGTCACTTGAAAATGGTGTTGATTCATACCCACTTAATGGAGAGGCTAATTCTTCAGAAACTTTTCTTTGTATACCCATCAATGGCTAGGAATTTCAGAAATGAAAATAAAATAAACACTATTGAAGCAAACACAACAACATCCTCTGTGTACGCTAATCATTTACATATTGCACTGCAGCATATGAATGATGGAGTTAAAAGCCAAGAATGATGGGTCAGTATCTATAATAGTATGTAGCTAGGATGTCTTGTTCAAGCATTGGAGAGGGTTGGCATTACAAAGCCAAAGTTGAAGTCAAACTTTCAAAGTCAAACATTTGATTTCAGAATTGGTACATATGATGTTTGGTCGTCACATAATGTTTAAATCAATTTTCTATTTATTTAGAACAAAATTTACATAAAGACTCTGATTACAGTACTAAATATTACTTTAATGACAAAATTAGGCAAACATGCTATTTCCACATGAACACCTAGCCGCAAAATGTTATGAGCAGTAGTTGTAGTAAAGATTTTATTTTGTAAGTGTTGGTTCAAGTTTTAGACCCATTGGTTCCTTTAAGTTGTTAAAGAAGAGCGACACAAACACCTCCGGCAAGACACAATAGACCTATTAGCTAAATTTACCCCTGAAAGTTATCAAAATTATCAAACAAACCACTTTCGAAGGAAGCTTGTTAAGTTTTTGCTTCGATGGAGATAAAGTGCTTGTGTTATTCTTCAAAAACTTCTTGAATGGAGACTAGAATTAGAAAAAATAAAGAAGTTGAAGAATCATATAAAATAAAATATAAAATAATTGATCAACTGTATGCTAAATGCAGTTTCCTCAAAACACTGTGAATTGGAAAAGGAATGAAAATCCTGTAGAAAATCTATTTTAATTTTTACAGGATATTCAAAGATTTAAATTCATAGTGCAATTTGGTTGAAATTGCTGCATTTGTTTAAAGTAGGCTACAGTGCTGTCAGGGGCAGATGAGGGCAGATGGTCAATTGCACATACACATCTTGGCAACAGGCGGGGGTTCGATAAAATAGTTCTTCTAGGATTCAAACTTTTGCCTCCCAAATTGTTTTTTAGTATCACAGGGCACATCCTCTGTTTTGTCAATGATGCAATGTTGCACGTCTAAATTGTATTCTGAAAATTGAAAACATTCAACAGAAGGAAAATCTTGGCCTTACTGCTCCAAAGTAAAATATTTTGACAATCCAAATAACAATCTGCTTTCTGAAGGATCGTTTCAAAATGCTCCGTTGAAGTAGTATAGATATGTTTTATGAAGATTTGAAATCCAAGAGATATTATAAGTACTTGCACATTCTTTCTGTATTAATCACATATTTTTTGTGTTCTAAATACTTTACTTTATTTTTTGGAGTAGTGATTCCTAAAGTCGGTATACACATTTGTAGATAGTTTGGATAAATATGAATATGTCTGCAGTTTTGAAAGAAGTAGGCCTATTGACAGTCACTAAGCAAAAACACAAGAAGATCATGTATATGCAATAGAAACTTATTGAGCAAGCCCTCTCTGTGGTGGCGTATTGACGAAATGGCAATTTATTTATTTTTGAAAATTATGAAAATTATATAACTGGTATTATTCTTAGTTTAAAAATGTTGGCATTTTTTACAAAAAAAGTAAATACCGGTATGTGTATTTGTTTCAATAATAAAGCAATGAACTTCATTTTTTCAACTTCCAATGTTGCCCTGTGATGCAATGAATCAGACATTGCCATAAGCAACTATAGGCTAGGTTGCATTTCCGAAAGAAATGCGATGTGATTCTTCATTGTTTTGCCTGTCAAAAACAGGCTCGGTTAATGGACTTCAATATCATTAAACTCCTTCTCTTCAGCATACTTTTCACACTTCTAATTTACTTCTGGAGTATCTATATAGGCCTACGACTAGACAAGGTTTTAATTTTAACAGCTTAAATTGCGATAAACTGCTCATAAATTGTGATTAAAACACACAAAGTTAAATAACATTAAATTAATTATTGTGAAAATAAACTGTGTGTTTGGACGAAAAACCTTTTCTATTACAATACCGACTGCCGTCATCAATTAAGGTTCCTTATCTTGATATTTCTACTGATAGAGGAGAAAATTTTGAATCGAGCAGGATCTCTTCCAGGATGACTAATATTATACAATCTCTGGTCTGAAAAATCAACCAAAGTCTACACAATTTGCGATATTAAATTTATGTCTTTCTAATTAACGACACCTTAACAGCCCAAAATTTTTTAGCAATTGATAATCTAATTTTTGATAAGGCCGTAGCCTTATGTCGCTCTGAAGATGTGGCTAAATTACATCGTAAGAGCATAAAAGAAGGCATCGCAGATAGAATTTAGCTCTATCTTGTACAACAATTGAAGCGTTCACTATCACATAAGCCTCAGGAAAACAGTTTTGCCAGCCAAAATTATGCAAGTAATATATTTTGTGGCTGTATGTATTATTAACATATGTTGTTTTGATGTTGTATAAAGTGTTGATATTTGATGTTGTGTATGTTATGGCGTGACTGAATGAGTGTGGTTTCTGTAACATATTGTCATTGTTATTATTGTAAGTAGCTGTTAATGTTAAACAATAGTAAAAGAGATGCTGTAAATGAGAGGTGAGAGAGTCACACAAAGACAATGATTGAAGTAAGAACAAGTTATATTTGTAAAGAAGAAGCGTCCGAATTTTCTGTCTCTCTCACACCGACCCTACAGTCTTACAGTGGCTCGTGGGGTGGCAAAGGTCACTTTTCTAATGTGTGCCGTACAAAGCTAGAAACCGAAAGTCATACTCAATCATTTCAAATAGGCTCATTATTATCAGCCTCGGTAATTAGTCAGAAAGCCCCTACAGTAAACGTTAAAATTGGTAGTCTGGTTGTTAAATCTGCTGTTATTACTGTTATTCCTGATACTGGTGCCGACATTTAATTTACTGCTGCTGGTATTGATATCTTACGTCAATAGGACATTAACAAAAACAGATTGCTGTCATTTGATATTTAAGTCAATCACAATACAAACCTAATCTTTCGAATATTCAGATTGATTCTGTATACGTTCAAGACGTTGTTAATTCTAAAAATTATTCGACCAGCGTCTCTATCGACTATATCAGATTATCAGTATAGTACTATATAACAGTAGGATACGTAGCAAAATTAGCATATCATGAAAGTTTCTGAAAAAAATGATGAATTGATGATGACAACCAGGCTAACTATGCCCATAAAAAGAACTCACAGACTTTTGCTTTTTTGGAGATCCATTTATTTCAGGAGATGATGATACTTCAACAACATCATTGCTTCTTTTCCTTTTCAATAAATCTATTTTGTCGTTTGAAAAATTACTTTTAGAGTCGGCTTTTTTTATTCTATTCTCAATACTTGCAGATTTCTTGGGAGAAATTTTAAATGGCGATTTCTTTGGAGATATCTTACTTGGGGATTTCTTATTAGTGTTCATACGATGAACCGTGTCAATTTGATCTGCATCATCAAAATCAAACGGATCTTGTGAACTACCAGAGTTTGAATCAACAGACCAAAATTTTGAACCTTTCAGTCGAGGTTTAGAAGGCGATTTGCTTGGACTGCCCTTAGCAGCTAATTCAAATACATTGATAGGGGTAGAATTATCTTTCTTTGCTTTTCTTTTTCCATAAGAATAAATACGTCTTTCCTTTGATTGCATTATAATTTATATGTATCTCAATAAATTAAGTCAGATTCTAAACCAAAACTACTTCGCGCCCTGCCGCCATTTTCAATTTGTCGATGGTCCACAAAACGCACAAAACAAAGCACCTCGTCGAGAAGCTCTACCGATAGCCTGCTCGCAGACTCACTGTCAAAATGTAAACTTGGTAGTAGACCAAATTTCTACTGCTTACCAAATTTACATTTTGACGGTGAGTCTGCGAGCAGGCTACTCTACCGACGGAACCGACTATACAGACCAAAGCGGGATAAACATTAGGGAAATACAAATACTAGGGTCTGTGTAAAGTCCAAAACGGTATAATTATTAATTACAGCAATATCCAGTTTTCACAGGGTCGGAAAATATAATTCATATATAATCGCATTGATTTATACATAAAATAACATAATATAATATGGGGTAAACACATGTATGTGAGAGTGCTCAATGTTTGTTAAGACAGAACATAATATAGAATTGAAACAAAGATGAGGCAAGAGCCTTTTCCGTTACTCGGAGTATCACACATTTATTTTGGGATCATCAGACAGTTTACTCTTACTTGTCTGTTGATCGCAAAATAAACGCGGGATACTCTGTATAACAGAAAAGGTTCTTGCCTCATCTTTGTTTCAATTCTATACAAAAACAACATCAAAATGATCCTAATATTATATAACGCATTGTATGCGAGAGGCTGTAACCTGGATTTAAAAATTATTTACAATCTGCATAAAATCGGATGTATTCCTAATTACATTGTTTGATAAATATATATAAAACTGTATGAAAAATGGCAAGCTATTTTCTTCGAAGACGTTTCATAAATGTCACACATGATTTGTTCGCAATGCCATACCTAAAAACACAAGAAAGAAATCTGAATAAAAATCAAAAGCAGATCCTTACAAATTGAATCAAGCAAGCTAAAATTCTAGGATAACCAGTAAACTTTTTCAAAAATTCCCGCTTTGAAATTTGATGATGAAACTTTGTCAGTAGCCTGTCAGCCTGCGTGCAGACTAAAACACTTCTTAAGGAAAATGTAAAATCTGCATAGCCAACCTGACAAAGCTGTTTTGCTGACACTGCATTAGACTTGCAAAGGTAGTGACTCAATCCCATTGGTTGGCTTTGCTCACCTGATTTTGATTCAATGTCACATCATGTCAGCCAATCAGATTGTTGGCATCAATCATGTGATTTGTTTTTCAAATCAAGTAATGCTAAAATTAGCTGGACTTTTCAAATTATAGTTTAGAAGGTTTAGTTTGGATGCAGGCTACTTTGCCAGGGGCTAGAAAGCTGGAGAAGCCAAACAGCTTTGTTGGGTCGGCTACGCAGACCTTACACATTGCTTTCGAAAACATTTTAGTTTGGATGCAGGCTACTTTGCCAGGGGCTAAAAAGCTGGAGAAGGATAGGATTTAATGCATTACATCAACATAAGTTATCCATCTAAAATGATAACTGACATTTACAACTTTTTAATTTCCATTCAATTTAATTTTCTTGAAATTTTAATATTTTCAAAATCTAAATAACCTTTCTTGAACTTGATTCTGAAATTTGATTCTTAATTTATAAAAGGGTTCTTACACACTTGCTATTTTATAACGAGATTTGCAATGGAAGAATAAGCAGACAGTGATACACAAGGCCTACAATCTCTTGTCGGATTATTTTACCAGTGGACTATCCCCTGCGAAAAACAGTTCAGGAGTTCATGAACAGTTCATGAAAATTTGGGGCCATTTAACGTTCATGGACTGTTTCGCAGGGGATGATATGAGTGTAAACAATTGATGACTTAATTGATTGATGAGGGGAACATATTGAACATAAATGTCATAACACAGTCATATAGGATATCGTCACTGCTATTATGTAATCTCCTCACAAATTGTGACCAATTGACAATATTATAGACAATATATATGTGTACACAAAGAAAACAACTGGAAATGGCAGGAAAGTAACAAGTAATTGTTACTTGACCTTAAAATTCTAAATGTTACTAAGAGTTACTTTTGTAAAAAGGAACTACTGTATTTTAAGTAGAAGTTACAAAAGGTAATAAATACAAGTAACATTGTTACATTTTTAATTGTTACTATCATCCCTATCATGTAGACTTAATTTGACTTACGTTTTCAAAAGAGCCTTATTGTCAGTTAGCTTTTCACCATCATTACTCAGCCAATATGTTTTCCAAACGTATTTCCTGTTCATAAAATTGATATCACAATAGTCAGATGATGAATTATGAATCTGTTTTGTCTGTGGTACAGTAGGCCTAAAGAAATCTTCAGAACGGTGTAACCTGCTATTTCCAATTTGCAATCCTGCTGATGTGATAAATATGTGCAAGCTACTAAAGTACTTTACATCAAAAGTGTTAAAAGAAAAAGCTACAATGTTGAAGGTATACAGTGTAACGCACCCACTTATTTGCAACCTGAATCTGAAACCCAATAAATTATTTTATGGTCAAAAGTTTGCTAAATTCAGATTAGCACAGATTCAACCGAAACATTTTCAAAGTGTGATTTCAACCCCACAAGTTCCCATGAGTTTGGGATATAATTTATGGATTTCGTCGTATTATCATCAAGATCAATATTGTGGCTGATAACTATGACGTGTTTGACGAAGACTTTAGATTTTACGACAGTTGATGTTTTGTGACAGTGTGTGAATTGGGGTGTGAACAATTTAACAAATTTATATAGGCGCTATTTTCGATGGGCTGAAAATCACACATTAGTTCACAATCAGAATCAAATAAATTTAGGACTTCCTGAAATTTAGGAATTAGCCTGCTGACTCACCAACAAAAGTGCTCTGGACCGCCTTCTCTTTTGAATTTTGTTGCCATCGAAATCTGAATTGCAATTTTAAGATCAAGAACAGTTGCATCAACAGGAACAACAACATCTGCAAATGAAAGTTTATAATTTGTGACTCAATAACTAAAAAGTTAGATAAAATTCAAAATGTATTCCCTAACTTAAGTTTTTTCAAAGAATGGTTAAATATTTTTTGCAAAATAACCAATGAAAAAGTGACCATTTCAAAATTTGAAAAAGGAAGTTTAAAGTTAAACGACATCAGTGTGTCTTAGTTCTGGTCAAAAGGAGTGAGCTAGATATGATCAAAACAGCTATTAATCATTCCTCCATAACAGCAACACTTTTTTTTCGTTTGACAAATTCTCAAAAAAACGTAGGTCTATTGTATCTTAGGCCTATCCATTCGCCAAAAAAAAACTTGACAAAGAAATCAAGGCACTTGGAGCAGCGAGTTATCGCATAAAATTCATAATATTTTTGCCTATTTCCCGAACAATCAGAATACAGTCAAAATTGTTATAATTGTCACATTGATCTACAAAGCAGCCATTATAAAGTACTTTTATTTGATTGTTTTCAAATTTTCACACTGTCGTTCCAGGACTGCCAGCACGTCTTTTGGTCACATTATAAACCTTATGATAAATATCTGGTTTGATGCAATGGCCTTCACGAGTAATCAATTGAATAATACAATTTAAAATAATCAATCCCTTTAGAAATTAGAACGAACATTTTTGCGACTGGACGTTGTTGTATTAAACAGGAAATGACTGGACGATACGACCTTCTCATCCTTCAATAAATACTTACGAAGAACACTTTTTTCCATGTCTTGCCTAACAACATTGACTGTGATAGCTTTGCCTTGTTCTAACAATAGAAATGATTTGACTTCATCCGGGGTTGGATCCTGAGGAATGTCTCTTAGCAACGGATCTTTTAGTATCACTTGGACTGCTTTCATAATTGATGATAATGAATCTTGATGAGATATGCCACAATCTTCAGTTGATTTGTTTGTAGGACTTTTATCACGGTCCTCCTTTTGGTGGTCAATAAGAGTAATGTTATTCATGGCACAATCCCAATACAATATAAAAAGGACTAAATAGAACCAATAACAAGAAAATGACTAAGAGAATTGGATAAAAATATTAGTTTGCTATATTACTCCAGAAATCTTCATCCAATGATTTAATGATGGCAAATAGAGACGATAGGGCATCATCTCATGATGGTCATCATATACTCATAGTTTGCTAGCCTGCTAAGTGCCAAGTAGCCTACTGTACTGTAGCCTCAAGGCCATACCTTACAAACATAGGCATAGACTAGCTAGATATTTAAATCTCTCTCTTTAGCTGTTGACTCCTTCAGATGATATACAAGTATTCACTTTCTCTGAAACGAACACCAATACACGCTTTTTGTATTAAATAATCGGAATTCTCATATATCATAAGAAAAATATTTCAAAGAAGTCAAAATCAGGTGTAAGGTTTTGGGCTAGTTTTGGTAAACGGAAAATTCAACTCGCGTCAGCTCTATTTAGTATCCAGTCTACTTTTTCAATAGTACGAGCGCGGTTACGTTTCCACGTAATGTTGCTTTTGCGTCTATCGTCAACTTAGTCGCATTCAGTAAGGTAAACGGAAAATTCAACTCGCGTCAGCTCTATTTAGTATCCAGTCTACTTTTTCAATGTTATCGACGCGGCTGCGTTTTCTGCGTAAAGCTACTTGGCGTTTTAGTTGACGTTCATAACTTCATATTGAGCTTTTAATGATGGCAATGGCGGTTTAAACTTTGCAGTTTCCAGATTTTGTAAGAGTGAAATTGTTGGAAACACAATGTAAAATTGTTTGAAATGATGGAATCAGTACAGCTTCATATGCAACAAAGTATTTATTTTTATGAAGAAGATATATTTAACTGAGATGAGATGGATAAGTGAAAATATTCAAGTGAGTTTGTCTGAATTCGAACTGACACGAGTTGACATGAGCCTAGCGCGAGTTGAGATTCTTTTCTTCGTTATTGGCGTTGATTTCTTCATATTCTAATTCCCCATTTTACCTCAATAGCAAAATAAGCAATACCTTTGAGTCAGTTAGTTAGTTAATTTGTATGTGGGTAATATTGCGAAGATGTTTGTGCGATTTTATGGTCGCACACATCACTTCACACAACAAGCATAGGCCTATTATAATTTTCTAAGGGTTAGGCGAAATTCACAAGCTTTGTTAAGAAAACATCATTGTAAGAACATGATACATCATCATTTATCCAGAGCCTTCAAATTTGAATTAATTATTTTTCCAAAGAGCAGAGACATTTGAGCTTAAGATCAATTTTGCTTCTTAAAAAGTCATTAACAGACACTACTGCCTCGGACTTTGCTGAAATACTCTCGGGAACTACGTAAATATAATAGTAAAACCAATTAAATATAACACAGTATCACACGTTTAAGGGCCATCCATGAAGTACTCAGAGAGTCAGAGTCAGACTGGACCCTCCCTGTATTCAGCAGTACACTTTCAAATAACCCACCTACCTTTCATGTACGCAAGGCTACTTGCAAAGATTCCCCCTCTTCTCACTAGTCTCTGCTTTTGTTGTTGTGGTTTGAGCAAGCAAGGCAACAGATTCTTTAAAATTGCTGATTAAATTGCTTGAGATAGATTGTAGAGCTTTTGTTACTCTTCGTGTGCCTCCAGTGCCAAACCTTTTCAGGGACGATTTAAAGATACATCTGTAGGCCTACTGTGATGATTGGTACCCCTCCACCTTGTACCCGCAACTGTACGCTTGTGATGTAATTACCGAAATCTCCAATAACGAAATATCACCAGCAATCGTCTGCAAATTATTAGTGAAACGTAATTCTGTTGCCCCAAAACATTTCCAGGGAACACTCTTTCTTCTCAGGGGTGCAATCACCCTTCTCTGCAATCTGGTTTAGGCCTATTGATGACCGCTGATTATTTCACATTGAATTTACATCCTACACTATTTGCATCCAGAAGCGGATAAAAATTGATATTTTTTATGATTCATAAGCCAAACCCCAGCAGAAAATTCACATTTCTTATTTATAAGAGCAATTACCGGAAGGCTATGATATTTCACATAAAACTAAATGCAAGAAGAAGTAGGCCTAATTCATCATTTATGCTTGTAAATACACCCTCAAAACGTTTTATTAAATTTGACTCCTGCAACCTATTGTTTCCCGCTACATGAGATCAGACTTTTCATTAGATATTGAACAACATCATATTTTGGTTGTAATCATACTTCAAGTTCTTTCAAAATTTCTGATGGAATTTATAGAGAGCGCTGGATTTTTTCATGAAATGTATCGTTAAGTTTTATTATTGACTTTCCTTCCATGCCAAGTTGTTGCTGTTGCCCAATTTTTTTTTGGTTTAAAGGATATTTCTTTGCAAAAGTATGTCTTGGAAGCCATTATCAGATTGGTATCAATCTTGCAGCATCTTTTAGCATGCATTAAAGATGTTGTCATTGAGGCGACCATCATCCATTTCAATTAGCTATCAAAAAAGACATAACTAAGTTAATGATCTGTACATTCTACACATCACACATGTCACAAGAAACATAACAGACCAAATGGTTACTCCTGTGAGAGATTGTTACAAATTCAACTTGATAATGTAGTACCTTCCTTTCATGCATCGATAATACATGTATGCGATTCATGTTGAATGGATTTCTGATACCTGTAATGCAGTTGAGCAAATTTACACCTCGCTGGAAAGCTTCAGATTCAGGTCTTCACATCTGCAAATGACAATTGATTGTTTCATTGTTAACATAGTGTTATATTCAAGCTTTCTAGCAAAATTTGGCCCTCCCTGTAAGCAGCAGTACATTTTTAAATGACCCCTGGAGGCTATCTGTTGTTTCTACTTATTCTATTTATCCACTCTCGACATCCTTGTTGGGCCAATTTTTTATGTAAATTATTCTTGGTTAGTGTGGATAGATTAATGTTGCAAATTTTCGAATTTCAGGAGAAGTCAACTGCGTAGCCTCCAGATGTCCCTATGGTGTATTCTAGATTATTATGTGTGTCATTAGTTGGGTCTGTTCTAAGTTTATGATATACAACTATTGATTATAAGATTATTGACTGTATAATATTTGCTGCTTATATTTGATCATTATTAAATGGAGTATGTCATGTTTCAAATGCATCACTTGCTACAAATTATCATTTGACTAATATATATTTTTTGTTCATATTCACTTGTATTTGAAATAATAGCTAGATATAATATTTGAAATGAAATTCTATGGTACAGTTATAAATGTTTGGAGGTCATAGTTTTCAAAGTTACAATTCTTTGTTGCCCTTCAGAAAATTGAGATCATTTTTAGATTTTGTTGTTGTTTTGTTTCCCAATTTTTTCAGGTGCCGTTTGCCCGTTTCAGGATTTTTTCAAGGGCTGTTCTCATAAAAAATTCCCAAGTCCCGTTAATAGAGAGGCCATTCCATTATTTCCATTTTTAAAAGAATGACGAAAGTGTTCCTTTAGCTCAATAGATTGATTAACTAGCTGTTTATGGATTCCATTGTAGCAGGAATTACCATTACAAGTATGTTATTAATAAATCTTATGAAGGGTCCTTGACATTTCCTGTTTAGACAACACACTTTTAAAGGATAATTCAATGAGTACATCAAGTAACATGGTACATGGGTACAGCATTGTCATGGCTGCAATAGACAGGTGGTTGCTGTACAGAGGTGGCAAAATTGGGAAAATACAAAAAACTTTTTGAGATTCATCCCTTGCAAGTAGTCTTCTTACTACTGTATTTCATATTTAATTTGTATGCTGCAGAGATGGATCAGTATATGACTGACTTCTTACTTACTTTGCAAACTTTTGGTTTGGGCTGTGATTTCCCACGTTGGCAGACATACACCTTCCGATTCAAAGCTATATACGGTACGTCATTGTTCTACATAATATGAATTTTCACATCAGATAGTTCTGAGATGTAAGAAATTCCTTAATTGAGATGATTTCTCACAAGTAACAAGACATTCCCAAAGTAGTTTTGTTATTTGCATTTTTACAGTTGTTTAATTGTCATACCTGTTTTTCCAAAACTCTTCCAAAACCCTTCTAGCAGTATTCCACACTACAAAAGTTGTTGTTTTTGCCAAGCTGAAATGCCTGATAAAGTTTTCAGCTGCATCTAGGTCTATCGCTGTCCCGCTTGACTTGGTATCTTGTCTTGAAGACAGAGATTCCCATGCTGCTTGAGGTTTAATACTGGTTTGTTCTATTTGACCAGATTCTATTATGATGGGATTACGTTCCAGTTCCAGAGTACTGACTTCATCTTCTTCCAATTTTTCAACTGATGCTATTACTGGATTGATCCATTTCAAATTATTAATCAAAATCCGTGATCCATGTTAAAACGAACAATAAAAGGATTGATCTCTTTGATCTGACGACACGTGTGATTTGAATCATATTTCCCGCCAAAAAACATAGATTTCTATGTGTGGGACGTTTGATTTAAAAGTCAAGACTTTGATTGAGAACGGGAGAAACAATTCAATTTTTTCATAATTTACGTTATATGTGAAGATATTATTACGGTTATTATTATTAATGAACAGTAAAGGAACATCATCTAAACTTTTCGCGAATTTTTTTGGGGATTTTTGTTCTGCAATTCTTCGGCATGTTTATTCAAAATGACTCTCAACTCGTGTCAGCCTTAATTCAACTTGTATCAGCTTCATAAAAACATATCAAAATAGCAGCCAATTTCATCGCTCTGGATGATTTCTTATAGGGCATAAATGATCCAAACTGATGTAAAATGATGCTGTAAGACTTTGATGGGTTTTCTTGGTATATCGTAAGCATAAACAACAAACTACTTCTGTTCTTTTTTATATTTCTATACTATCAACTCGTGTCAGCCTCAATTCAACTTGTATCAGCTTCATAAAAACATATCAACATCACAGCTAACATCATCGCTCTGGATGCATACATTATCGCGCTTGCCTCGCAAAATATTTTATCCTACATATTCCCCTTATAATTTTGATGAGCAATGAAGTCAAGGCAATCGTGAAAGCTTATATGTTGCAGCACGCTTGCAGTTACTAAACTACGAGACGGTAGAGACAAACGCCATTACTGAATGCGATTAAGTTGACGATAGACGCAAAAGCAACATTACGTGGAAACGTAACCGCGCTCGTACTATTGAAAAAGTAGACTGGATACTAAATAGAGCTGACGCGAGTTGAATTTTCCGTTTACCATTCAGTAATGGCGTTTGTCTCGTAGTTTAGTAACTGCAAGCGTGCTGCAACATATAAGCTTTCACGATTGCCTTGACTTCATTGCTCATCAAAATTATAAGGGGAATATGTAGGATAACATATTTTGCGAGGCAAGCGCAATAATGTATGCATCCAGAGCGATGATGTTAGCTGTGATGTTGATATGTTTTTATGAAGCTGATACAAGTTGAATTGAGGCTGACACGAGTTGATAGTATAGAAATATAAAAAAGAACAGAAGTAGTTTGTTGTTTATGCTTACGATATACCAAGAAAACCCATCAAAGTCTTACAGCATCATTTTACACCAGTTTGGATCATTTATGCCCTATAAGAAAGCATCCAGAGCGATGAAATTGGCTGCTATTTTGATATGTTTTTATGAAGCTGATACAAGTTGAATTAAGGCTGACACGAGTTGAGAGTCATTTTGAATAACATGCCGAAGAATTGCAGAACAAAAATCCCCAAAAAATTCGCGAAAAGTTTAGATGATGTTCCTTTACTGTTCAGTAATAATAATAACCGTAATAATATCTTCACATATAACGTAAATTATGAAAAAATTGAATTGTTTCTCCCGTTCTCAATCAAAGTCTTGACTTTTAAATCAAACGTCCCACGCATAGAAATCCATGTTTTTTGGCGGGAAATATGATTCAAATCACACGTGTCGTCAGATCAAAGAGATCAATCCTTTTATTGTTCGTTTTAACATGGACTAATTGATTAATAATTTGAAATGGATCAATCCAGTAATAGCATCAGTTGAAAAATTGGAAGAAGATGAAGTCAGTACTCTGGAACTGGAACGTAATCCCATCATAATAGAATCTGGTCAAATAGAACAAACCAGTATTAAACCTCAAGCAGCATGGGAATCTCTGTCTTCAAGACAAGATACCAAGTCAAGCGGGACAGCGATAGACCTAGATGCAGCTGAAAACTTTATCAGGCATTTCAGCTTGGCAACAACAACAACTTTTGTAGTGTGGAATACTGCTAAAAGGGTTTTGGAAGAGTTTTGGAAAAACAGGTATGACAATTAAACAACTGTAAAAATGCAAACAACAAAACTACTTTGGGAATGTCTTGTTACTTGTGAGAAATCATCTCAATTAAGGAATTTCTTACATCTCAGAACTATCTGATGTGAAAATTCATATTATGTAGAACAATGACGTACCGTATATAGCTTTGAATCGAAAGGTGTATGTCTGCCAGCATGGGAAATCACAGCCCAAACCAAAAGTTTGCAAAGTAAGTAAGCAGTCAGTCATATACAGATCCATCTCTGCAGCATACAACTTAAATATGAAATACAGTAGTGTCACAATCAAGCTGATAGATTGATAGTATATAATTAAGACTTCAATACAACATGTTCGTACAGTTGCCACGAGGGGAATAAACTAAAACATAGGTTACATACATATTCGATAATAGCAGTCACGCTCATATCAGGTTACACTTACTCAGGTTACATACAGTTAAGCTGTACGTAACATCTCCCTTCCCTTAAAACATAATTAATAACTGTAAGATTCTATTTATTGATTATTAAAGTTCCTTATTAAAGTCCTTGGTAATTATTTATGATTATGATAAAACTGTGAGATCATTGTTTGATTGTTAAGAATTAACGTTATTTATTTTCTAATTAATCTGGAATAAATCTATTTGGTGGTCTAACCACTCTACCACTCTTTCTTGTAGCTGTATCACCATTTGTATCACCATTTCTCCCATTATTTTGCAATACATCATTATCGTTAGTATCATCGGCTACTTCTAGATCATGATCTTCTTCATCAGTAGTAATACTTGGTACTAACTTTAGATGTTGCCGATTCCTCCGGTATATTGCTCCATTGAATTTAATTAAGTATGATCTTCTTGACTTATTAGCAGCAATAATTTTCCCTTTTTCACTCCATTTGTTATCCTTCCCAATACGAGTACGTACGTAATCATTTACTTTTAATACCGGTAAATCTCGTGCTCCATTTCGAGAGTCATAATTTTTCTTGTACCTTTCTTTTTGTTGAATATCATTTTTCCTCATCTGTCTATCCACTGGTGATTTTGGTATGAGAGTTGATGGTAGAACTGGCAATTTCGTCTGAAGATTTCGTCCCATCAGCGCTACAGCTGGTGCAACACCTGTTGTACTATGTGTTGTATTTCTATGTTGTTTTTCTTTCCAACGTTCTTTTTTCTTAACTTCAGGCAAAATAGGAAACGGTACTCTACGTGGAGCTGTCACGCAAGAAGGAGTAGCACCATCCTTAAGGGTGATTTTTACTGGTGTTGTAATCATTTTACCAAAAGATGCAAATATATTATTTTCAATATTGTCAATGCGTTTAATTAGATTAAATGTAATGAGTTCATTTCGTCCTAACAAATTGTTTTTCGTTCCACGGATTACATATATCTCACAGTTCTCAAACGTTGAACCGTGACATAACTTAGTTGTAAACTTACCAACACAACGAACTGCCCCGCCAGGCGATGACAGGTGTTTACTTACGGCTGCAAGTTCAGGTTTCGGATATAAACTTTTCCAAGTGCTCTCTGTAATAACTGTAACGTCTGCACCAGTATCCAATTTAAATTCTATATCTTTCATATTTATCTTCATGTTTATATTCCATGGTTCCGCATTGGCTTTGTTGTATGTAATGGAATCCAAATAAAATTCATCATTGCTATCCTCGTCTGTCTCAACTTCTACTATTTCCCTGATATTCTTTGAACGACACATTTTCGCAAAATGTCCTGGTCGTTTACATTTGTTGCAACTCTTTCCTTTTGCAGGACATCGATCTTGCTCGTGTTGATATCCACATTGGCTGCAATCTTGATTTTGACGAGTTGTTCGTGTTGCTGTTGACGACCAATTCCTCTGATATCGACCTTTGTTTGACCGCAACTCTTGAACACTCAACTCTTCATTCACGCTCGACACGCTATCATCATCTTCATTCATTCGCGATTGTTGTTTAATTTGCATTTTAATCATCTCTGTTTGTCTTGAGATATCAATAGCTTTGGCCAAAGTTAATCCACTGGTAAGCTGTAATTTTTGCTTGACTTGTTTGTCTTTCAGACCAAGAACAAGACGATCACGCACGTGGTCATCTGCGTCGATATACGAACAATGAATAACTAATTCTTGTAATGACCGAATATATTCTTCAACGGATTCCCCTTGGTGTTGTCTCCTTTCGTTAAAAATCGCCCGTTCATGTATTATGTTTCGTTTAGGGATGAAATATCCTGTAAATTTCTCACTGATTTCTTTATAATATTCGTCTGCGTCATCTGGCTTTATTTTAGCATCCAACGATAACGTTTTAAAAATCTTTGAAGCTTCTCTGCCACCCATGCAGTAAATTAAAGCATCTCGTTGATTTTCACCAACTTGTTTATCAAGAAACGAAATTCTTCTGAACCGGTTAAAATCATCTAACCAATCTTCCCAATCGGCCGGTTTAAATGAAAATTTCGCTGGCTGTTGATATTGTGCCATTTTGGCTAACGCTGATTTTAACAGTTAGTAATTAAAGTATAATGGAAAATATAAAATAACTGGTAGTAATATAATAAATTTAACATCTGACACCATGTCACAATCAAGCTGATAGATTGATAGTATATAATTAAGACTTCAATACAACATGTTCGTACAGTTGCCACGAGGGGAATAAACTAAAACATAGGTTACATACATATTCGATAATAGCAGTCACGCTCATATCAGGTTACACTTACTCAGGTTACATACAGTTAAGCTGTACGTAACAAGTAGGCTAGTAAGAAGACTACTTGCAAGGGATGAATCTCAAAAAGTTTTTTGTATTTTCCCAATTTTGCCACCTCTGTACAGCAACCACCTGTCTATTGCAGCCATGACAATGCTGTACCCATGTACCATGTGACTTGATGTACTCATTGAATTATCCTTTAAAAGTGTGTTGTCTAAACAGGAAATGTCAAGGACCCTTCATAAGATTTATTCTAATAACATACTTGTAATGGTAATTCCTGCTACCATGGAATCCATAAACAGCTAGTTAATCAATATATTGAGCTAAAGGAACACTTTCGTCATTCTTTTAAAAATGGAAATAATGGAATGGCCTCTCTATTAACGGGACTTGGGGAATTTTTTATGAGAACAGCCCTTGAAAAAATCCTGAAACGGGCAAACGTCCCCTGAAAAAATTGGGAAACAAAACAACAACAAAATCTAAAAATGATCTCAATTTTCTGAAGGGCAACAAAGAATTGTAACTTTGAAAACTATGACCTCCAAACATTTATAACTGTACCATAGAATTTCATTTAAAATATTATATTTAGCTATTATTTCAAATACAAGTGAATATGAACAAAAAATATATATTAGTCGAATGATAATTTGTAGCAAGTGATGCATTTGAAACATGACACACTCCATTTAATAATGATCAAATATAAGCAGCAAATATTATACAGTCAATAATCTTATAATCAATAGTTGTATATCATAAACTTAGAACAGACCCAACTAATGACACACATAATAATCTAGAATACACCATAGCGACATCTGGAGGCTACGCAGTTGACTTCTCCTGAAATTCGAAAATTTGCAACATTAATCTATCCACGCTAACCAAGAATAATTTACATAAAAAATTGGCCCAACAAGGATGTCGAGAGTGGATAAATAGAATAAGTAGAAACAACAGATAGCCTCCAGGGGTCATTTGAAAATGTACTGCTGCTTACAGGGAGGGCCAAATTTTGCTAGAAAGCTTGAATATAACACTATGTTAACAATGAAACAATCAATTGTCATTTGCAGATGTGAAGACCTGAATCTGAAGCTTTCCAGCGAGGTGTAAATTTGCTCAACTGAATTACAGGTATCAGAAATCCATTCAACATGAATCGCATACATGTATTATCGATGCATGAAAGGAAGGTACTACATTATCAAGTTGAATTTGTAACAATCTCTCACAGGAGTAACCATTTGGTCTGTTATGTTTCTTGTGACATGTGTGATGTGTAGAATGTACAGATCATTAACTTAGTTATGTCTTTTTTGATAGCTAATTGAAATGGATGATGGTCGCCTCAATGACAACATCTTTAATGCATGCTAAAAGATGCTGCAAGATTGATACCAATCTGATAATGGCTTCCAAGACATACTTTTGCAAAGAAATATCCTTTAAACCAAAAAAAAATGGGCAACAGCAACAACTTGGCATGGAAGGAAAGTCAATAATAAAACTTAACGATACATTTCATGAAAAAATCCAGCGCTCTCTCTATAAATTCCGTCAGAAATTTTGAAAGAACTTGAAGTATGATTACAACCAAAATATGATGTTGTTCAATATCTAATGAAAAGTCTGATCTCATATAGCGGGAAACAATAGGTTGCAGGAGTCAAATTTAATAAAACGTTTTGAGGGTGTATTTAAAAGCATAAATGATGAATTAGGCCTACTTCTTCTTGCATTTAGTTTTATGTGAAATATCATAGCCTTCCGGTAATTGCTCTTATAAATAAGAAATGTGAATTTTCTGCTGAGGTTTGGCTTATGAATCATAAAAAATATCAATTTTTATCCGCTTCTGGATGTAAATAGTGTAGGATGTAAATTCAATGTGAAATAATCAGCGGTCATCAATAGGCCTACACCAGATTGCAGAGAAGGGTGATTGCATCCCTGAGAAACAGAATTACGTTTCACTAATAATTTGCAGACGATTGCTGGTGATATTTCGTTATTGGAGATTTCGGAAATTACATCACAAGCGTACAGTTGCGGGTACAAGGTGGAGGGGTACCAATCATCACAGTAGGCCTATAGATGTATCTTTAAATCGTCCCTGAAAAGGTTTGGCACTGGAGGCACACGAAGAGTAACAAAAGCTCTACAATCTATCTCAAGCAATTTAATCAGCAATTTTAAAGAATCTGTTGCCTTGCTTGCTCAAACCACAACAACAAAAGCAGAGACTAGTGAGAAGAGGGGGAATCTTTGCAAGTAGCCTGGCGTACATGAAAGGTAGGCGGGTTATTTGAAAGTGTACTGCTGAATACAGGGAGGGTCCAGTCTGACTCTGACTCTCTGAGTACTTCATGGATGGCCCTTAAACGTGTAATACTGTGTTATATTAAATTGGTTTTACTATTATATTTACGTAGTTCCCGAGAGTATTTCAGCAAAGTCCGAGGCAGTTGTGTCTGTTAATGACTTTTTAAGAAGCAAAATTGATCTTAAGCTCAAATGTCTCTGCTCTTTGGAAAAATAATTAATTCAAACTTGAAGGCTCTGAATAAATGATGATGTATCATGTTCTTACGATGATGTTTTCTTAACAAAGCTTGTGAATTTCGCCTAACCCTTAGAAAATTATAATAGGCCTATGCTTGTTGTGTGAAGTGATGTGTGCGACCATAAAATCGCACAAACATCTTCGCAATATCTTATCCATCTCATCTCAGTTAAATATATCTTCTTCATAAAAATAAATACTTTGTTGCATATGAAGCTGTACTGATTCCATCATTTCAAACAATTTTACATGGTGTTTCCAACAATTTCACTCTTACAAAATCTGGAAACTGCATAAGTTTAAACCGCCATCGCCATCATTAAAAGCTCAATATGAAGTTATGAACGTCAACTAAAACGCCAAGTAGCTTTACGCAGAAAACGCAGCCGCGTCGATAACATTGAAAAAGTAGACTGGATACTAAATAGAGCTGACGCGAGTTGAATTTTCCGTTTACCGCTAGTTTTGGGCTTTTTCGGTGCAATGCTGCTTTGACCTCCTGTAAAAATATGGAATTGAGGCTCAGCGTCTTTGAAAATCAAACTTGAGAGATGAAACTAAGGACGCACAAAATGTGAAAGGTTTGTTGTTATCAGCTATGAAAATGGATTTCATAAACTACTTATCAAGGATCTATTTGCCCAATCACTCTTTCTTAATATTAATATTTATTTTGGCAATCGGAATCGGCAGCTCTCTACCTGATTCGATGAAAGAAACGCTACAAATTTTAACTGAGGTGAGAAGTGTGAATTGTACAATGTCAATCATCCAATCCCAACATCCATGTAAATAAATGAGAATATAATTATGATAATCAGCAAAGTTTATGTTCCTATTTAAAGTTTTCTTCTGTTCTTTTTTATGCGTAGTCTCGTCCAAACATGTGTCAAGAATTTGCAGATTATGGAGATACAGTCGATGTGCATTATATGGTGAGAGATGTGATTGTGATTGTGCAGTGGCCAGTGACCGTGGATGGTGTTGACTGGCCCAAATCAAGCTTACTTTGATGTCCCGAAATTTGATGGCTTTCCAGTAGACATGCATATTATTGTGTATACGACTATATGCCATACAAAAATGCACAATAGCCTCCATGTTCATTGTTCAACATAGGCAAAGTTGTTTTTTGTCATGGAAACACGCATAAGGGCCTACCCGTAGCACAGATTCAGTTATTCAGCTTGACAATGGGTACTTGAGTCACACAGGCACACAGCTTGTAAAGCTGTTCAACTTAGCCAAAGTTAGCCCCCAGTCTGTAGATTATGGCAATGGCACACCCGAGATTCAACGAGATTTAAATATTCTACAGTCAAACGTCAACAAAGTATTTGCTGTTGCACACCCGAGATCTCGACAAAAACTGCCCTTTTCTGCAGACTGGGCTAGCTCAGCAGCCAGATCAAATAAAATTCTGTGCCAATAGCTGTTGATGCAGCATTTAACATTTGATCCAGGGCTAAGTTGGCCTATTGATATAAATATAATTGTTCAAGCATAGGCCTGCATATGATATTATAGTTCTCATTTATGCGATAGGCCAGGAGGCCTGCTACAATTTATTGTTGTGTTTTCATTCATTCATCTTCGAAATTTCACATATATGTTCCTTTAAATTAAAATTTCAGTGGTCAAATTTGTTTAAAGATTGACTAATTAAAGTTGACAAACTCAACATTGACAAAATGTGTGAAATTATTTGAATTGAAAACTAGTTCAGTAAAGATGAAAAGTAATTATTTTGCTTACAAAAAATGTTTAATCCGGTTTTATTACCGGTAATGAAATGTAAAGTTGGAAAAACTAGGACCTATCCATCCCTCATATGACTAACGAGGATTATGAGGTCAATTCTCCGTTGTAACTATCGCACTTTTGTCCCTAGTATGCAAAGTCAGCTTGACTGGCTTTCTGTTAGAGACAGAATAACATCAAATCAACTAATTTTCACCCATAAAATCAAATGTAACCAATCCCTTCCTTTGCTTTCCACTTAAATAATTCAATGAACACATATCACCAGAACAATATCTCATTACCACAATGGCATTTACACCATGTCAAGTCATTGCCACTCATTTCAAAACGCTGCTCGCAAGTGGAACGATCTACTGTCTACATTAAAGCAACTCCAGAGAAGCACTTGCGTTCTTAAGATATTACTTCACTTATTCATTGTTCTTATTTTACTTTACCCGATATAAATGTCTGTTTTCCTGTCCAATTTACCTTACATGTTATATATAGAAATCATTCCTTTGAAAATTGGTGTTGAATAAATGATGATGATGATGATGATGATGATGATGATGATGATGATGATGATGATGATGATGATGATGATGATGATGATGATGATGAGGGGGTGATTATTGAATCTTACAGCAAATCAATGAACATGAATAGTTTCAAAATATGCCTTGGTAGGCTTAACCATATAGTAGGACATTCATTTTCCTGTTTTGTAGACAACTCCTTTTCCATGAAGTGATATCAATATCAATATAAACAAACGTTTATTTTAGGGTATGCTTGAAAATGGAGAAATCTTTGATTCAACAACATCTAGAAAAGTTTCACCGATGAAATTTGTCCTTGGATCAGCTAACTTAATTAAAGGTAGGCTATATGACGTGTCAACTTTTGACATAACATTTTGGTATTTCAAAATATATTTTCAAATCAAGTGATGTTTGTAGAATGTTGATAGCTTAACCTATGTATAAATTTACATTATTTTATGTTGATTTTTACTCCTTCTGATGGAATGGAATGATAAAAATTAATAATTGTTACTATTTGAGAAGACCTGCAAAGTATATTTTACATTTGTGTGTAATATTATAGAGTCTATGCTTTTATCAGACTCTTGCAGGTATTGACAATTATTGTTTCTACTGTATAATAAAATCTGTATCAAAACAGTGCAACCTACAAGATATAGATAAATTGACCACCATAGACAGGTGACCACTATGTAGCCATGATGTAGCCTAGAGGTGATTGATGATCTTTAGAATGTTTCTCTGTATGTAATATTATGTGGCTAGATAATTATAAAGGGTCAAAGCCTATTCTAAAATAACACAATTATCAGATTCAAGCTTGTCTATGTTGCAGAAGGTCGTTAGAATTTTGAATTAATGATTTAAAATTCATCATTCAAGTCTTTACTTACTTACTCATTTACTTTATTCAATGTTTTTACTTACTGAAGTCTCCTTGGATCAAATTAAAACATCAAAACGTTAGTATTTCTTAAATTGAGATAGCTTTGATGATATTATTTCTTTAGTAATACATTGCAGTTTCCTATTCTTCTTCAGCTTTGAGCATTTGAAAAGATTTTGTCGACAAATTTCGAATGAATTTTCGAAAAAGTGTTTACCTTGTATTTCCAAACACACGGACCAACCAATCAAATTGCAGAATTACGTTCAATTACGACATTATATTTTAGAAAGAATTTTCCTACAATATTAAAGGTTACAGAACCATTGTATCATTAACTTTGTAATTACTCTAACAAGACTTGTAGGAACCTTCGCGAACCCTCTTCACATTCTGGAACATAGAATAACCTACATGGCTCATATAATGACAATGCATGATCTATAATGACAACGCACAATTTATAATAACAACGCATGATCTATAATAACAACGCATGATCTATAACGACAATGCATGATCTATAATGACAACGCATGATCTATAGTGACAATGCATGATCTATAGTGACAACGCACAATTTATAATGACAACGCACAATTTATAATAACAACGCATGATCTATAACGACAATGCATGATCTATAATGACAACGCATGATCTATAATGACAACGCATGATCTATAATGACAACGCCTAATCTAGAAGTTTCTAGCTTTCTTTTAAAACACTATAAATACAGCAAATGTAGAATATAAATTATCTTATTATCTTTAAACTAACTTACTATCAACATATCAACTTGGAATTAATAATATTATTCATAAGAAGAAATATATAAATCAATTCAACTTACGTTGTTATTATTGTTTCTTCAATATAATTCTACAGTTCTCATCAGACTATAATTTGATGATTTATTTTCAATGCAAAGTCATCAATCAATTAATTCAAGTAAGTCTAGACGAAAGCACATTTCTTTTGAAACATACAATGTGACCCAGATGCATATAACAAAATCTGTCTGCAAAAAATCCATTCAATAAAACTCTGATGTGTAGCGATTTTGTGACACAATTAATACTACAGTATCAATATAACAGAACAGAATATTTTTGTGTAGCTAGGTTAGATGAGACGCCAAAGAAAATGTGACAAATATGTGATTGGCATAGGGTTATATTATCGTTTGTATGTTTTGTTATTTATATGATGAACAAGTGATTTTAAAGGATCAATTTTAAATGCTTTCATTTAGCTTTGAATAAATTTTGTTTCATCATATTTTTTTCTCGATGTTATTGTGGCTCTTCTCAATTATGTGGAAGACAACTTTTTATGCAACTGTCAAGTCATATCTGTCTTATCTGATAATGATCCTTTATGATTTTGGTTATTAGTTGTGTAACTTGCTAACATTGATAATGCCACCTTCCTTGATGTAAGAAACCTTTATTTTATGGTTTGTTTCATAGTATAAGCTGATAAATTTTGCAACATATATGTCTCAATCACGCATTAGAAGCACCAACATTTTTCATATAGGAAATCATGTTCTAGAATATGACGTCATAATTGAACGCAATCCTGCAATTTGATTGGTTGCTTCATGTGTTTGTTTGGAAATTCTAGGATAAACATCTCTGAAAAATCTAGTCGAAATGTGATGATAAAATTTTGTCAGAGGCTCAATGCTGAAAAAAAATAGCTAACATTGTAGAGTTTTCATATAATCTGAGAATAATTTTAGTAAATAAAAGCATTAAATTTAAATTGAATTTCAAATGATTAATTCAAAATTCGAACGAGGTTCCCAAAATTGATTCTGAAGTTTGTTTTATTATAGAAAAGGGTTATGGCACGCTTTCAAATGTTTGTATTCAAATTAATTACATTCGGAAAAGTTGGAAGACACTTGTGAAGTGTTGAGAACACTCGCCTGCAGCTAAAGCTTTCAACACTCGTGTCTTCCAACATTTCTTGTGTAGTAAATATGAATACAAACACTGCAAGTGTGTGGTAACGCTTTTTGAGCCTATAAAATACTGTTGATGTCTTCTTTATAGGCTTTGAAAAAGGTATTTATGGAATGTGCATTGGGTATGTGACAATGAAAATTTGTTTTATTTATTTTTTTGTCCGTGTTTACCTGCTAGTTCTCAGTGTTCATATGTAGTACTTTAGTCAGCTTTACCCATCAAACATATCCTCTGGATATTATATGCTATAATAATTAGAATATATTTGGTACTTTGGTTACACTGGCTCATGCTTATCAATATTCTTAATTAATAATTACAACCTCTTAAGGCCTGTAAACCTATTTTTCTGATATTATTTTTGGTCAATTATATTATTTTAATGTCTATAGAGAAACACGAAAGCTTGTAGTTCCTCCATCTCTTGGCTATGGATCACACGGTATCAAAGGCTACGTGCCAGGTATGAGGATAAATGTAGATATTTCAAATCAATTACTGGTAAATGAGTTTGAGAATTTTCCTAGTTAGACAATATTATCAGTAGTCAATATTAATGTTCAATGATATTGGTATGAGTTAATCATAAATGAAAGTAAAAGGATGTAGGTTTCACTATCCCTACTACTCTGCATTATATATTTTCCTGTATCACAGCAAAATATACAATTGCGCAATGTTTTTAGCTTTTCAAAAATACAGCCAAACCTGTTTTAACAGTCACCTTTATATAGCGACCACCTGTCTATAGTGGTCATTCATGGTATTCTATTGAATTAACCTTGTATATAGGCCACCTGTCTATAGAGGTTAGTTTATCTATTTCGCTGTACATCATAGCATGGGTATTTAGAAAGAGTTTTTTTTGTTAATTTCAGGTGAAGCAAGGCTTTTGTTCTCAGTTCAAATGATTGGAATAGAGAAATTCTCATGGATCCCTCACTCAGATAAGGTTTTAGGATTTGGCTTTGCCCTCTTTTCGGTTGTTTTTGTCTTAAATTATTTATGGACTTTGCTAACACAAGTAAAATATAATGATAAAAAAGCAGAGAAGCGACATGGTAAAAAGAAAAGATAATATTTTATTTTATTTTATTGTATAAATGCAGCTTATTCTATGATAATATTTAGTATTTATATGTCAAAATCAAATCATGTGGTCTGCACAAGTTTTAATTTTTTTATGCATCTATAATTAATTACACAAAATGGAAAAGACATGTAAAATATATTTAAATACAATGTAAATATGGATGATAATAATAATCTAAAATTGATTGCATATATAATATATTCCTTTAATATTTATGTTTATATGCAAGTACGTAATATAAGAAGTAGCTTAGACATGTCAAGAATTAAGATCCCCTAATGGATAACACATTACACATTACAACATTGTCCGACATGATCAGAATATACTAAATTTGTCCCTGTGTAATTTTATTTTAATCCGTTTTCAATGACCTCAAAATGTGTTTATATTATTCTCTTTTGATTGACGTGTTTATTCCGTTTTCAATGACCTCAAAACATGTTTATATTATTCTCTTTTGATTTACGTGTTTATTGCTGTATGACGTGGGGCTGCTGAGAGGTAGAGAGATTGGGGGGAATTGACCATTGACCGAGGGCCTTTCTGCTACATTTTGTTTATGAATTCAAGACAGGGTGGTGGATATATCAGGAACAAAATGTCAGAAAAGTTATCATATATTTTATTACCATGTGTTTGCAAAAATCTCCAGGATCCAACATGTCTTTCTTTAAATGACCTTGGAAGTTATTCCATCTGTCAACCAGGGTCCTCTATCTAGGCTGTTTGGGGATGATTACTTATACCCTATATGGGCACTCCCACTAAATGCTAGAACACGGGATAACTATACAGACTGTTTTGCATTTTATTGTTGATTGTCGTTGTCCATCTTACTATTATGCTTACTAGGGAGTTGGATATAAGAGAAAGAGACAAACACTTTCGACTTTCGATCAAATTCGTTTATTTTGTCTAAATTATTAGAACAGCTAGAAGACTTGATTTCAACTATGAATCTATGATTTAAACATGTGCGGGAGCTATTACGCATATTACTAAATGAGCAATCGGAGTTTTAAGAAGTAGTCCATACTATATAAAATATACTGTAATAAACTCTATAATAATATTAATTAACTTCGAACGATATTTGTACCCCGGAGTTGGGAAGTCTTTTAGAGCAGTCGGTCGCAGTCGGTCGCACAATAAAATGAAATTCAGTAGGTTCATCGGTCCAATATCATCGTGATTGTGCGCAAAATGTGCCGCGGTATAGCCGTAAGTATACAAAGTAAGCATTAATGGCTTTGTTCATTTATTCTTTGTTTGTTGACATCGGATGCATGTCCGTAAAAGTATTGCGGTCTATTTTGTCATTTATGTCTCCCGCTGTAATGCTTTACGGCACATGGATGGCTGTACTACAAGAAGGAGAGTGTTGAAAATACTAGTTGGTCAGTTTCTTCTATTTATTCAACTGTTTACACGTAAATAAGCATCATATCGTTATTTATAAAGCCCTCAAATATACTTGAAAAAAAGCTTTGCCTGTCTTCTTTGTCATGCAATGGATAAAATAGCTCAACAGAAAGTGTATAACCATGGACACACTTTCAAAAAGAAAACATTTCATAAACCAACTTTCTGTCAAACATGTTCCTCGATGTTATGGGGTATCTCTCACCAAGGACTTTCATGTACAGGTAAACCTACTTAACGCTATAAAATAAACAGTTTACTTATTATTTTCTAGCAATGAGCTAAAGAAATTACTTGGGTAGCCTCTCCGAGCTGAACGTTAGGTTTTGGGGGTAAAATGCTTTCGTTATCTCTGCTTGGTCAAAGGGCATTAAAATAGATAAGTAGAACTACTTGTAATAATATATCTCAAATCTTTATAGTCGAGATCACGGATGATGGGTAAGTGTGATTCCAAATTTAATGAAATAGATAAATATCGTAAAAAGCTTTCGTTTACGTCATTTGTAATTTTGATGTGTCCGGTTTGTTTCTGATCTGTTCTTGTAAGCAGTGATTCAACTACAGAGCAAAACACAGATGTTATGAAAATTCTTTGTTGTAATACAACACTGCGAGTATACAAACTTTTGAATTTGATCATGAATGATTAAGTTATGTGAAATTTAACACAAGTTATTGCGTGGGTTTAGTTAGGCTACTCAGATATAAGTAGGATAATTTGTTCTGCCTAAGCCTATAGATAAATATATATGGATAATACAAGACCGTTATCATAACAGTGCCTCTATTGTAGCCTATATATCAATTGATAACAGAGATCAATGCCTAGCAACATCTGATCTATGTGTGGGGCCTTGATATGCTTTTCCATTGAAACGACCACTTTAATTGTCACAGTTATACTTTTTCAGCTTATATACTGAATCTTTACAATGAATGTCACTTTATTATTCAAACTTCCTAGGTGTCATATATCAGTAATAATAATGGGGACTATGTAGTTTTGCCTTTTGGAAACTGTTTTTCTACGTGAATTATTTTGATTTAATGTGGTCTCATGCATACTTGCGTAACACCCAATAGTGCTCTCCTTTTCGTTTAACAAAGTAACAAATGTATGTTGGTATATCTACTCAATCTGCATCAAAAGAAGAAGGTGGCACACAGGGGCTAATTTTGGCGCCAATGTGTTTCAAAAGCACCCGTCTTTCAAATAAAAAATATAGGCCTATGTTGTTTTGGAAGAAAGGCACAATTATAGATAAATGATCGCACATTTCAATAAAGTAATACAAATAGTCAGAGTTGAAAGTATTTGGAATATTGTTGTAAAATGCTACATAAATCGGAAAATATGTAAGCACCTAAGGAGCAAAAAATTCCCAAAATCCAGAAACTAATCAGTAAGTTTCGAACACTGTTTTCTGTTAAAATTTTAAAATTTTGATTATCGAAACTAAAGTATTAGGCAAACTCCAATCTCCATTACCCTGTGTGATTAGTGAGTTCTTCAGACTTTCAGCACACAAGCTAACTGAGATCACATTGGGTAAAAGTGGTTCCACTCAATAAAATTTAAACGAAGAGTTTGACCGCCAAACGAATAACTTTGTCAAGTTATGATTTCACATCACAACAAAATCCTGTCACATGGCGAGAGGCTATAATGTGTCGCATCTGATTGGGCATTCCCGTTTTCAGATAAGAGCAATGACGTTTCAGTAAGAAGTTCTTCCCTGGCTCCTTTGCCTTTGTCCCGTGACTCTTGGATTCATGTAGCAAAACATGGGATAAAGGCTCTTGCCTACTAAAGTATACCTACTCTAAATGGGTTGATGAAAAATGGGTGATATCCAGGCTTTTTGAAATCATTCACATGTGCGACTTGAAATTTATGATATGAAAGAACAATTAAATTTTACTTGGGTTTTTATCCAAAATTTTATCTAGGGATAAAATGTTGAAATTACAGTTTGATCAAGAAAATTGAGTTTCTGTGTACTGTAGCAGTTTTAGACTAATAATCTGGAAAAAACAAATTGATTTGATGGCCACTACAGCAGTGATAGGCAATACAACAACGCATCGAGCCAAACAGAATTTTTGTCATCAATCATTCAATTGCATACAATTATCTTCCCTTTCCAATCATCTTGGTAGTTTCTAATTGTAGGCCTACAGTATATTAGCCTACATCAAATTTTATTTCTTCAACTACATCAATTTTGTATGTTTGATACTGTTTTCCTGTTTACAAATACATGAATGTTAGGTAATTTCTTGCAATGATCAAAAAGAAAAATGGCAATGCTGCTCCATTTTTTTTTGCAACTTTGAACGAAAAGAAGGAAACCTCATGTATGTGCCTCTGGGTGTTTGGAATCTATGATTTTCTGCAGCAAACTTGATTAAAATAGCATTTTATTATAGACTATTTTCAGTCTTTATGTCTCTGCATTTTGAACTGCCATGTTTTTGTAGCAAATGTTTTGATATTTCATTGACACCTATTTTCTTAAAAGTAATGTAGACGGTGTCGCCCTACATAACGCACCCGTACCACTCCTCTATTTCTAGAGGAGTTCAACAGATTTCATGGCAGATAGGTCTCGCTTGTCAATGCGCAACGATGCGCCGCAGCTACCGGTACCCACAGTGCGATTCCCTCTGGACCATTCCATTCGCCATGGTACTCATTTGTTGTTTTAGATAAAGTCAAGGCTGAGTTGACCTTAGGGGGATTTGAACCATAATCAATCAGATATGATCCGATCTGATGTTTGGTTGCTCTGCCATCTGAGCTAATCCTTATCATCTGAGCTATTTCTTAGGGTCATCTGTTCTGACATGTAACTCATTTCTGCAATATAACAATGTAAACTGGTTGCTCTCTGTAGATCAAGCCTACTGTTGGATGAACAACTTAGCTTAGGCCTATGCTACATCTTATATATTTATCGTACACACCATGATGTAGTCTGGTACGTAGCTAACAGGGTTGTATAAACTATTCAACAAGACTTCTGCAATTTACAGCCAAATGAATCTCTCAGATTCACACAGTTAATATTATATATCTCTTCAGGCTGTGGGTTTGTATCTCATGAAAAGTGTTTGCCATCAGTTGGTATCCCATGCCAACAAAATGCCTTAGATGATCTTAAGGTATGTAGATGTTAGTTTGATTGAATTATCTTTAAGATGAAATATCTGAAATATTGTTTAGTCCCATTTAGATTGTGTGCAGATGATAAATATCAACTTACTGAAACTTGAGCCCATAATTCCACCACTCCACATCTGGCCTGTCGAATTCTAAGGGATCAAGTGATGTGCTAGCATACGTTGTGTCACCTGTTTTATAAACATAACATACATGCCACTTCAGGCACACAAGTGTTATTTATGTTTGAAAAAATCTGCAAACCCTTTTTTAATCCGCAAAGGCGTCATGAATAATTTCATTGCTATTATTGATAATTGTGACCGTTGTTCCCTTTTCCTTAGAATTTAGATTTTCACGACAAACATGATGATGTTTCTGCTCTCCTTTCAGATACCAAGTGCTCATAAGCTTGTCAGACAGAAAACAAACAAACGTCGTTATTGTAATGTTTGCCGAAATCGTCTTGACGATGCCAACATCATGTCTTGCACAGGTATATTTAATTTTTTTCATCATCAACAGGTCAATATGAAAATTGAGCAATTTGACTGGTCGAACACTTCAAAATTGACCTGTCGATTAGCTGTGACCTGTCAACCAGTTAGTGATCTCAGATTTTGTGAATAACTGTAAAATATCCAGCTATTTCAGATATTCAGATACCTCAGAACTAACTTTGTTTGTATTCTTTTGTAATTCCTTATGGAATTTCTCTTATTTTCAACATTTTAGTTTGCTTCTATTTTGTACATGATTCATGTCAAAGTGACGTCATTCATAATTGCAAAGTCACATCAGCTTATCGCCCAAGAACTTCAAAGGTGAGATCATTTGATAATGAAAAGCATTACTCAGTGAGATAAATAAGCTGATAATTAAGACCACAGAACCAGAATGTGGAATAGAATATGTCGTATTTATAATTGTTTTTTTTTTTTGATCTGCGGTCAGCGGTCACTCAATATTTATACCTTGTGATTCACCAAGACATTTGTACTTTTCATGTAGTCAAAACAGTGCATGGGCATATGAGTCTAGATTGGGTGTATAGTCTACATCAGCTTTCTATGCTTGAGAACCTATCATCACTGAAGGCAATTTGTAGTGTCCTGCTGCTTCCACCACAATGATTGTAACAATTGTGTATACCGTAATTTACATTTAAATGTATGGCCAATAATTCGTTCAACACATATGATTGTCCTTTTAACTCATAAAAGCAACCATTCCAATAAACTTTCCACTGGGATCAACAAGTTTAAAATATGTATACCTAGATTTAACCAACCAAAATTTTGTTTCCAAGGTTTTATAATGTTTTCCAGTAATTTTTAACCGTATTAATGCTTTTTTATGTAACATTCGATTTGAAATATCAATATAATAACTGCTATGCAATCTTTTTCTATTATTAGTCTACTGTGTCTCTTATGCATCATTGGAGAGAAGGCAATCTATCAGCAAATGCAAAATGTTTCATCTGTCAGAAGTCATGCAGTAACAATGAATGTCTAACTGGGTATCAATGCCTCTCATGTGCCAGGACGGTATGTTTGTAATTATGCATTCTTTTAATGAAGTTTGCCGCATGAAAATTGGATACATAATATAGCCAAACTTGCTTAGTAACCCCTTTTCTAATATCCCCTTTTTATACCCCCATCTTGCTTGAAGAGTTTAAAATGGCCAGCAACAATGTTTGAGACAAATTGGAATCTGGAACGTTAGTTGGTCCAATTTAACTACTCATGAACAGTTCATGAAAAAAGTTCATGAAAATTGGGTCATTTAGCATTCATGAACTAGTTCATAAACTGGTCACAAAATTTTCATGAAAACTGCTTATAAAGTCTTCATGTGCAGCAGTGCAGGAGGTTCATGAACTCAAAAAATTTTTTCGCAGGGGCTGGGGCCATATCTTAAACTTGATTTCATGAAGTTGCGTTGAGTCCTTTGTCTATTCCGATCCTCATTCCTCCCACAATAACAACAAAGACAATACCAAGGTTGCTGATCAATTTTAACTCTTTAATTAATATTCTTGTAAACTCTTGTATTCCTACCTTGATGTACCACATTTCATCTGTATCAGAGAGGGGATATGAATTTATATTAAGGAAGTTTAACTATACAAGGGATTACTGCAAGGACAATTGAGGTAGGCTTACAGGCAATCAAATGAAAGAAAGAAGATAATTTCAATGTAACCTTCAAAATAAAGATATCTTGTTTCTCTTAACAATTACTCAAATATTTCAGTTTGTTTCATGATTTGATTAAAATATAAATGTTTGCTAAATGTCATCAAAAAATATCTAATGAATTTAAATTCAAAAATTAGATTGAACTATAAATGGAAATAGGGTATTAGAGCCTGATTGTCATCTGGCTCACTGACTCATTAAGTAAACTTGATATATAATTTATTTTTAAATACAGGCTCATGCAAGCTGTGCAAGAGAAGCCAAAGGAAATTGTGATTTTGGTCCTCTTCAAAATATCATTCTACCACCGTATGCTGTCCAACTTGCTAATTTTCAACTTTGGAAAACAAAAGAAGGTGACAATTAATCTCATAACTATCCAAAACCAATATATTTAGTATTTAGTCAGTAATCTATGTCTAACCCAGAATCTATAGACGGCTACACACCTACATAACACAGTACTGATCCTTGACTTTATAGCCCTCATAGATGCACAAACCGGTATCAATGTCGCAGTTGGAATGATAATACAGTGAAACCTGTGCATAACAGCCAGCTAGGAGAGGTAGATAAATTGACCACTATAGACAGGTGACCTTTATATACAGGTTTGATTCAATAGAAATTACTATTTTAAACATTGCAAGTGTGATCACTATAGACAGGTGGCCGCTTTATAGAGGTGACCGCTATAACAGGTTTGATTCAATAGAAAATACTATTTTAAACATTGCTAGAGTGACCACTATAGACAGGTGGCCGCTGTATAGAGGTGACTGTTATAACTGTAGGCTTGACTCTAATAGTATTTTATTTATTTGTAGAGTGCTTTTTTCAAATTGCTCAAAAGCGCTTTACATGGTTAAAAAAATTACAAAATGTATCAAATGCTGTTTAAAGTAGAATTCTAAATTCTAGAATCAAATCTAATCTAATCCTACTTTTTTTTTTTGGAATGATCTAATTGATTATTTGTATGGTCAAGTAAAGCAAAACATCCTACTGTATTACATTTGTTAGGACTTAAAATCATTATCTTTGGCAGTTTTTGAAATTAAAGTTTTTGTTGGAATCGTCAGGACGTTTACTCAGTCATAGGATCAATCAAGTAATGTACTAAAGCAAAAATCAATCATGACTCACCACACAAGGTTTTAAAATGATATTAGCTTACACACTTCAGTAGCTGAGATGATTGATCAAACTAATCCAAAGCTATACCTACAGTAGTATCCATATTCCAACAGGGGCACAACTGGAGGGAATGTCTTGTAGGACTGGTGCAGTGGTATAGGACATTACCCTCCTAATTCCAATGTTGTATACTTCTTTGTTTGCTGAGTACTGTTTTGATAGAGTAAATTCAATTTCAGGCTTTTTATAGGAGTTTCTTTGAAATATTTTGGAGTCTGAGTCGGCATTAGGCCCTTCTACTGTATTTGGACTTTTTGTGATCCAGAGTTTAGAAATACTGGATCTATATATGCCTACCTCTGGTTGATGCAGCAAGCAGTCTTTCTGTCTGGAATAATTTAATTTACAGTCTCTCTATAACTTGATCTGGGTTTGATTGGGTGCTGTCTGACTTTTCATGCAAGCTTTTGATGTGGATTTAATCTCCTTGTTTCTGTTGTTCCATTTCTACCAGTTGATTTTTACTTTAACTTTTGTTGCTGATCTCGATTATTTTGATTTTAGGCCTTTCAGATGACTCTCTTGAACTTACCAATGGTCACGCTAGTAATGACAGCACGAAAATGAACGGAAAAGGTATTTATCAATCTAATATATGTAAACGCTACAATGCAATTGGTGGGCTAGAGAATGTGTGACATCTATTATCATGTCTGTTATTGATATTTGATAATACTCTTTCTAGTTGTAGAGGTTTATTAACTACTGATGAAAATACTGATATTAATTTCAAGCGTCACTTTAATAATCCGATTGCATTTTACAAGAATATGAGTACGATAACAAAAGGTTTTGTATGCCCTGTATATTATTTATATATTATTTTGCTAAAAAATCAGGCTATTGAGATTGTATTTAACAATTTCAAAATATTTCATAATGTAGTTTTGTCACTTGAGGTCAGACTTAATAGTTAACTGGGAATGCTAAATAAATATGATGATAAGGATACTGGTTTATTATTGTGTTGTCAGAGGAAGCAAACATTGTGAGGGTCTACGATGGAAGTAGAACAAATCCAATTGGCTGGAAGAATGTCAAAACAACAAAAAATACTTCTGCAAAAGAAGTCCTTGTATGTATTAAAAAACTTCTTTGTGATTAATTCCTTGTCACATCTTATACTACTTTATGTTGTACTGGCACTACTGCCACCGATACAAACTCGACTTGATTGGCTATCTCTATCAGAGACAAAAGATTCACAATAATTTCATTTCAATTCAGTTTTCAATTTCAATTGCAAATAGATTTCAATTGCTTTCAAATGTTTTTGGACAATAGGGTCAAATCATAATTTTTTTTTTCGATAAACGGATAAGTATTTTTTGAGAAATAAGCATTTGAAAAATGAGAATTTCAAATCTTGAAAAAGAGAGAATGATAGCAAAGTGACGTCATACTGTAAAAATTACTATCACAACGAGTGAGCGCAATAATCTTCAAAATCGGGGAATGGAAGTTGTTAAGTGGTGTCATACTGTAAAAATCTCTATTACGACGAGTGAGTGCAATAAGATCACAGCAACTATCTAACATTCGTTGGTAGCAACAACACAATTTTTGAATATTTTGTTCTTGCGAACAAATGTCTGATAGTTGCGATGATCTTATTGCGCTCCATCATCGTGATAGAGAATTTTATAGTATGACGTCACTTAACTTCATTCTCCGTTTTTGGTAAACAACTTGGGCTACGTTTTACACGAGAACAAAAACCCGGGTTTTCAAAAGTCATTCAAAAGTCCACTTTCAAAAAGTTCAGTTAGGTGATCTCTTTACACAAGGCTAGATTTATCTATTTTGTCTAAATAGAACATTGTAACTCCAGTATTTCTTATCAAATGTCCGTTGAAATTGGATTTTTATACTTCTTCAATGCTGTAGCTCCAGAGCGATATTTTTTTTTATTTAAATAATTCAAAATGACTTTTGTTATTCATATCTAATTAAATTCCATGTGAATTAACAATTCTTTTGTAAATAATACATTTTAAATATATGTTATTCACGATTTTATCTTGTATAAACAGATTCGTTGAATAGTTTTACCAAACTATATTATTTTATCCTAAAACAGAGCCAAGTGGTTGCCAATATTTACAGGTCGTATCGCCGCGAAATGAAAGTGGACTTTTGTAAACCCAGGTTTTCCATAAATCTCTGTTTAGACGATAAAAAGCCCCGGGATTTGCAAAGTCTGGCTTGAGAAACCCGGGTTTCCTATCCTTACTTTCAAAAGTCCTGATAGAGTTTCTAAGCGGACTAATTTCCACTCGGGTTTCCAAAAGGGCGAGGGCGATCCAGACTAAATTCACCCGGGTTTCGTAAATCCATTTGTCGTGTAAACACAAATTAACATGCCAACATGAATCCTGCCTCTTATAAATATAATGATGATGTTATTGACCTAGTATTTGATTATAATGGTTATATAATGATCATATAATATGTATTGATTGTAGGATGAAGCTCTTCGTCAATTTCGTATCACAGAAGAATTGGATAAATATTATCTTGCAAAGGCATCAGCAACAAAAGGAAGCAATGGTATCCTATCATTTTAACTATTTCATTTCCCGAATCAGCCATTTGATATGCAAAAATATTATCATTTACATACTATTCCTGTTTATAAAGGCCACCTGTCAATAGTGGTCAACCTTATATATAATATAATTCTTATTGATTGCTGTTATACAATTTCACTGTATTGATTATACTCTTAAAGAATAGTAAATAATGAACTAAACACACAGACAAATCGTCATACATTATTGACGGCAAGTTTCAAAATATTACTGCTTAGTGGGAATATTCCTTCTCTATTTCAGACTACAGACAAACATGTTATAACAATCATCTCTATAAACCAGCCACCTGTCTATATTGGTCACCTATGTAGTGTCTAAAATAAAAATTTGTAACTATTGAATCAACCCTGTCTATAAAGGCCACCTGCATATAGTATAATGTTCAATTTATCTACTTCTCGTAGCTGGCTTTTACATACAGGTTTCACTATAATTTAATTTAATACAATTTTGATATTTGTTTACTTTCTTGCCACTTGTTTATGTACAAGTGTTTATTTTATATCTATTAATCTGTTATAATTTTGTAGAACCAGAACGTCGTCTTGAGAAATATGAGAGACCGTCAAAGTTTTTCAAAACTGAACAAGCACAACTATTCCTGAGGCATGATGTGAGTTTTATTTTTTTACTCTATTTGAAGACTGACAACAACCTCATTCTATTTACCCATTGCGGGATTAGTATTATCATTGGCCATAGGTGATGGATCAAAAAGGGGCCCAACAAATTTTCACAGAAATTTTGGGAAAATAACATTATTTCACTGTTTGTTTGTCCCCCGTACTTCTGTTTTATATGAACAATTACAACCACTCTCCCTGGAAGATAAATGTTTTGAATGTGAAAAACTATTTATTTGTTCATCAATTGTTAACTCTGATTTAAATGGTGATGACAGCCACACTTCCAGTCACTGTATCAAACAGGACGTACTATGACGCTATGTTTTTCATCTCCATATTAAAAAAGATGTTAACTCTAAACACACTCAAATGCTGATGAACTACTCATTAAGTTCCATGAACCTTCACAATTCTCTAATTCTCTCATATTAAATTATACCCATATTGCATAGAAAACCATTGAGATTTTGTTCAATATTTCAAAATTTTCATTAAAACTCTAATATCGAAATGCTGTCAATAAAACACCACACAAACACTCTTCAATTTGTGATTCAAAAAGAATTCAAATGTTATGATTCGGCTATGATGAACGGTAACCCAGGTAAACAATAACATTCAACGATTCAAGCTTGCTCAAAATATTGAACGATCCGTGTGATAATTTACAACCAATATTGAACGGAATTTATGGTTTTATTGAACCATACGCATGATCATACATGCACAGGGAAGGATTTGTTGAAAACATATGAGATATTTCTATTTTTTAAATCAAGTGTTAAACACTTTCTTGTGTAGTATAGGTTATACAAACACTCCGGTTGCTTCAGAAAATCACTCGCCGTGGCGGCTCTCGAATTTTTACGCCTTCCTTGTGCCTCATGATGCAACACTCATGCTTTTGTAACCCATATTTTGCACAGAAAGTTTTTAATATTTGTATATTATCTACATTAAGGGATCAACAAAATATAGTTATCCAATCACCCACATTTTTTACAAACTCAAAACAAATTACTTAAATTATAAAATTTTGCTTAGAACTAGCATATAAAAATAACATGTATTAATTTATAATAATGTAAATAACAATTAGCATAGTAAAAAAGTTCTGAAATGTTTATAATTTGTTGTGCCATATAGTATAAAGCTCTATAATTATTGATTTGTATGATACTTTGATATTATTTTCTTTATTTTCTTTTTAGAACCTTGAAGTGAAACACGGCAGTATGCGAATTTACGCTGGAAATATGAAGTAAGCTTCTACATATTATTTTTTGGGTTGCTTTTCACATCACAAATATGGATGATTTGTGTGCTGCAGTATAAACACTTCACTTGAATTAATTAACACAAATACAATTTTCTGTTCTAGTTCTAGATCCACATATGTCACAGTTGATGTCAATCTCCGTACTCCTGCTATAAAACTAGTTGAAAAATCATTAGTAGAATTTGGAATGACGGTAGGTTTTTATTTACCATGTAACTCATCTTAGATAATTAACATTTTGTTGCTAATGTTTTGTAACAAATGGCAGCAATGAAAAACACAGGATTTCACAACGTTTTGCCATATCATATCTTCATGGCATCATCAGGTATATAAATACAATTTAAAAAATTAAAAGATATAAAGTGTGAGTGTACAATAATTTCCTTTGTAAACTCAAACTTTGTATATTTGTAATGTTTCATTTGTATTTATATACTTGATGATGCCATGAAGATATGATATAGCGAAACGTTGTGAAATCCCATGTTTTTATCGCTGTCATTTGTTATAATTTTAATAAGCAAGAATTTATTAAATTAGTATCATATTTACTAAAAGTAACATGTTTTGAATTTATAAAACTAATTATTTATTCATAAATAATCAGTTTGGATATGAATGGTTGGCATTGCTGTCAATATAATGTGACAGATCCACACTTACAGACTTTCAGTATTAATCAGAAAATATGATGTTACATTTTACACTTCTGGGTCCATACAAATGTTGATTCTACACACTCTCAGATGCTGATGAGATAGTTGTTAAATATGTTAATTTATTATTTTTAATTTCAGAAACATTTGGTTGACAGCTTTTGTTTGATTGAAATTCAAATGAATCCTGCGTGTGAGTGTTTCATTGTGCCTATATTGCAAACTTATTTTCTTTTTATGGAAAATATACAATGCTCAATTAACTGATCATGACTTGGAAGTTGGTTTGATTTTTGTTTGGAAATTTAATCATTGAAATTTCAAATTAGAAAGCTCAAATCGGCAATTCAAATAATGACTGTGTTTGATATTTATTGTTTTCTTGTATTGTGTTTGACAGTATCTGAACGATATGTTGATGATCACGAATGCATTTGGGGTTATATGATGGAAAGGAGAAGAGTAAGTTAATGTATTTCTATATTGTTACTTATGAGTGTAATTTACCTTAACATTGATATTTATCACTAATGTAAATACATATTTTGTAAAGACTTCTTTGTAGGGGAAGTGAAATATGTGTCAAGAGTAGAGAGACAATACACAAATAATCACAATGACACAGCTAAAATATGTGAACGGCAACAACTACCATATCATTTCTGAGTGCTTTCATCTGTGTTGCAGATGTCACTTTATGAATGTCCCAAATTTCACAATCACAATGCTACTGACTCAATTCAGTCTATTTTATTCAAATGTGCAATGCAATGCAATATCCAACCATTTGCAATTAGCAGACAAGATCATAAACCATTTTATTCATTACAAATTGAATGATCAATTATAGCAGCAGAGCTCTGTATAACAGCAAGTCAGCCATTGATCAATAACTGGTAAATAGATAAGTAGGCTACATTATGTGATGATATTTTGTATTTCTATTACAGACATCTATATCAGCATCTCTGGGAACAAGATACTACCTGCATCCTGTTGTTGAAAATGAAACACAGACAACTCTATTTGTTAGTAATCTACCAACTACAATGTCGCATGACCTGTATTTCAAAGTTATTTCTGATATATTAGGCAACGGTAAGTCTTTGAAAGTTAACATGTTTATATGGCATAGTGATTGTTTTGATAAGTAGCTTCTTCTTATAGCATTTGATAACAAAAATCAAATACATTATTAATTTTGAATGTGTGTTTTTATTTCAACTCAACATTTCGGCCATCATCTGTGACCATTTTCAAATGTAAACGCAATGTAATGTTATTCTAGAAGTTTACTATCTAATATAAAAAAATTGTTTTAACAATTAAATTGAAGAAATTGACCTAATATAGTTTTGATCTTATTGAATCTGATTGCCAATTTAAGTTCTGTTTCAAGTCCCTAATGAATAACATTTTGTATACGAGGCAATCCTATTTTGAGCTGCAATGTTTTAAAACTTTAAAATCATTCATTACATCGTTTCTTGTTTGATTGTGTTGTTCAATATGCTTTCCAATCGCTGAACTCTTTCTGCTATGTTCTTCTATTCTTTGGTGTAGGTGGTGTTTTGTATAACCTACATAGCTTGAATCACACAAGCCACACTTCAAACAATAGATAACGCAATGTTCAAAATTGTCTTTGATTTCAGTTATTTTTGTGATTGAAAAGTTTCTAGACAATGTTTTGTTTTTTAGTTTGCCCACCGATTGATGATGTCACCTCTTTCCAAAACTATGGTAAGATGTAGCAATTTCTCTAGTTTTATATAAACAGTATTAATTGTTGAATATGATTGCTTGATTTTAAAGTGGGAATAAACCCCCAGACTATCTTTACATATGTAGTAGAACCCGACGTGAAAAAAACAATGGCGTAATTTTTTTTTCGATCTGGAAATTATTTCTTGGTGAAAAGCGCCTTCAAAGTGGTGTTTTGACCCAAATGTCGCTGAGAAAAAAAAGGGATTGGATCTAGCTTTATGACGACAAAGTCACAAGTCGTGCGGTTTGTCTAACAGACTCAAGAGTGGGCTGATCATGCGACGTAATCTTTGAGGTGACCTAGCTCCGAGAAGTCACGCAAAAAAAATTTCTGACAAGGCTGAGCCATGAACAAACATATAAACTCACGAATTACGTAAAAAAGATGCAATTTGTGATTTCAGGAGCAGAATAAAATCTATTGAAACGCTCGGTCGAAATAATTTCTCGTAGCGTCATTAAGCGCGATGAATCTGATATAGATTGCGGATTAACACAAATGTCAGGCAGTGCGACTGTTCCTTTGTGACTAGTCTAGTGACACGTATTAGTTACGTATTCTGTGTGACCGCAGTACTTCTCAAATCTTAATTAGTAGACACGTACCCTTCAAAATAGCTTGATCTTACTCTATATAAGTTTTAACTATTTTTAACTCTATGATCTGCAAGTTGTTCTTGAGTAAATATTTCTACAGATCCTTTCCATGATCTAAATTTGAATGTAAACTGACTTGATTTGCAAGGGCATGCACAGACGACTTTTCCTCGAGATAGTTGGTACTGCAAAGTATTAATTGTACTTTTTCGGATTTAATTAAGCATTACTAAAACATTAAATAGACATTCTTCAATTATCATTTCAACGTTTAAGTTTGAAATTGATGTTTGTCTAGTAAAGCTTAAACCATGTAATCGTATAGTTTTTACGACTGTATAGATAGATATATTATACCAAGATATTATAATAGAACCAAGATAGTCTAACTCAGATTTGTGTTTTTGAGAGTTTTAAACAGGCCATAATATTATCTTACCTTTGTGTAAATCAACCAAATAAATTGTAGTTAACATCCTCAAGCATTGAATAATTCAAATTTAAAAACGACGTCTTTGTCCGACATCAATAACATCCTCAAAAGTCTATCTTTGTTGACCCAATATCGATCATTTCCAAACATTTTGATCTGTTTTGCCACGGCAAAATCACTGAGAATTGGCCTCAAAAGCTATTTTAAGATCATCTTGTTTCGATGCGAAAAAATTACCGGGGCTCAGATTATCAAACAAGCAAACTTTTCTTGTGAAAAGTAAAACATTTTTTCGCGCGGTTCAGATGAAATCATGAAACCCGGTTCTGTTTGATTTTTTGCCACGCGCGACAATTTCAAACATATTGAATATCAGCAATGTTTAATAAATGTTTTACTTTTCACAAGAAATAAAATTTGCTTGTTTGATAATCTGATCCCCGGTAATTTTTTCGCATCGAAACGAGATGATCTTAAAATAGCTTTTGAGGCCAATTCTCAGTGATTTTGCCGTGGCAAAACAGATCAAAATGTTTGGAAATGATCGATATTGGGTCAACAAAGATAGACTTTTGAGGATGTTATTGATGTCGGACAAAGACGTCGTTTTTAAATTTGAATTATTCAATGCTTGAGGATGTTAAATACAATTTATTTGGTTGATTTACACAAAGGTAAGATAATATTATGGCCTGTTTAAAACTCTCAAAAACACAAATCTGAGTTACATTATCTTGGTTCTATTATAATATCTTGATTATACTCAATAGTCTAACAAAGCGTGCATCATTAATTCACCAAGCATTCAATATTTTAAAAACCATTGAGAGTTCTTCAGTACATTACACTATAAAATTCTATAAAATATCGGAAAATAGTACAAACATGATAGAGGGCTCGGACGTTCTTATTCAAGTTTACAGCCGTATATAAGAGCCACTAGAACTACAGTAATGCAGATTCTATCATTTGTCGGTTTTGCGGTATATCTTCATTGCATAAATTATTATCCTCTCTATCAAAGTTATATGATTAACAAAATTAGGGTTTTGCAATGTGAAATCTCGGGCCTTATTTTACATACGCCACAAAATTATTTTACCAGTCTAGTATTCATTCCTTCGGCTAGAAAGTAGAACATGTTTGCATGGCGTCGTCACAATCTGTAGTTTATAGGATGCAGTAATACAGTGCAGAAGTTACTTTGCACAAAATACCTTTCTACAGAGACGAGAAATCAGATGGACAGATTTCGCTTCTGTGAAAAGAGTACTATAAAACCGACGGTTATGGTGTTCTTAATAGCGTTTCCCACCATACATTATGATTTTTACCCTCAAAAGAACACTCCATTTTCAGTGCAGACATATGCTTACAACAATAAATTCTACTTAGCTAGCTTTTGTGGTCACCAGAGAATCTTTTGATATGTGTTAAATATGTGTGAGAATGATATGTCAAAATATAATCTGTATAACGCGCGCTACGAATGAAATATTTTTCTGATTTTTATTTTCTTCAAATTCGTGAACTTTAAATCACTAAATCATATGGAATTTTGCTACTCTTGAGTTTATATGTTCTTCCTTACCTCAGTTTTGTGGGAGAGAAAAATTGCCGTTACAGAGCTACGCCATCTCAAACGTAACATCGCGTGATTAATCCAATCTAAAGTCTATTAGAAAAACCACACGACTTGTGACTTTGTCGTCATAAAGCTAGATCCAATCCCTTTTTTTCCCTCAGCGACATTTAGGCCAAAACACCACTTTGAAGGCATTTTTCACCAAGAAATAATTTCCAGATCGAAAAAAAAATTACGCCATTGTTTTTTTCACGTCGGGTTCTACTATATATGTAAAGATAGTCTGGGGGTTTATTCCCACTTTAATATAAAATACATTTGACTTTGAAAGCAGAGAGTTGTTCATGTTGCTTAACCTGATATTTTGTTTAGTTAACTCCTATGTATTTCCGGTAATCTTCTTCATGATTGCTTTTAGGCTGTCTATACCTAACATTTAATACCATGGATAGTGCTGCAAAAGGGTATGATCGTCTGTCAGCGGCAAAAATTGAAGACAAATTATTGGATGTTAAAATCCTTCCAAATTTACATGTAAGTTGCAATTTTTTGACTTAGTAAGTTGCATGTAACTTATTATCAAAAATGCCTGATACCTTGCCTGATACCTGATACCTGATACCTGATACCTGATACCTGATATATTGTAACTTAGTGAAATTGAAAAGTATATTGATATTTGATAGCATAAGCAATGTAAGGTAACAAGCAAGGCAGTTTTTATGACGAACGCTTGATAGGAACTACCTAATTATGGAGATATCACACAAGGTGGGGGTATTATAAGAGTGGAAATTAAGGTTAAATATGTTGTAACGGTCACATTTTTACATCGGCAATCTGTCCATAGTGGTCACTCTTGGCATATCTAAGATAATATTTCATATTGAACCAACGCTGTATATAAAGACCACCGCCTGTATATAATGGTCAATTAGGTACCTCTCATAGCTGACTGTTATAGACCAATTTCACTGTATGTGAATGTTTGAGTGTATGTAATCTTTATTTACAATATAGTAAAATCTGCTATATGTCCTAATTGACAACACAATATTTTCAAATTAAAAATAACCATCTACAGTGAAACCTGAATATAAAAGCCAGCTATATGATGTAGAGAAATTGACCCTTATATGCAGGTGGTGTTTAAATATATAAGGAGCTGATTCTATAGAAATATCATTTTAGTAATGCAGATGTGACCATTATAGACAGGCGGTGGCTATATAGACGTGACCATTATAACAGGTTTGAATTTATATGCAAAGACAACCGGTCTGACTAAAGTGGTCACTTCATCCTATTCTTATTCCTATACTGGGTGTTAGATATAATTTTTCTATACAGAATTTCAAAAATATATGTCTAAACAACTAAAAATGTAACTTTCTAATTCTCAGTTCAACTACCATGATGCATCATTCTATTATCTATTTTAAGCATATTTTACTTTAGTTTTCAACTGTTATCTCTTGCAGCAATCAACAATAATTTCTACAGCATCTCCGTTACTTGTATTTGTAAATACAAAAAGTGGTGGTGGCCAAGGCATTAAATTAATGAGTAAATTCCGGAGATATCTAAATAAACATCAAGTGTTTGACTTGTTTGATGGTGGACCATTAGTAGGGTAAGTTAAAGCTGTGTTTTGTTTCCAATGTTAGATACCCCCTTATAGACACTGATTTGCTATGTTGGTCAGATATTTATTACATCCACTGGATTCAACTGACAAATGATAGGATTGCCAAACACTATCATTGCATTTTCCAAATGATATGCTGCAGGCTTGATATCTTCTGATGAAATATGTCTGATGTGGTATTTTCATGCCCATTATTTACTCTGTATATTTACTGCTTTAAATAATATGTATTTTTAGATTGATTACATTCAGAAAGCTCCGTTCATTCAAAATCCTTGTTTGTGGAGGAGATGGAACTTTTGGTTGGGTGCTATCGTGTGTTGATGTTGTTAAAGCAAATATAATCAATTGTAAATCACCTCCATGTGCATTGCTTCCACTAGGAACAGGTAAGAACGTATTTGATCACATTTATCATAGCGTGATATGCCAAACCACAAAGAAAGAAATATCTCTCATAATTGTGGAATAATGAGTTTTCCTAATCCTAATAAAAGCGATAGGAAAATTTAATTTATTTTGCTCACAATAGGAAGCTATAGCTGCTTTTATGTCACTTGAAGTCAAAGAAGATTTATTTTCTTTTCAAAATCAAATTGGATAATTAAAATGCATGACTACATGATCTCATTTAAAATTAAAACCATCACCTTCAATACACAATCGTTTTTCTTATTCAGCGTGAATTTAATAAATTAATAAATTTTAGTCTCTCAGCTGTATTTGATCATGATTTCATCAACAGTTTTTCTTTGCCAATGATGTTATGCTTTTACGATCTGCGATTGTTATGTAGAAGACAAAAGCTATATTTTGGGACAAATGCTCTTCAATCCGAGGTATATTTATTTGATCCTGAAGAAACTTAATAAAATGTTGCGGTGGCTGTATTTATGCAAAGAATATTGCCTGGATTTATACTCCCTCATCTACCCTGTTGACTTCTTTGTTTGCTCTGAATTAAACTCTTGGTTATGACGATATCAATTCTGCACTTGAAAAGACTGGCCTGCAACAGAAATTTGGCTGTTCAAAGTTTGCATAAACACATCTACTTTGAATTTACGCTAGTTCCATTTATATATCTGTAGTATATGAGGTGGAGATTCGCGATGCCGTTTTAGATGCAATACACTTGAAACACATATCAATGGATTCGTCATTAACCAGAGGGGTACGTGGCCGACTTCATTTTTTTAAATAAATACATCCAAGTTGAGAAAAAACAATGAAAACTGTTTCCTTTTTCAACAGCAATCCTGTGTCAGACTGAAGTGCTAATTAAGCAGCTTTGCACTTGAATGAATTTCTATTGTCTCGCACATACAAATAAATATGATCCTTTGTTTTGTGGCTTAAAAGATAATTTGTGTATTGTCATCGTCGTAATTCTCACAATGAAATTCAAACGTAAACAAACAAAAACACATATAATGAAAGGGAACAAAATAACCTGTGTTATTATCAGATCTTTAATTGGAAATTATAGAATTAGACATTAATAATTATTATTGGAAAATGACTTGGAATAGAACCTTATTAAATTTGCAAACAAACCTGCGTTATGGAAATTAAATTACAATGATAATAAAATATTTCCTGATAATTACAGCCAGTAATTGTACTTCAATGAAAAGAAATAAAATGTAGAAACAATTGCAATGCCAACTTCCACGTCATCAGTGACAGAAAATAAATAAAAAAATATAGAAAGTACTGTTCATGACTGAAAATAATTAAGAAATAAAATGTAAAGAAATAATAAATAGTTTCCCATTCTATGCTTTTTCAGAAGTCACTTGAATCAAATGTTGAATAACCACGTTATGAATAATGAACAATCATTGAAATTTTTCCGGGCTTTGCCGGTGTTGTTAGGTGAAGAATTTAATTTAGACAAACCCCCGAAAATTGTTACCTTGCAGCTCTATATATAACACTCGAGTTAGTAATGCTCCTTGCATTTTTTGGAAGGATATGGCTACTACCTCCACATGCTTTGGGATAAACTAAATAGTACCAAAATTTGTAAATAAAGTCAGGTGTGTTCCACTTTTCACTTCTTAACTTTCTGCTTCTTTCAATAGCCAAAAATGAAATAGAATATTTTCTCAATTAAATTTCAGCTTAGATTGGCTTTTCTACTTAGATTTGTTCATGCATTTATTTTGAACCAACTAAGCCAGATGAATCACAACACAATATAAGCATGTATTTGCATGCAAGTCGAAAGCCGAAAGTTGAATTGTCGATTCTGAAAAAAACTTTCACATATGCCTAATTATGCTAACATTACAAAGTGAAGAAGACTCAGTATGAAGTTTAGCTAATCAAGTTTCAAATTAAAGAAAACATAATGAACTCCAACTCTACACTGATGATAAAGTGAAAATAATTACATACTTTAATCCTATCGTGCCACACACTTAATATATCCCTATAATTTATTAGTTTATGGCTGCATCATTTAGTAACAGAATAGCTGTGGCTTCTGAATAAGTAGCACCCATACTAACAACAGTTTGTGAGTTAATGAACTGTTCATGAACGTTAATTTGCCCAATGTCAATGAACTTGTTCATAAGCGTTTCATGACAATTCAAGAACTGTCCATAAAAATTTATGAATAAGCACAATGCCAGCTTCATGAAAAAGTCTATGAAAATTAGGCCATTTAACATTTCTGTTTGTAGAATGTACTCTGTGATACCATGCATCATGTGCACACCTTATTTGTATGGTTTCATTCTAAAAAAATTTAGGCAATGATCTTGCAAGAGAGCTGTTGTGGGGGTCTGGGTTTTCAAGTACCGAAGATCCATTGTCAATTCTAACGATGACAGATTACGCTGCACTAGATTATCTAGACAGGTAAGGTGGTGCTGATCATAAAACAAAGGATTCAGGTAGCCGTCCAATCATGATATTTATTTATTATATTTATCAGAGATATTCGGATTAAGGAAGTTTATCTTTGTATTGTAATGTTATAGGCTGGATACATAAAAGAGGTAATCATACTTTCTATTCAAAATGTTTCCACACACACTGATGATAGACAGAGTTATTTTAAGGCAGATGCACAGTAGTCATGTATACAGCCCTAGCTATCATAGGCCATTTTTAAGTAAGAAAAGTTGGAGTCAAAGCTATAATTGGTATATAGTACATCCATTAATTCAAATTTTTAGCAAATTAAGTCAATCACAGATCTAACAGAACAACTTTGAAATACTGCAATGGTTCAAGTATATCATATTGTTTCGATCAGATAGGAATGTCGAGTCGTAGCAGATTGATATTAATTGACAGTTTAATAAATTCACTATAAAAGACAACGAAGTATACAAATATAAATTAAATGAATAAATACAAAATATGGCTATAAAATACAAACTAAGGTTATAAAATAGTGATTATAATGACAGCGTTAACTTACGTCGGTAGCTTTACCACGGTTTGACTGCTATTTCCAACTTCTAGGTTCTTCTATATATTGCAATTGCTACTACTGCCGTAATACTAATTTTACACCGTTTTTATACTATTTTTAATGGCGTCTATATTAACTAACTAACTACCCGTCTAGTCTAGAATATAATACAGTAATTACTAAATACATGGAATTGATAAACGTAAACAAAATAACATCTATAACAATAAGCCGGTTACACCCAGTCTAGCCACGACCGCGACTGTTCCATGTTCGTGACTATAGTCAGGGTGTTATATACTAATTATACTATTAAAGACATTGTATCATGGAGACAGGAAAATTTTATACTTAGCAAGGCTATAAATTAAGATTAAATAAGATTAAAATAAGCTTAAATAAAAAGTTCATTGATTACGTTAATTACGATATCTGAATTGAAAGTCGGTATTCACAACACATAGCATTACATAATTGACTCCATTTACTAATAACATCTGGGAATAAAGGCTCTCTCCAGAAAAATGCTCACAGCCAAGAATGTGTAAAATGGCTCTACTTATAGAGGACCAACATCATAGAGATTTCAGGTGTATACTTTAAAAGCTTGCAATGTGTTCCTTGATTTTGCCTCATTTTTAATCAGATGATCAGTCAACAATTTTGCCAATGTTTTGTTATGTGTCTCAGGTGGGCTGTTGTTTTTGATCCTGCTCATGACAGCTCAATTGATGATGCAGCACCACCATCATTATTCATTATGAATAACTACCTTGGTATTGGCATTGATGCTGTGGTATCACTCGACTTTCACGAAGCAAGAGAAGAGTCACCAGACAAATTCAACAGCAGGTATAAACTTATAATAATGATGTATCTATTGTCTGATTATGTTTCCCCATAAGTGGCGCCTTAGTGTAATGGTTGAGACATTGAACATCGACCTGTAGGGTCTTGTGTTCAATCCCTCGTACCATGCTCCTACTGTAGAAGCACTATTGGCTGGCGCCAGGAAGGGCATCCAGTCATTAAAATCACACACACTAACTAACTAACCAATCACCTCAGTAAAAAAGCTACTAGCTTACCGGTTTGCGATAAATTGATCTATCCAACAACAACAACAACAACAACAAGAGGATACATGGAATTGATGACTTCTGCAGTGGCAATCAATTAAATAGATTATTTAAAGTGTGTGTCTCATTGTTGTTGTCGTTCGTATTGTTTCTGTGTCTGAAACCATGCTGAAACTTAAAATTTGAAGCCATGCGGAATCCATGACTGGCATTGATTGTTTAATTATGCTAAGTGTTGTTCAAAGTGAAACTCGTAGCGACTGCAGGTCAATGTTGCCCCTTTAAAATGAGACGTGCATTGCATAATCTCCAAAATGCATTCAAACTATGTTTTAATCATTTTAATCATTAACAATTACACAGACAGTGCAGGAATAAGTAAATTTGATTACGATATTTAATTTACTTTTAGATTGCACAATAAAGGTGTTTACGTGCGAGCTGGATTGAAAGCAGTGAAAAATAGTACTGTTTCAAATTTACAAGAAAAGATTGAAATTGTTGTTGATGGTAAAACGCTGAAACTTCCATATCTTGAAGGCATTCTTGTTTTGAATATTTCAAGGTTTGTCATCTAGTCATTGTCTATTTATTTGCAATCAAATTGATTAGAAATGATATTGTTCACTTTATTGCTGTCCAACATTCCGGTCCGGTCTAAATAATCCAACATTCTATTACCTTCAGCTCCCAGATTTTTGCAATCAAAATATCTTTTAATTCATTTCCATGTAAAACCATACAACAATGTTACATCAGGCTTCTTATCAAATTCAATTTTTTTATGATATTTTGTAGAAGGTCATTTGTGAGATGAATAAAACTTAATTTAAAATTTAAATTTTATCTTTAGCTGGAGTGCAGGTGCTGATGCCTGGGGAAAAGATAAAGACGGGGTAAATTTAGATATTAAAACATTTCAACATTACGTCATAGCAAATTATTTTAGTTTTTGGACTGAAAATCATTTTTTATAATTTTAATATATTTTCAGAGATTCTTTACACCAGCTCATAATGATGGTCTACTAGAAGTTGTTGGACTATCAGGAGTTGTACATATTGTGAGTTAATATTTAATTTCTTAGCTTCTATTTCTTTTCTTGTAGTCTATACCCTTTTGTGTTTATTGTGCAAATGTTGTTTCTTACACAGGGAAAGATTCTAGGTGGTCTGTCTGGAGGAATCCATCTTGGTCAAGGATCTCAGGTAGATATCATTTGTGAATTGAATTACGTAGTGAAATATTATGGTAGAGTTAAAATGTCCCACCTATCAACTTTCCATAAATAAATCTTTTCATGGTCTTTCATTTGATAAAAAATCCCATTGGCTCCTGTAGCAACAAGGGTCTAGCGTGTATGGGTAGGTGTCCACCAAAGGGTGCTTATGCAAGCTTGAAGCTTAAAATACACCCAACCAATTTGTGTCACATTGTCTGATCATTGTTTGATTCAACAATGAACACCCAATACGATTAAAAGTAACTGTACAGCTTATATGTTTCATAGTTGTTTCCATTGTACATTTTTAATTTCCAGATCAATATTAAATTAAAAGGGGACATTCCTGTTCATGTGGATGGCGAACCATGGCTCCAAACCGCTTGCGATGTATTAATTCGACCAACTTTACAACCGGTAGGTTTATGATGACTTGATGAGGTTATTTTTAATACAATGCAAATCACCCCAGAATAAAAATTAGTTTGGAACTGAGGCTGGTTAGGGGCAATCCATAAGTACGTACTCAGTATATATTGCAATATTTGACACCCCTTCCCCATGTGCGCTTTTGGACCGCCCCCTTCTGCTTACATACTGATTTTGCAACCCCCTCCAAATTCTGTCTTTGTTGTTTCCGAAAGTATACAACTGCAACCATTTTTAGAAAAATGAACATTTTCATAGTTAATATTGAATTTATAGTTTAACTTTTCTGCAATAATAATCGATTTAATCATCCATAAACTGATAATTAATCGCATTATAATCTTTCAAAAAGTGCTACAGAAACAATCAGGATAGTTGACACCCCTTCCCCGTGTACGCAGCGGTACGCTTTTGGTATGACCCCGCTACCCCTAAACTGAGTACGCACTTTATGGATAGCCTCTTGGTCTTCATCTGTTCATATACAATAACAATGTACATGTTGTTTTTTGATTTCAGGCTGTCATGTTGCAAAAATGTAACGAATCAAAACGAAAGTATCACTCAATTCATCACCAGATCTAATTTTTTAATCCCCACAATGCACTGAAGAAAAATTCCTTCAAGATTACAAACCATAGTTAATGTAAGCATAGTCCCAAGGAAGTTATCACAATCAATACATACTGCATATTTAATAAATGTATGCGAATGCCGTGTAAATTTTGTAAAAAAGAATTGAATTGTATCTGCACCTGAGTGTTTTATATATTTATATTTGGTCATTTAAATACAGTTATATTTATTATTATTGAAATAAAATAAGCCCTTCCAATGAAATAAAAACGTTTCTTTTTTGTGATATCAATATTAATGTACTGCTGCATTGCAAAATAAATATCTCTGGAGAGAAAATTTAAATATAAGTATTATACACTATTTACAGTTCATCTTTTTCACGATGTCGAATGTAACTGTACAATTGTTCATAAGTTAATCCACCAAAATATATTTCACCAACTCCATTTGGTCTGAAATGAATCAACTTGGGGTATACGTCAATCTGAAACACAACAAAGGTAATGTCTGATTAGAAATCACCCCAACAAATCATGCAATGTTAGCAATGTTATGATGCATACATGTAAAGCTGTGATTGTGAACTAGGGCTATTAGCTATCTACACCATCTGCTTAACTCTTATTATGACCAACAAAACTAGTAAAAACACAGTCAATAGCCTACATATACCATGGTAAAGTACGATGTCCGGAGCTACACTTTCTGGAGTATTATGGCAGAGCAACCAGACTTCATGTCTGATCATATCCTGTCAACTGTGATTCGAACAGTGTTCAAATCCCCCGAAGGTCAACTCAGCTTTGACTTTATCTAAAACATTAAATGAGTACCATCTTCTGAAGGCTGATGGAATGGTTCAGGGGGAATTGCATTGTGAGTAGCTGCTGCATATCGTTGGGTTGCGTATTGGCAATCAAGGCCCATCTGTCATGAAATCCATTGAAATTGATCTGTAGTGTCGCTGCTGAGATCAATAAAAAGTATTTACAAAAAACTGCTCTGATCGAAAAGGGCCACTCCTCTAAAATAAGAGGAGTAGCACAGGCACCTACGGTAGGGTGATACCGTCTCAATGACTTACTACTTTAGTAATTGTCATGTTTTTTAGCACTCAACACTCATGCATTGATGTTTCAAAACTCTAATACCTAGAATTAGAATGAGAAAAGTGCAGACAGATGGAAGAGACAGAGTTTATCCAATGTAGATTTTACCTTGTAACGCTCGCACAAAAAGTTCTCATAGATGCAATCCACCTACAAAAACATAAACATTTATTTGATTTGTATCATCATATATGTTGACACTATGTTTGAAAAATCATTTAACCTATTCAGTCTAATAATTGATCGTTCAGAGATAAATGCTCTCAGAGGTACTACACAAATTTTCAGATACGTCGATTGATTGCTGTTTTAACTTACTTAAAGTTAATTCATGTTAAATTTTACAAGGAGCCAGCTTCAACCTATTTGATGTTGTGTTGTTTTAGTTGTGATTTCACCACATCTACACCTCACATACTAAAGTACTAAAACTAAATGTGTTATTGTTATTATAGTGCAGTATTCATTTTTGTAAAATTGCATTTTTATAAAATGTAGACCTACGTATATATGTGACATTTCTGGCATATTTAATCGCAAATTAGCAAACAAATAAACTCAGTCATAAGTGTTTACTTTTTATCAGCTTACCGATGCAATTCTGAACGTACGGTCTTCTTCAACAACAGCCCTTGCTAAATCGTTCCAAATTGGAAAAAGCACATCGCATCCATCGCATCTGTAATTGTTAAAATTAAAATAATACTGTATAACATTAATTATAGAATGAGAGTCATTGAGCTGACGTGGAACAATCCCACTATTAATATTATTATATTATTATTATTATAATTATTATTATTATAACATTGATTATAAACTGAAACAGTTCATTGATCTCAGATTATGCAAAATCACTACATAGGAAATATAAGAACAATTGTGTTGTGTGGTTTCTGAAATAATCAGAACTTCAGTTCAAAATAATGATGCTTTATCTGTGTTGGTAGAAACGTTAAAAACAGATAAACAATCAAGCTTGTTTACAAAATGTAGGCCTACTGTAAGTTGAGTCTAAGCTTTAGTCTAGATTTTTTACTCTTAGAAACATGCAAGAATTGCAAGGTACATTATGTAGTACTGTTGGAGCCTTACCCATCGACATAGAACACAACAAATGTATTCTTGTGCTGACCAAGGATGTCATAGAAATTATCATTGTGAAGAACAATTGTATCCTAAAAGTAGAACATAATGAGAAATTGAAACTAGTCAATTAAATTGAACTTCAGGCTATTAGCATACTAAATCACATTTTTAGGAGTCAATTTAGCAGTTTAGCATAGCAATTCTTCTTACCTGTAAATTTGAAACAGCTGGCATCATTTCTTCGTTTGCAGCTGGCATATTTGCTGAAGGAACCGTCAATGGTTTGTATTTAACAATCAGTCGTGTGACATATGCTTTAAGTTGACCAAATGATCGATCGCCTGTATACTCATCCACCTATATGAACAAGAGCAAGAAAATCTAATGAATCAATCAGTGCTTTGCATTATACAAGCCAGTTTTCAGTCAGGTATTTTCTATATACAATTGCAGAGATAATTAACAATTTAGTAGAAGCATGGTGGAATATTATTGTTCTCAATGATCCATTCAATAAATACATAGCCTACAACATAATAATCTATAACTGTCATTCAGACTTATGGGTTCTGAAAGAAAAGACAAAGTATACCAGTAATTACCTTACAGAGTCGGAAATTCAACTAACAAATACAGTAGCATATCATTAAATAACTAATACCGTAACAACAGTCAACAGTTTGCTAAACAATTTCCTTTTTTCTTAACTCACCTTCATAGAACTGTGATAGACATATAGACTTGGGTATGCACTTATACCTTGTTCTTTACAAAGCTTTTCATTAGGGACACAATCAACCTAAAATACAATCACAACACATCAGTTATAATCAGGCTACATCAGTTTCAAATGTACATTTAATTGCATGGTAGCTACGACCGTCATGTATACATGCTGTCGTATAGCTAGGCCTCAGAATTGCAAGTTTAAAGTGTTTGCCTACTACTTTTCCAAGACATTATTGAACCATGATTTAGCTTGATGAGATCATTTCAAAGACTTTGTGAAAACAAAATATGTCGTAATGAAAATCCTTGTCATCACCTGTCCAATTGTAATACCAGAATCAGACGTCATTTCTTCAGCCAGTCGCGACCATGTTGGTGCTAAACTTTGACAATGCTTACACCTACAAACACCGGGCAGATAGCAGATCAGAAAATTAGACTATCAACATCTATGAAGATGTAATTAGTAGCTCAGTGTAAGAACTGTGCATGAGAGTAAAGCTCAGTCAACCATTGAAAACCTATTGAAACAATAGCCAGATCAGTGCGTTCTTTGTTGTGGGGTTCATTAGAAGAGGAGGAAATCCTTCGATGGGAGTTACTCTTTTATGCCTGAAGTATATAGCTAGATAGTCATTATAATTAATGTGCCATCCCTCTTTTGCGTAGCATACTTCCAACATTTATGATTGGAATGGTTCTTATTAGTCATAAAATATTTCTTGATCATTCTGCTACTTAAATTAAAATTCCGCATACATGAGACATGAACAAATAAAGTACACTACCACGGGCATATACAGCAAATCTACAATCTGTGTAGTAGTATAGTCCCATTGAAAAAATCAAACAATCATATGGACACTTTGACTACCAGATAGTTATTGAAATTAGTCCAGAATTATTCATCATGATATTTTGAAGTAATTAGAGTTAGAAAATATTTTAAAACGTTCACAGGAACTAGTTCCAGGTGCTTATTGTCAAAACTCAGTTAGAAATGGAAAGGGCCTGGAATTACTTCCTGTGCACGTTTTAAAATATTTTTTGACTCTAATTAGTTCAGAATACCTTGGTGAATAATTCTATACTATTTTCAATAATTATCTGGTAGCAGAAATGTCCGTATGATTGTTTGATTTTTCAATGGACTATACTACTACACAGATTGTATGGCATATACATAATATATGACATACCACGGTGCAAAGAAATCAATAAAATGCAATCCATTTCAATGGACTATACTACTACACAGATTGTATGGCATGTACATAATATATGACATACCACGGTGCAAAGAAATCAATAAAATGCAATCCATTTGAAGTATGTCGGTAAAACGTTGCTTCTCTTAGCTCAACCACTCCTTTTGTTTGTGCCGAATCGCCCTGCAAAAAGAATAACAATTGTTAGAAGATGTATCTGGTTACACTACTACTAACACCAAAACCATGAAAAATTCTGAAATTTCAAGACATTTTTATGGCATTTTTACATTATAATATCGGAATAATGAAAATGGATGTTTTCATGGTTTTCCAACTTTTAATGCTCAAACAAATTATTCCTTTTTTACATTTTCATTGTGTTTTTACAACACTTTCATGGGATTTTCATGGTTTTGGTGTTGGTAGTTTCAGAACCAAGGATAGATACATTGGGCTAGCAAACAGATTAATTACTTACAGGTTTCTGTACAATCCCTTCCTTTGCAAATTCAATGAGGGCGTCTAATTTTCGCTTTCCCCGATATGTATCACCAACATAGTTTTTGAGATAAAGACGAATCCTGTAAATTAATTATCATGACAATAAAATGTAAACAAATCTAAACATACATTTAATAATTATGATCATGTTCAATTATTACATTTATGCATCAATATAGTTGTTCAAATCTTACGTTGGATATGCTTTAATCTTTTCTCTGACACAGAATGGAGTATCTTGAGTGCAATCAACCTAAATTAAATGTAATATTATTATTACGATCTAGAATTTACTATGAATCTTGCACAGGGTCTGACAAAAGTGGGGATCCTGGGATCCTAGATCCCGGAAGGCTAGACAAAATTCAGAAGAAAATTGATGTTTTTAATGATTTTCTGGTCACACCTCAACAAGAAAATTCAGAAGAAAAAGTTGAAATGCCCCTAGGATTCCAGAAGGCTGAACCTTTTGTCGCACGCTGATTTCTTGCATATATTGAATCGCTATTGAAAATATATTCAAAACATACTGGAATGGTATTGGGTTCTTAAACCAATGACATTCAGCAGACATTCAAATTATTTGCTACTCATTTCCATTAATAATTAGATATAGGCTAATGAACAAGGTTCAATAACATGGGAGATTCCTGAGAATAATCATGGAAGGCTAGCAAAAATTTAGAAGGAAGGGAAAGAAATAGTTATACAGTATTCAAATTTCTAAAATCAAAACAAAATCCATCTTGAGGAACTTGCTCAAGTTGTTTTCCTTTCTTTGAACAATAAGACTTGATAGCTAAGGTGTAATTCTTAAAATAATTTTGTGGCAATAATCCCAAACTGGAAATCTGTGAATTTGTGAGCATGTTCATGTGATGTAATCTTTAAATAATTTTGGAAGTAAAATATTAAATTCCCTGACGCATACTGCATAGCTATTAAGGCATACAAGTCGGTAAGGGTAAAATAACAAACTGCAAACTCTTGCAGACTTACCAACCAAGCCCAATATATTGAAATGGTCTTCATGTCTAGACCATGGGCTTATAAATTTAAAGAATTCCGACCCCCGTCTTAATGATGCTGCTTGCTTACAATTTTTATTATTCTGATGACGCTCACAGTGTTTCACGTGACAGTGTTTGATGCCTCATAGCATGGAGTTTTCATACAGGGACATGTGGAACTGGTACAGGTCTAGCATATAGTAGGCCTTCATCTTGGAATGACCTAGCTTATTATCAACCATGCTACAAAACCAAACATCAACTAAAAAACAATCGCAATATTTAAAACTCATTCTGATGATGAAAGCTTACATTAGCAATTTTTATTGAAAGATCTGAGCTTGTTTCAAAATGTTCCTCTACCAAATTCCAAAGCGGTCTCAGCCTTTTACAGTGTCCACACCTAATAACAAATAGAAATAATGCCAGTAAAAGAAATATACAGATATATGCCTTCACAGATGCTTTAAACAGAATCACTTTGTAACATTTGGTAGGCCTATTATCCATTATTCCCGATTAATCACAACATCTCTAATTAACACACAATTCCTTCAATTAAAATATTTAATCCATCTACATGACCTCAATTATATCCTTCATTCTGTATAGCATTTATACTTGTTTTACCTGGAACATATTTTGCTGGAAAATTCTATGATTTTCATCAATTAGTATCACCCCCATTGCAACAGTCTCTTAGACTAAAATCGAATAATAATAACAGGCCTATGTTGTCATAATATCAACAAATGAAATCCTACTGCAATCATAGAAAATAGTGTGCACAAATATTAGCCGATACCGGGGCAGATAGGCATTGTGTAAATATCAGATTTAGGAGCCAAACTATGTCACAATCGCTTTGGTGGATATTTAAACTCAATTCATGTTCATATGTTAATGGTGTCACTGGGATAAGAACAGTTAAACATTTTTACTGTTAAATTATGCATCTGGGATTTTGAGACATGAAAAAGTTATCCTAAACCAACTACGGTAGCCAAACAATAAATTGAACATATTACGTCTGTCATAGATTACATGCGCAGATGAACCATGATTAGAATTTTACTAGCCGCTATTAGGCTAGGGTTATATTGACGCACCGAACTCAATTGATTCATTCATTTGAATTAAATCTCATGATAGCGTTCTTCGTATAACACCATTCAGTTCATCAACATTCCTCAAACAACATTAAGTGTGTCAAGCTAGCTCCGCACGTCAAGCCTTGACGTGTGGAGCTCTTCTCCATGAATTAAATTCATCGCCGCGTTATACGAGCGAGCTATCATCGCACCGAACTAAATACGTTTCACTCACGGTGCTGTGACTGAGCTCCTATATCTACATTATATGGCAATAAACCGGGGATGTGCAAATCATAAAATATTTTAAAGGATGTTTCCATGGCAATGCGATGGAAAGAACATCGCTTTTGGGAAGTTGTTATGGTGACTTGTTTATATGATTGAAAGATGGCTGACAGGGAAGCTGTAGCCTAGCTCCACAAGGCCCACTATTCCGCTACGTACCTGCGCTCATTTGGGCCTTGTAAATAATAAGGTCAAAAAGTGATGCGCAGAGAAAATTCTGACCCTAATACGCATGCGCTCCACAAGCGCCTGCTGTCAAGTATATGCGGGCCAACAGTAATGAAAACAACACGTATCAAGATGGAAGGACATTTATCGACATCACACAGTTAAAAGCAATTTCAAATTTTAAAACAAAACGTAATTTTCTAGCTTTGCAAATCCTAGACATTTTGATCGAAGTGAATTAATATTGCAGATATGAATTGAAAAACGGAATGAAGAACAACTTCTACAGAGTATTAAAGAAAAAACAACGTTGAGCCGAATTAATATATTAATGTTGTTACCACACAAAGGAAATATTTCTGACATTCCCATTACTAACATTTAACAATAGAGTAAAGTAGATGTATTCAAATCATTCATATCATAGAAAAGTATTATCTGTAATCCATTTATCAACTAATGATAAAAATATCCGTAATGAAGTCCAATGTTATGCCGCTAGAATGAAAAGTGTGTCAGCCACATTCACGGAAAATTGCAATATTTGCAATATTTGCATGCAACCACGTTTAATGCCAGTTTACCAGCTGTTTTCAACTCATACAAGTAATCAAAGTTTAAATTTGTATGTCGATCTTCACAATTGCTGCGATGAGTGTTTCAATATGAGCAAATTATTATTTGTTAGGGCATTCAGTGTTTTCTTCCAAGTTGCATGTGTTAGGCCTACAGTTCGACATCAATCGATTATGCATTCAGAAGGCACATCTCCAGATAAAATAATCGTAACACGCAATAATAGCATGTTGAAATATGTTATAAACATAAAATCAAGTTTAAAAACCTTAAAGCTTGGTTTGAACTACGAGAAAACACATCCAAGTTGCATTCGAGCCAGCGTATTAAACGGCTTAACAATATTTGGCAGTTTAAAAACTATATAAAGCAGGCACATCTCCAGATAAAACGAATTAAATGCCCAATAGAAGCATGTTGATATATTAAATGAAAATAGGATTGAGCTCAAAACCTTTGGTTTAAACTACTACGAAACACCCACAAAACGAGCAACATGTAGCTCTGCTTGGAGCTATGAAAATACGTTTGAAATTAGACCAATCACTGCATAGATCCAAGATATGTCACAGATGCTTGGCTGTGATTGGTCATTTCATTTTTCTGAAATGAGCGCATCACTTTTTGACCTTATTTTTTACATGTCCCCTATACGCAGCAGCCGCAGGTCAAGTGAAGTACAGGGGCATGTGGTACAGGTCTATGGAAGCTGATGTTTTCCAAAATCATGAATTAAAACATTTAAAAAATTTTATTTTAGTCAATTACAATGCATCAGCACTAGAATTGGGGTCGCTTTTATCCTAATACGTTATTTTAATGGAAATTCGCATTTAATTTGCTCTGAATACTATGCCTTGTTAGAACAAAAACTGTCTCCCGTAAAACTGCTTGCAAACCTTTGAGATTACTACTTCATACAAGTTTCAAACTATTGATATAGGCAAAATAGAACGGAAAATCGCTGAAAATGAATAATAATGCAAACAAAACACTCTTGTTTTCAAACCATGCGGTAGAATTGCAAGAAAACTACTTCTTGTCATGTGACAGTTTGGCCAGTTTTTAAAGATCTTCGACATTTGGTTCGTCTGTATAACCCCAAATGCGAATTTAATGCTATTCGGTGTTGCACCTAACTCGAATTGAGTTCGGTGCGTCCATATAACTCAAGCCTTAGTTAATTTATAGTAGGGCCAAAGCCGCTTATAGTAATAAAATTGATAATAATTGCATCAATGGTACAGGCCTACGTATTATTATAATTTTTATAGATATGTTGCTAATTATGAAGCGGCATCAGGCTCAAAATTAATTCAAGGAGTAATAATAATTTGTAACACTAGAATAATTCAAAGACATTAGTTCCGTGGCAGTGATAATAATTTGTGACGCAATTGAATAATTCAAATAACCTTGATAATGATTCCAACTGGAACAGTTATGCTGATGCACAGTGCGCATATAAGTCATGCATATTCCTTTGTATATTATATCAGAAATCAAGTAAAGTTGTTCCAGTTGGAAACATTATCAAGGTTATTTGAATTATTAAATTGTGTCTCCAATTATTCTTTACGAAGTGACTATTTGGCCGGCAGTAGCCTAGCTCCACAAGTCCCATTATTCCGCTACTCTATATCTGGGCCTTGTAAAATTTTAGCGAATGAAATGATGATCTAGCAGCGTTGTGTTATCTATTTTATAAACAGAATACAATAGAACACTTGAGAAAAACGGGTGTAATCTACATATGAAACAATGTGCCAAGCGATGCGTGCATCATTTTTAACGTCTTTTAAATTCACGAAGACGTCACAAATTATTTCATGAGTTAGAAAATAGACCAATCATCACCTAAGGTTGTACATGCTAAGCTGTGATTGGTCATTCTGATTTTTTGTAATGAGCGCATCACTTCATTCGCTAAAAAGTTACATGTCCCCTGTATGAAACGGCCGTTGGTAAGTGGAGTGCAGGGGGCATGTGGCACAGGTCTAGACCGGCAGTCGCAGCCATTATGGATTCCACTGCGTGTGCGTAGACAGTAAATTACGTCATTCACTCAATCACCTGTTTCATTTGTCCCAGGGGTCCGATTGCGTGGTAACCACCCGGTTGAGGGTTAATTCATTTCTGTTTTATCAACTTTCGTCGGTATAGCTCATTCGGAGTTTGTCTGACTAGCGTGTCGATCATGCTGGTTCAAGTCCAGGTCATTCCAATTTTTAATATATATTTTCATTAGGCCTATTTATGTTTTAAAGTGTTCTAATTTACAGTTTATTCATAATACGCATGCGTTGCTATCCATAATACTGCTTGTCAAATAGTCACAGCGCAAATTATTATTTCTCCGCAAACTGATGTCTTTGGATTACTCTAGTGTCGCGAATTATTATAACTCCGTGAACTGATGTTTTTGAAGTAGGCCTATTCCATTGTATTAAGAATTATTATTACTCCGTTATAATTGACCTGTCTTTGAATTATTCTATTGATCGAGTCTTGAATTATTATTAATCTGTGCACTGATGTCTGTAAAGTATTCTATTGCTCTACGAATCCTTATTACTCTGTTAATTGTGTCTTTGATTGGTTCAAATGCGTAATGAAATGTTATTACTCCGCGAACTGGCGTCTTCGTCTTTGAACTTATTCTATTGCGTCACGAATTATTATTACTCTGTGAATTGATTTTTGAGCCTAATGCTGCTTCATATGCTTATGCATTTATTAGTTCGCAAGTGAAAGTAGCCACTACACATTAGGCATAATCACAAACCGAAACCGCAGAGCAGTGCAAAGTAACCAACAACCCGTAGTCAAACAAATTATCTTACAAATCTACTGTATCTACATTCTAATTCTGATGACTATGCGAGACCAAAAATGTAAAACGTTGATTAAAATAGCATATGTACTCACCAAGGGGCATGAAACATGACAAACTGTGGAATTTGTCCATTATCTAAATCAAATTGATTCTGTGTGTATTCAATCGCTTCAATTATAATAGCATTTGCTAATAAAGAAAATATACAAAAATTCCACAAACTCCAACTATCGGCCGCCATCTTTTTCAATGACGTAGATTTATAACAGGTTAAGAATTGGTAATATGTTAGCATAAATTCTGTTGACTGATGGCTGTCACTCATTCTCAATGTGAAAGGAAAATTCCATGGACATTTTATTGGCGTTTCATGAGAATCACATAGGAGACTACTGAATTTTACATTTTACATTTAGCATTATTTTCAGTTGGAGCACTTGATATTACTTGTACGTAGTGCCTTAAACAGCTTAAATATGCAAATATAATTTAGTTAATTATTCATGTGTGTATGTGTATATTACCCACCTGTTATATGGGATGATTAATGTATGTCTAACAATCATTACAATATCTTACTGTGTGTGGGCAGCCGCAGTTGACAAAATATGTTAATAGTTCTAATAAACATAGTCAGGAAACAGCTGTTGGCGACAGTATTATAACAGGGAGTTAAGAAATAAATGCGTCTGCAAGCTCAGTCGGAATTTTGTACACTCCGTTGTCTAATTTTCAATAACACTTGCAGCGTAGAAAGTGGCAAAGGGTAGTCAGCTTTTGAATTAGAGCCATAAAACGCAAATATCAACAAAACGACACAAAATTGCTTTTAAATAAATTCTATCTAGCCACACCTCAACCAAGGCAAAACTGTATTGTAAACCACCTATTATACTATACGAAATATAAATCTTTTTAAATTCCTTATCTACATTTCTATAATAATCAATTAATGTTAGATTAAGATTATTTAAAATGTGTTGATTACATGAACTGAAAATGCATTTTGATATGTCTATCGGTCACTTAATTAATAACTATTTACAATAGAAATTATAATCACATATTTAGTAATTGACTTATCCAACATCATCAACATAGGTTGGTGTTTCAGTTTTCTCTTCAACAAACTTAATCCATTCAAATGGTTTTCCTTGCAAAAGTCCATTAAATTCGATACCATCTAGATGTAAAATCTAGAAACAAAAACATATCATTTGAATTCATAGACTGTTTCAGACAATAATACATGATCAGATACAGGCTATGATAAATGATGAATGATGTGGAACAGTCATCATCATCATCATCATCATCATCATCATTTATTCAGAACCTTTAAGTTATACAAACTTTTTTTCAAAGGACTGATAGTCGAAAAGAGAATAGTAGAATACAAAAGTTCTGGGTAGAATAGGTAAATGACATTGAGAGTTAGCTGGGATATAGTTGAGTTTCAGTCAAATCAATATTCATTCGTCACAGTACAATTTTATAAAATGTTGTCAATAACTAGAAATATGACAACGGGGCAGTGGAGGCCTTCGGAGGGAGCCCATGACTGCTGGAGTAACTCAATTGTCCAAACTTGAATAAGTCATGGTTTATACAAGAGTCAATGCAATGAGTGCTGAACACTACAGACCGAGAACTCGGAATAAAATATTTCACAGGCCCCACTGTCAGTATGGCTTGTCATTGAAATGCTAAAATATGTATAATAATATACAGTGGTCACAGGCTTCTTGGCTGTGTCTTGAAGTGTTATATTTTTATGTACAGTATTTATTTGTGCTCCCTGATCTGGTGGCCATTTGTCAACAGTAGTCAGGTTTTCTATGCTCAATAGCTGCACTGATCATTCAGGGTTGTTAAGTTCTGTAATTAGTACCAACCTGCTCTCTAACATAGCCAACAAGATGACCAAGAGATGATGCATTCATTCGCCTTTTATCATCTACAAAATTCCTGAAAAATGGAGAGACAGAGAAAGATTGAGGAGTATTATGATAATTGCTGAGTAGTAAAACTGAGATACAATAGTTATAATTCACAGTAGATAAACATTTTGTTTGAATTATATCATGTATCTTATACCCAGCCCCGTTGTAGTCTGAATAGTCAACAGTAAAAAATTCATGTCAAACATTTATATATGTGTCTTCATTGGAAGATTGAATAAATTTAAAAATTCAACTCCAAACGAATACACACATAGAAGGCATTTATTAAATGCTCTTATAAAATGTGGTTAGGTTATATAAATTTAAAAATAGTTATTAATATTAAGTTATTGATTATCGCTGCAAAAAAAAATTTCCCCAAAATTATGAAATCTAAAATGCATATTTTACAAACAGAAATCAATTTTGCTTTCAACTCATTATTTAAGTCATCATCATTATTTGAAAAAAAAAATTACACATGCAATTCACATTACTTTAAAATTGAAGCTATTTGATTGGTATGGCATATTATATATTCAGCATTTTCAAATGACAGAGTACTGGTTAAGTATCTTCAAATTGAAACTGGTAATTTGTTGTGTAATAAACTTTCCAAGAACACCAACAAATTACGAGGTAAAGTTATAACAATCAATGGCGCTCCCTAATTAGTCAAGGTAAATGTATGAGTCATACCAACCTCCATAATGCAGCTGCAAGAATACGATCATGAGAGAGAATCCCCTAAATGAGATTAATTAACCAATCACAATTGAATATCAATGCTACAAACAGTCAACATGTGTGTCTAAATATAATTACAAATTGCAATGTTACGCATACCTCATCAAAAGCAACAATACAGCCATGAAATTCTTCCACTAGTTCTTTCAAACTATTATTACGCACAGAACTATCGTTTACCTTTAAAATTAAATTCAATACAATATAGTGTAATACTTCTACATGTAACTGCTTTTAAAATACGACTGACAAGGTGAGATTAGGATTTAGATACTCAGGTCTGTAGGATGTATTATTCCAAAGTATTAAGAGCTGCATAGACTTGATATAGTATAGGAAGATGTTTGGATCCAAGCACCCTGACTAAGACAGATGATTTCCGGGGGAACTGTGTCCCCTACTCTTTTTGCCTGGGGAAAAGTTCCCCTCCTTCTCTTTCATTTTCAATTTCTATGTGCATATTTAAATCTACCGGTATGTAATATTTATTAATCTACACCCAAATACTAATACTAATAGGTATGTAACAACATATGTATACATTCTTTGAATTTCCATAGAATAAATATATTTCTAAATGATGTCATATTCTTTCGTTGCCTCTTTCTCATGCTTGAAGATGTCACATAATTAATGTCAGCCTCAGCATCCCCTACCTCTAAAATTTGGATACCATCTATATTATATTCACTGACGCTAACCAGGAACATATTTATTACATACACATTTTCACATCCAGGCTACTAAACATGCCCATGGTATGATAACTACCTCGCCCTTCTCCAACTGAGACAGGATGATGTAAAAATTAGTTCTGAAACGGGCAAACAATGGCCCCTTGAGGACATAGATTTTCAAACCTTACATTCATTAGCTTCATTCTTTCTTCAACATCCATCCACATCAATTTGACTAAATTTTGATAGATTTCACGTCCACGCTTTCCTTCTTGCTTCAATCTCACAAGAAGAAACCTAGTAGCAAAAAAAGTTGACATAAATACACAAAATCATAGTGGAGTGTAGTGGTTAGGGTGTATGACCTAATCCCACAAGGTTATCCCTGGCAGAATCACTATTAATAATAATAATAATAATATATTTTTATAGCGCCATTTCTTAGTATTGTATAATCCAATGGCGCTTCACAATAAGATGTCTATTTTTATTTATATTTATCTATTTTTATATATTTTACGTACAAATCAGTTGAAAAAATTAAAATTAGAATTAAAGTTAAAGTAAAAGACATGTTTGTCGAAGGGTATTGACTTGATAATTAATAGGCTTCCTTGAAGAGGACTGTTTTTATGCTGTTTTTGAATTCAGAAAGTGATTGGCAGCCCCGAATTTCCAGGGCTAAATTGTTCCATAACTCAGGTGCCACGTTAGAGAATGCTCTATTGCCATACAATTTCAGATTGAACTTTGGCTGCGCAAGAAGCTTCTTATCTGCTGATCGTAATGTCCGAGTTGGTGAGTATGGATGCAAATGCCTTGAATATAGATGGGTGCAATGCCATGTAATGCTTTGTATGTCACTATTAAAACTTTAAACTTTATTCTTTGTGGGATTGGAAGCCAATGGAGATTAGTTAGAACTGGTGTTCTATGTTCGTATTTCCTAGTTCTGGTTAGCAAGCGTGCAGCAGAATTCTGTATGTACTGTACATTTTGTAATTGATCACCATACATCAATGTTCTTTGCATTTGACGAAGTAGAGATGATGCTTTGTCCAATATTAATATTTTCCAATGATGGAGATGGTCTGTGACGAGCATGGATGACTAGTAATTCACTTTTATTGCCATTGAGCATAAGTTTGTTACCTATCATCCAAGCATTGATGTCATTCATACAAGATTCAATGCGATATTTTGAGTTGATGACGTCACTGTTTGATTTTGGGTTGAATGAAAAATAAATCTGAGTATCATCAGCATAGAAATGAAAAGACATATCATATGATTTAATGATATCAGCGAGAGGTGCAGTATACATTGTAAATAGCAAAACTGAGCCCTGTGGAACACCACAATTAAGATTTTGTGTCGTAGAAGATTGATTTTCAACTTGAACAAATTGTTGGCGTCAGGAAGGGCATCAGCAGATTAAACTCAAACACGCTCCAAAATTGCTAACCAACTAATTAACAAACAACACAGGCGAAAAAGAGCTAGTAGCCTACCCGGTTTAACAATAATAATAATAATAATAATAATAATAATAATAATAATAATAATAATAATAATAATAATAATAATAATAATAATAATAATAATAATAATAATAATAATAATAATAATAATAATAATAATAATAATAATAATAATAATAATAATAATAATAATAATAATAATAATAATAATAATAATAATAATAATAATAATAATAATAATAATAATAATAATAATAATAATAATAATAATAATAATAATAATAATAATAATAATAATAATAATAATAATAATAATAATAATAATAATAATAATAATAATAATAATAATAATAATAATAATAATAATAATAATAATAATAATAATAATAATAATAATAATAATAATAATAATAATAATAATAATAATAATAATAATAATAATAATAATAATAATAATAATAATAATAATAATAATAATAATAATAATAATAATAATAATAATAATAATAATAATAATAATAATAATAATAATAATAATAATAATAATAATAATAATAATAATAATAATAATAATAATAATAATAATAATAATAATAATAATAATAATAATAATAATAATAATAATAATAATAATAATAATAATAATAATTGTTTATATACAGTGTGCATCAGCTTTGTTTGTGGCGCTTTACGATACAATAGGTTAAACTGAAAGTAAATATAATTACCTTCTCTAATAAATAAGTTTTAGTTTTTTTTTTTTCAATGGTTCAATTGCTTTAGCTTCATGGATATCTAATAACTTACCACACATGAAGTTGGAGAACGATAAACCATGAATGAAATGTATCTGGCATTGAAAATGCTGTGTGAATAAACAAGAGCATAAGACAAACACTTGTGTCAATTTTTTGGGTCTGATAAGTGTTTTTTGAATTTATCTTACATTTGTAAAAGGCATCAAAGTCAACATTCTCTGAGCATGCTTCATAAAGATACTTTGAGAGAAGTAATTCTTCCTGCAAATAACAAATTCTGGAATTAGAATCTCCGCTCCTCTACTAGGATAGGCTCCATAGCTACAAATACTGTAATGTACATTGGATCTCTCTTCAGATGTCTATTTGATTATTCTGAGTTACGAGTCTTAGTTACATACTTGGCCTCTAGGATCTAGGTACCAATGACAACCGCAAGATGAAACACCTCCAATATTTTGACATTATGATGAGACAGTTAACCTGACACTTTTGGTATTAAGGTGCTTCTAAGTGTGGTGAGTGGAGAGTGTGAAGGTAAATTGTAACATGTTAGCATCAAACAAGAGGTATATTATCACTGGAATTTACGTATGCTTTAGAATATAAGCTAACGAAGATTTGAATACGCTATTACATCATTGTTTGTTATTGGCAGATTTTACAGATATTATTATGAATGAACAACGACAATGTTTAAACTACCAGTGTTCCTCTATTTAAAACTAGCAATGAATTGCCCATGTAATAATCAAACATATATCAAATACATCGCTTAGAGCGGTGTCTTTAAACTGCGTATTTGGGTACCTGTATAATTTCACACAAATTTTCACATTTCAACGCGATTCCGGAAAAGAGGTTGAAGTTGTTCAACATTTGCGCCATCGTTACGCGTAGCCCTACATAATGAGTCTAGATTGCATGGACGTTTGATCTGATTGTTTTTTGTGAGACATTTTTATTTGTCATAAATAAATATGTTGATTTGTGACATACTAAGATGATGATGTAGGCCTTATTTTGCTCAACTTTCATATTTCCCAATTATTTAGGAGCTTGAATTATTATTATTGATTCGGAAACTGTATAATGTAATTGTATGACAATTGTAGGATACTTTTTACATCATAGATTTTAAAAGAGACTATTATTTCACACTACTTTTGCGTCATGAAAATATTTTATTTTTTGGCTTGCAATAAAGTTTATTTCTTGGCTCAGTTCAAATTGGCTTGCAATAAAGTTTATTTCTTGGCTCAGTTCAAAGTTGATCAGACAGATAGGGTCAAGTTTTTATACGGAAAAAGTTAATATGAACATATTTATTTACACAAATCAATTATGCCTTGCAAAAAACAATAAGATTAAATGTCCACGTAGATTAAACTCATCCATTGGTACTACGTGTGACGATAGATGGTGTGGATATTGCACAGCTTCAACCTCCTTTCTGGAATTGCAGTAAAATGTAAAAATTAATTAAAATTTATGTGAAAAGTACGCAGGTATGCACATACAAAGTTTTAAGATACCGCGCTTGGAATGATACTAGACTTTCAAACATTTTGATCGAGAATTCTGAGAGTTTTTAGCCTGCACATGTTTAAAGTAACTCTCTTTTACATGTTAAGATGGAACCAACATCCACAACATTTGTAATTAAGGAAACGATCAATCATAACCAAGGTCAAACAAAAGTGAGGATCCTGGGATTCTAGATCCTTGAAAGTAGCAGAAAATTCAGAAGAAGATTGGTAATTTTCTATAGGCCAAACCGCAACAAATAATCTAGAAGAAAATGTTGAAAATGTTCCAGAAGGCGAAATATTTTGTCAACACTGATCAGAACAACTGCAAAGTAATTTTATTCCAATTTCTTACCCCTTTTTGAGCATAGATATTTTTAACCCATTTAAAAGGGTTTAGTTTATTTAATGAAACTCTTTTGTTTTGCTCTGCTGGTGGTTCTGCGACAAGTTCCTGTGCAATGAGAGAAAAAATGAAAATAAGACAATAATGTACATTTGGTCAATTGTGCGTTGATCTGTTTAATAATATTGTTGATAATGATAATACTTTCTGATCTAGATGAATCAAGATATAATAGGCTACTGTGAAATTGTTTGCAATGCTAATTATATATCCGCTAACAATCCAGGGGTGGCATAATCCAAGATTTCCCAAACAAGGGAGTTAACTTCCCCAACGGGAAGGCTACAGTATTATATAAAATATTGAAAAATGCTTTGAAAAGTACAAAAAATTTTCCTGATCCAGTCAAAACATTTCCCCCAACAAGGAGCGGTGTATCCTGACAGGGGCGATAGTACTTCCCTACCCCTTCGATCTGGTGCAATTGTAGTGGTTTATAGATATTGTAATTTCCGTTTGTATCAGTCTTTCTCTACATGTAAATAATCACTGTAATATGTAATCGCCCTCTTTCTATGTCAACCTTTGTAGAGTTAACATCTATTAAATATAATCATCATACAAAACTCTACACCATTCCTGGAAAATCAGACCTTCATATTTTGCTACGTTTCACACCTTTGAAAATCATCAGGCGATTAAGCGTGAAGTTATTGGTAGCAAATATGAGGCTGATTTTTGTGTTTATTATCATTATACTGCATTTGTAAATAGCTCAGGACTTATGGTATTGAGAGCACTTATAAAGCAACCAAGACAGAATAAATAAGTACTTCAATTGTATCATAAGATTGTTTCTAAATATGTAAAGTTCTGTGATAATAATTTTACTGTGAGGAAGTATTCTGAAGTATATGAACTGGTATGAATCCTTTAATTCTGCAACCATGGCGACGATAAGATTTAGCACAATAGGCTTGCCTTAATATAGGACTGTGAAGGTTGTGTTGTGTTATGTAACTCATTGCAAAATGCGTGGAATTACCTTTAGAAATACTAGGCCTACACAGTCCAAAACAAGATAATAATCGGGATAGTGTCAATAGTTGCAACCGATGCACTCAAAACCGAAATATTTTGACAAATTTTATGCTTATAGAGTATTGCACTGTAGGTAGGCTACATATAGTAGCCTGCAGTTGGAGTATAGAGAAGAGGGCCAAGCTGTTAGCTGAATAGCTGGGTAGACAGAGTATGTGAGAACAGTGAGATATGTCATTACGAAACGTACAAAGAGTTCCAAATATTGTATTTCTTACAAAACAATTTACCCGTTATTAAAAGTTTACGAACTCACATCTGGTCTCTGATTGAGACATAAGGATTGCGAAAAGTTTCTTGCAATCAAATATGAAGGCAGCATACTATTTGGATTGGATGCCTTTTCTTCTCTTTGTAGTCGAACTTCTTTGTAAGCTGCAACACTCCTCAACGTGCTTAGCAATCGCAAACTATTACTGCATGGTTTAAAGCATACTACACTCCATTGTATAGCCTTATAAACCGACATTTCTGTTGATTTTCCTTGCAAGTGGAAGCTTAATCTCAATCCACTTGTAAGATTGAAATTTGTTACTTTGCTGAAAAATGAGACAAGCCTCTTAATCAATCCTTGTCATGACGTAATACAACAACAAAAGTTGTTGAACTACCGTATGAGAATTATCCTTATAAATGCATGCAGTCATAGTTTATATGATGCAGCTAAGCTCTTGTTAGCAGAAGAAAAACATTTTAATATTGATCTTGCTGCATATTCTGTAACCTGTCTGATATTCACTATGATTTCATATATTTTTTTCATGTAAATTCAAAAATAGAATAGCAGAGATACATTTCATGCATTGAAATTAGATTTCAAATAATTTAGACATAACAGCATTTTCACACGAAGCGCACTAGAAAGAAATCAGAATATATTTATATTTTTTAATTAAAAATTACTTCTGTAAGCCATGAAGGTAGTTTTACATTTTAATAGATTGATTAGTATTGCAGCCACAGTACTTTCCAGTTCAAAAATGAATAATATACAATCAAACATTGTCTACTTGAGTAGAACTTGAAAAGATAATTACAAACAAAAAACAATCTTTGTATATGCATGTAAATAATGTTGAATCAAATTGTTAATTGATGCTACATTTAAAGCTGAGCTTTAGGCTGGGATGACGAGGAATTTTCAATAGCTTCATCTCTTTCTTGCCAAAGTGTTTTACCAGTACAGCTACAAATCTTTTTTTCATTCTGAAATATTCCAGCTGATCTCGCGATAATTCCACAAGCAATTCTATAAATATCAAGATCAAATATAAGGGCATATAGAAAGATTTAGTGGATCTATTTTGTCTTTTGATAATATTTAATGTTAGATTCATTGCATATAGTTTCCTCATTCTCTGTCTCGTTTGAGATAATTGGGAGCATCAAATTAAAACCATATAAGCTTTGTCTAAATTAGTAGTAAGGGAGGGGTAAATTTTATCAAGAAACATTGCTGGAAAAGATTAGGTCATTGTTTTCACACAGCCTCAGATATTTCACATGATTATGTCCTTATGATATTTGGATTTATTCCAATTTCAAGTTGCCATAATATATGTACAGTGAAACCTTTAAATAACAGCCAGCTACTAGAGGTAGATAAATTGACCACTATGGACAGGTGACCTTTATATACAGGTTTGATTAAATAGAAAATACCATTTTAGACATTGCAAGAGTGACCACTATAGAGAGGTGGCCGCTGTATAGAGGTGACCATTATAACAGGTTCAGCTGTAACACCATTAATTATCCAGATACGTTGGGGAACAAAATTAGATCTCAGAATACTTTATATTGAACTGGTTTACTGTATAGGGATATCTATATAGAAGTGATGTGGCAATGGCAATGATAGTGGCTTACCCGATTATTGAATGTCGTTGTTGATGGTACCCACGATCCTTTTCTTCGTCTATCACTAGGGAACGACCAATGACATCCCATACCTTAAAAAGGCAACCACACATTAATTAACAATATAAATATGGACAAGAGTTGAAATAATTAACAATTAGTACAGTGAGGCAGGTATATAACAGTTAGTTAGGAAATGTAGATAAGGGGACTGCTATGTGCAGGTGGCCTTTATACACAGGGTTGATTAAAAAGATAAAACTTTGGACATTGCCAAAAATGACCACTATAGACAGTGGTTGCTGAATAGAGGCGATTGATTGTTATGTCAGATTTTATTTCAGATTGATGAGATCTTACCTTTAGTTTCTGATCTGAAAATCTGAAAAGGGATCTTCCATCTTCGTCAGCGTGAATGTTGCCGAGGTCACCAGCATGCTGGAAAGATGTTCAAAGAAATGAATTGAGAAACCAATTAATCTTATAACAATGTTGATATAATCATATGACAAAAATCATAATAAAACTTAATGTTTGGTGTCTTATCTCAGAATTAGCCGTAATAGTCAATTACTTACTCTTTCTTCGTCCAATCTATCTCCATGAGAGCATTCTGTGGGATTGAAATGTCCACCAGTGCTACATAATGCAAACAAATTCAATGTGCTTGATGAGGGATATGATCAATTAAGCAAGGAAAACACTGTTAAACATTGTAAAATACATAATATTTAGCTAGCTAGTAACTGTTACCTATGACAACCATTTGATAGATCACCATATTCATGAACATGTATTCCATGGTAACCAGGCGACAGACCGTCAATAGCGCCATCAACAATGCATGTGTCTTTGTCCAACTATTGAAACAAAAGTAATACACCGTCAATTTTCTTCAAATTTTTCCAAAATTCAAGGATTCTTAATTTCATTAACACTCATATTCAGTTCAAAATGATTGAATTTGTCAAGACGATGGGGGTTTCTTATGAAAAACCTTTTTCAAATAAATGATTGATCCTGATGTTAATTACATAAAAATTTTGATTGGTCCAAGTTTGAATTCAATTTACAACAGGATCAATCATTTATTTGAAAGCTGGTTTTTCATAAGAAGCCCCCATTGGAGGGGTTTAAATGGCAATTCAACCAAAAAAAGAAGGAACTATAAAATCAAAAGAAAAAATACAATATCTACATTTAATTTCTTATATTTTGTGTTCAAATGGATTTGATTAAAGTAATAATCCAATAGTTTACATATTTAATCAAATTTTGGACCCTGCTAATTCAATGAAGGACATGAACATTCAATGTCTGCTTTTATAATTTTTTATGTAGATTGACCAGAAATAATGATTTCTTATAATACCTGCATGAAACGAACAACTCCTTTCACAAGATTTCCAGTGACAATACTAACTGCAGCACTTGTGTAAATTGGGTCTGATGGAGAAAGATAAAAAAAAATAAAGAACAACATCAGTAACCTATACAGGTAACCCAAACGGTGCTAGCCTGCTTGTAGAGGTCTACACTAAAGATGTGCGAATCCAACCTGAATCCGATTCAATCTGATTGGATTCCGGATCGGATTGACTTTCAGCTTTTGGATCGGATCGGACTGACATTTATAATTAAATTTAATCAAACCATGACATGATCATTCCATGATTAAGAAACTGTAGTGGGAATATTAGTAATAATCATTTTCGATAACAGTCAAATTGTAGCCTAACATTAAAAATCTTTTTTTAAAGGCAACAAAAACTTTTGGGTTTGATCCAATTGGATTAACCTTGGATCGGATTCAGATTCCAGATAGTTCAAACCTGTTGTCATTTTTGAAATCCGATTCGAAGGACATTTCTAATTTGCTATCCTCAAGATACTATTTAGTCTGCAGGCTATAACAGTGCAAACAATTTTGCTTATATCTCAACAAATTTATGGGAGCTTTGTTAAAACAGTATATTAATTAATAATTATTAAATTCTCTTAATAAATGATTATAGCGATGGATAATAGTAGACTTACCACTCACTCCTGGTCCTTGGCCAAGTAGAACAGCTTTGACGCCGCATGCTTCTATTAATTTATGAAGATGTCCAGAAGGGAGAGTTGATTCAATAACCACTTGGCTATTTCTATCATCGAATGTTACAGAATTTATACCATCTAAACAAGGAAATAAATAAACCAAGCTGGTCTACAAAGATCTACTTCCACAGGTATCTAGGCTAAAATTGTCTACATTTATTATCTATTGCGGCCTAGTCTATTGACAAGATTTCTTGCAATGCAATCCAATTTAGAAAACTCTCCGCATCAAATCTGCAATGAGAGTTAGCCTGAAATATAAAACTCTGCGCACAAGTTGAGGCTGCAATTTATATACAACATTTGATATTTTTGCTGTCTGTTTTGATTAATGAAGATAACTGATTATGTTATTCTTGGTGTTATTTAATTGATAGATATGTACTTGTAAATTTAAGAGTAAGGCTACATCATTCTATTAAAATAAAGATTAGGTTAGAGATTTAGATTTAGAACATTAGGTTAAGCGTAATGTAAACAAACTTATAAACAATAACATGTGATTACCTAGACATTTCAATTTATAGTTTTAGAATTATGATGTAACCTCTAATTATGCGTTGCTTAGCTGACCAGATATTAAATTGCTGAATCATTTATCAAACATGAATAAATAGACTTGTATAGAACAGAATGTATAATCAGTAGAAACGTTTGAAACAACAGTCATTAGATAACGATCCGTGAGATTTGTACATTAGGGTACATTTTTATATATACAATTAAAGAAAGATTTGCTTTATATGTGGAGATAGTTTGTCTAAGCGCAGTCTTTGACGTTTTTAGCTTACTATTCAACAAGAAAAGACCAAACAGGATAAATATCAAGGGATTATTTAGACTTGGCAAAACACTGTCAGTGAATAATTTTTACTTGAATATACATAGACTATTATCAATTACATTAGTATTGATGACTACCCTCTACAAAGGGCTTACATAGGGATACAAATTTACAAAGAAAAAAGTCAATTTCCATTCTATCTGAAACGCATGCTAACAATATAGGTGTTCTAGCGGTTTCCGTTATAGAAAATTAGGCTGCTCGAGAGATTTTAAATATTATATCAGGGGCGGCACAGCTATACTCTAGAAATTGGCATTCCTTCCAATCTTGGTCTGAAATAAAACCTGGTGTTCATTAAGAATCGGGAGGCACCGGCGTCAATTGCTGGTCTTTTCCGGAATATCAAATATGTTTGAATTTCAGAAGAGGGCCGGCGATGAATGTGTTCGATTTGAACGGTGTCTGTAACTTGTGTTCTTGCGCAGGTGCGTACTGTAATCTTTTTCAGGAAATACGTCATAATCGATCACTTTTCTGCTTACGAGTTTTAGCGTCTCGATGTTATGAAGATTTTCTGGTATGGCTAAATTAGGCAATGACTGTCATGTTGTAAATTGATGGGGATTTTAATCCAGACCAAGTTCCTAGACTTAATTAATTTATTAAGAGATAAAATTAAAGTTGAAGCTACAGATTTTCCATTAATTGATTTTCCATGAATTGTTCAGTGACGTGATTTGGCAGGAAATCCATCACATAAAAATGCAATTATTGGTAGGGGCAAGACAGTTCTGAAAATAATTATCTATTGTTATATATATCAATAGTCCATAATTATCAATTACGACATGACAGGGACAGTCAAATTTAGCCAAGCCAGAGAGTCTTCATAACATCGAGACATTTAAAATTATAAGTGGAGGCTTTAGTCAAAAAGGTGATCAATCATTACCTATTTCCTGAAAAAAAAGCAGCATGCACGCTCGCAAGATCGAAAGTTACAGACCCCGCAATTTGAATCCTGTGTGTTCGGTTTTCATTGGCTGTAGTCAGCGGTTCTAAATGGAGACCAGGCTCAAGTCCCTCAATAACCTAGAAGGCATTTGTTTAAAAAATAGCTCCAGGCAGGCTCTTTCTAATTCAGCACATTGGTTCCTTGTATTTTGTACTGGGATTTTGTAAGTAGGGAACTAGGCTATTAGGCCTACAGTATTATTCAGAATAAAAATTCACTGTTGGCACTTACGCTTGTGATTAAATAGAATACAACAATTCAGTCAAGTATCATGTTGCTGGTGTTATAAATTTCAGGAATATAGTACCTTGCTGAGTCAGCAGGCTTTTCTTTACACATTCTTTAGTTGACTGACTTGGGAAATCAACTGCAAATTGACACTGAAACAGAATGGACGATAATCTCACTTACTAGTCTAGCTTCTTCATTACAGCATTGAGATGAATATTATAATTAAGACTTACATTAGTAGGTACACCCATGGCGCTATAGCTTTATACTATGACTATAAATATTATAGCTTGCAGCCGAGAACCGACTGCATTTATGAAACTCCCTGACGCGACTCCGAGGCATACTGGTGATGGCTAACTTTATGTTACGGTCACATGCATATAAGGCCACATAAGCAGATACAGACATTTGTAGAATTGGACTTATCAAGCTTAACTGCCGTGACAATTTTTCGAACTAATCTGTCATCTCATAAAGCAAAGCATTGGATTGCGATGGATCAAGTGCTGTTCCTTCCTTACGTCACTTTACTATTTTTAAAATATGACGTCATCGTCTATATCTCTTTCCTGATTGGTCTAAAACATATGACCAGATTTTGGGAATATCAGGACGCCAGCGTCAACAATATCTCTATGACAAAAGACATTGGACGTCCTCTAGAAAGAAAGTATGTCCGTAGACGTTTGATTACAACGGCCTTTCTATCTTGCGTGCATCAAACTCGTGATCTTCCTCCTTCCGCCATTTTCGAGGGCGAAGCACACACGATGAAATTGACCTGCTAGAAAATGTATTTAGTCAGCTTATATCAACCCCAAAACGAAGATCATCAACATCAACAGGTGAATTAAAATCATGCACATTGCCACTATTATTTTTTAAGCAGTAAATACGAAACACGATTTTAATAGAATTTTGTATACTTCATTTTCCTTTATTTTAGATTTGCTACCGCGACCTGAGCAAGAGCAAGATAACATCAGCTGCTTCAAATCAACTCCCATAATAACATATTCAAGATAAATAGGTAAACTACAATCAGGCATATCGCTACGATATGATTTAATTTAAATTTTACTAATTTTATTTTCATTTTCTTCAGATTTCAACCGCTCGCGGCAGGCTCTACGGCATGCAATCTGAGAAAAATTCCCTCTGTTGCTTTGAAACAACTCTAAATTTCACAAAAATCACAATAAGAGGTAAATAATATTCATATCCATTACTAGGATTAATTTTCAATATAATATTTACGAAGTATGATTTATATTGAATTTTACTAATTTTATTCTCATTGTCTTCAGATTTTAACCGCTCGCGGCAGGCTCTACAGCATATGATCTGAGAGAAGTCCCTCTGTTGCTTTGAATCAACTCTAAATTGAACAAATTTTACAATAAGAGGTAAATAATATTCATATACATTACTTGGATTGATTTTCAATGTAATATTTACGAAGTATGATATATATTGAATTTTACTAATTTTATTCTCATTTTCTTCAGATTTTAACCGCTCGCGGCAGGCTCTACGGCATGTCATCTGAGAAAAATTCCCTCGGTTGCTTTGAAACAACTCTAAATTTCACAAAAATCACAATAAGAGGTAAATAATATTCATATCCATTAGTAGGATTGATTTTCAATGTGATATTTACGAAGTATGATATATATTGAATTTTACTAATTTTATTCTCACATTTTCTTCAGATTTTAACCGCTCGCGGCAGGCTCTACGGCATGTCATCTGAGAAAAATTCCCTCTGTTCCTTTGAATCAACTCTAAATTGAACAAATTTCACAATAAGAGGTAAATAATATTCATATCCATTACTTGGATTGATTTTCAATGTAATATTTACGAAGTATGATTTCTATTGAATTTTACTAATTTTATTCTCATTGTCTTCAGATTTTAACCGCTCGCGGCAGGCTCTACAGCATATGATCTGAGAGAAGTCCCTCTGTTGCTTTGAATCAACTCTAAATTGAACAAATTTTACAATAAGAGGTAAATAATATTCATATACATTACTTGGATTGATTTTCAATGTAATATTTACGAAGTATGATATCTATTGAATTTTACTAATTTTATTCTCATTTTCTTCAGATTTTAACCGCTCGCGGCAGGCTCTACGGCATGTCATCTGAGAAAAATTCCCTCTGTTGCTTTGAATCAACTCCAACTTGAACAAATTTCACAATAAGAGGTTATTAATATTCATATCCATTAATAGGAATGATTTTCGATGTAATATTTACGAAGTATGTTTTATATTGAATTTTACTAATTTTATTTTCATTTTCTTCAGGTTTCAACCGCCCTCATGATACCAACAATAGAATGCGATGAAACATTTCACCTCGACACCACATCATAATATAATGAAAATGATATCAGGACATAATTTCACATTTAAACTAGCTTCATTTTATGTGTGTATTATCCGTAAAGACAAAAAATTGATATGCACTTTCATAGTATTGCAAAGTCTTGATTTCTTGAAAAAAAACACTCTGACACCTTAAACTTAAACGTAAAATGTAAACTTGAAGGTTTTCTGAATAAATGATGATGATGATGATGACACCGCAACTTGTAGATTTTATTTTGTACTAAATAGAGTTATATCTATATAGAACCAAAAGTAAGAGGTGCACATGGATGATTTTCAGATATATTGCACAAAAAGACATATACTATCATTAAATGGAACATTTATCTTCGTTTGTTTCAATTATATCCTAAAATTTATTGTGTTTTCATATCATACATGAAAAGTCTTGATTTTCACTTACACCGCAAATGACAGATTTCGTACTATACTCAAAATTTCTATCAATAGATCCAAAAATAAGAGGTACACGTGGATGATTTTCAGATATATTGCACAAAAAGACATATAGTATAATTAAATGGAACATTTATCTTCGTTTGCTTCAATTATATCCTAAAATGTATTGTGTTTTCATGTCATACATGAAAAGTCTTGATTTTCACTTACACCGCAAATGACAGATTTCGTACTATACTCAAAATTTATAGCGATAGATCCAAAAGTAAGAGGTACACGTGGATGATTTTCAAATATATTGCACAAAAAGACATATACTATCATTAAATGGAACATTCGTCTTCGTTTTATTTAAATTATATCCAAAAATTTATTGTGTTTTCATATTACACATGAAAAGTCTTGATTTTCACTTACACCGCAAATGTCAGATTTCGTACTATACTCATAATTTGTATCAATAGATCCAAAAATAAGAGGTACACGTGGATGATTTTCAGATATATTGCACAAAAAGACATATACTATCATTAAATGGAACATTCAACTTCATTTGTTTCAATTATATCCTAAAATTTATTGTGTTTTCATATCATACATGAAAAGTCTTGATTTTCACTTACACCGCAAATGACAGATTTCGTACTATACTCAAAATTTATAGCGATAGATCCAAAAGTAAGAGGTACACGTGGATGATTTTCAGATATATTGCACAAAAAGACATATACTATCATTAAATGGAACATTCGTCTTCATTTTATTTAAATTATATCCAAAAATTTATTGTGTTTTCATATTACACATGAAAAGTCTTGATTTTCACTTACACCGCAAATGTCAGATTTCGTACTATACTCAAAATTTGTATCAATAGATCCAAAAGTAAGAGGTACACTTGGATGATTTTCAGATATATTGCACAAAAAGACATATACTATCATTAAATGGAACATTTAACTTCTTTTGTTTCAATTATATCATAAAATTTTATTTTAGTTGCAATATGGTATACATGGAAAGTCTTTATTTTCACTTACACTGCAAATGACAGATTTCGTACTATACTCAAAATTTGTATCAATAGATCCAAAAGTAAGAGGTACACATGGATGATTTTCAGATATATTGCACAAAAAGACATATACTATCATTAAATGGAACATTCATCTTCGTTTGTTTCAATTATATCCTAAAATGTATTGTGTTTTCATATCACACATGAAAAGTCTTGATTTTCACTTACACCGCAAATGACAGATTTCGTACTATACTCAAAATTTATAGCGATAGACCCAAAAGTAAGAGGTACACATGGATGATTTTCAGATATATTGCACAAAAAGACATATACTATCATTAAATGGAACATTCAACCTCATTTGTTTCAATTATATCCTAAAATTTCTTGTGCTTCCATAATATACATGAAAAGTCTTATTTTCACAAACGCCGTAGATGACAGTGTGATATGAATATTATTAACCTCTTATTGTTCAATTTGTTCAATTTGGAGTTGATTCAAAGCAACAGAGGGAATTCCATGTATACCATATTGCAACTAAAATGAAATTTTATGATATAATTGAAACAAACGAAGATGAATGTTCCATTTAATGATAGTATATGTCTTTTTGTGCAATATATCTGAAAATCATCCATGTGTACCTCTTACTTTTGGATCTATTGATACAAATTTTGAGTATAGTACGAAATCTGTCATTTGCGGTGTAAGTGAAAATCAAGACTTTTCATGTATGATATGAAAACACAATAAATTTTAGGATATAATTGAAACAAATGAAGTTGAATGTTCCATTTAATGATAGTATATGTCTTTTTGTGCAATATATCTGAAAATCATCCACGTGTACCTCTTACTTTTGGATCTATTGATACAAATTTTGAGTATAGTACGAAATCTGTCATTTGCGGTGCAAGTGAAAATCAAGACTTTCCATGTATACCATGAAACTAAAATAAATTTTACGATATAATTGAAACACACGAAGATGAATCTTTCATTTAATGATAGTGTGTCTTTTTGTGCAATATATCTGAAAATCATCCATGTGTACCTCTTACTTTTGGGTCTATCGCTATAAATTTTGAGTATAGTACGAAATCTGTCATTAATTGCGGTGTAAGTGAAAATCAAGACTTTTCATGTATGATATGAAAACACAATAAATTTTAGGACATAATTGAAACAAACGAAGATGAATGTTCCATTTAATGATAGTATATGTCTTTTTCTGAAATATATCTGAAAATCATCCATGTGTACCTCTTACTTTTGGATCTATTGATACAAATTTTGAGTATAGTACGAATTCTGTCATTTGTACGGTGTTTGTGAAAATAAGACTTTTCATGTACGATATGAAAACACAATAAATTTTAGGATATAATTGAAACAAATGAAGTTGAATGTTCCATTTAATGATAGTATATGTCTTTTTGTGCAATATATCTGAAAATCATCCACGTGTACCTCTTACTTTTGGATCTATTGATACAAATTTTGAGTATAGTACGAAATCTGTCATTTGCGGTGCAAGTGAAAATCAAGACTTTCCATGTATACCATGAAACTAAAATAAATTTTACGATATAATTGAAACAAACGAAGTTGAATGTTCCATTTAATGATAGTATATGTCTTTTTCTGAAATATATCTGAAAATCATCTACGTGTACCTCTTACTTTTGGGTCTATCGCTATAAATTTTGAGTATAGTACGAAATCTGTCATTAATTGCGGTGTAAGTGAAAATCAAGACTTTTCATGTATGATATGAAAACACAATAAATTTAAGGATATAATTGAAACAAATGAAGTTGAATGTTCCATTTAATGATAGTATATGTCTTTTTCTGAAATATATCTGAAAATCATCTACGTGTACCTCTTACTTTTGGATCTATTGATACAAATTTTGAGTATAGTACGAAATCTGTCATTTGCGGTGTAAGTGAAAATCAAGACTTTTCATGTATGATATGAAAACACAATAAATTTTAGGATATAATTGAAACAAATGAAGTTGAATGTTCCATTTAATGATAGTATATGTCTTTTTGTGCAATATATCTGAAAATCATCCATGTGTACCTCTTACTTTTGGATCTATTGATACAAATTTTGAGTATAGTACGAAATCTGTCATTTGCGGTGTAAGTGAAAATCAAGACTTTTCATGTATGATATGAAAACACCATAAATTTTAGGATATAATTGAAACAAAAGAAGTTGAATGTTCCATTTAATGATAGTATATGTCTTTTTGTGCAATATATCTGAAAATCATCCATGTGTACCTCTTACTTTTGGATCTATTGATACAAATTTTGAGTATAGTACGAAATCTGTCATTTGCAGTGTAAGTGAAAATCAAGACTTTTCATGTATGATATGAAAACACAATACATTTTAGGATATAATTGAAACAAAAGAAGTTGAATGTTCCATTTAATGATAGTATATGTCTTTTTGTGCAATATATCTGAAAATCATCCATGTGTACCTCTTACTTTTGGGTCTATTGATACAAATTTTGAGTATAGTACGAAATATGTCACTTGCGGTGTAAGTGAAAATCAAGACTTTTCATGTATGATATGAAAACACAATACATTTTAGGATATAATTGAAGCAAACGAAGATAAATGTTCCATTTAATGATAGTATATTTTTTTTTGTGCAATATATCTGAAAATCATCCATGTGTACCTCTTACTTTTGGATCTATTGATACAAATTTTGAGTATAGTACGAAATCTGTCATTTGCGGTGTAAGTGAAAATAAAGACTTTCCATGTATACCATATTGCAACTAAAATAAAATTTTATGATATAATTGAAACAAAAGAAGTTGAATGTTCCATTTAATGATAGTATATGTCTTTTTGTGCAATATATCTGAAAATCATCCATGTGTACCTCTTACTTTTGGATCTATTGATACAAATTTTGAGTATAGTACGAAATCTGTCATCTACGGTGTTTGTGAAAATCAGACTTTATATGTATATTATGGAAGCACAAAATATTTTAGGATATAATTGAAACAAATGAAGTTGAATGTTCCATGTAATGATAGTATATGTCTTTTTGTGCAATATATCTGAAAATAATCCATGTGTACCTCTTACTTTTGGATCAATTGATACAAATTTTGAGTATAGTACGAAATATGTCATCTACGGTGTTTGTGAAAATCAGACTTTATATGTATATTATGAAAGCACAAAATATTTTAGGATATAATTGAAACAAATGAAGTTGAATGTTCCATTTAATGATAGTATATGTCTTTTTGTGCAATATATCTGAAAGTCATCCACGTGTACCTCTTACTTTTGGATCTATTGATACAAATTTTGAGTATAGTACGAAATCTGTCATCTACGGTGTTTGTGAAAATCAGACTTCATATGTATATTATGAAAGCACAAAATATTTTAGGATATAATTGAAACAAATGAAGTTGAATGTTCCATTTAATGATAGTATATGTCTTTTTGTGCAATATATCTGAAAATCATCCACGTGTACCTCTTACTTTTGGATCTATTGATACAAATTTTGAGTATAGTACGAAATCTGTCATTTGCGGTGTAAGTGAAAATCAAGACTTTTCATGTATGATATGAAAACACAATACATTTTAGGATATAATTGAAGCAAACGAAGATAAATGTTCCATTTAATGATAGTATATTTTTTTTTGAGCAATATATCTGAAAATCATCCATGTGTACCTCTTACTTTTGGATCTATTGATACAAATTTTGAGTATAGTACGAATTCTGTCATTTGCGGTGTAAGTGAAAATAAAGACTTTCCATGTATACCATATTGCAACTAAAATAAAATTTATGATATAATTGAAACAAAAGAAGTTGAATGTTCCATTTAATGATAGTATATGTCTTTTTGTGCAATATATCTGAAAATCATCCATGTGTACCTCTTACTTTTGGATCTATTGATACAAATTTTGAGTATAGTACGAATTCTGTCATTTGCGGTGTAAGTGAAAATAAAGACTTTCCATGTATACCATATTGCAACTAAAATAAAATTTATGATATAATTGAAACAAAAGAAGTTGAATGTTCCATTTAATGATAGTATATGTCTTTTTGTGCAATATATCTGAAAATCATCCATGTGTACCTCTTACTTTTGGATCTATTGATACAAATTTTGAGTATAGTACGAAATCTGTCATCTACGGTGTTTGTGAAAATCAGACTTTATATGTATATTATGGAAGCACAAAATATTTTAGGATATAATTGAAACAAATGAAGTTGAATGTTCCATGTAATGATAGTATATGTCTCTTTGTGCAATATATCTGAAAATCATCCACGTGTACCTCTTACTTTTGGATCAATTGATACAAATTTTGAGTATAGTACGAAATCTGTCATCTACGGTGTTTGTGAAAATCAGACTTTTCATGTATATTATGGAAGCACAAAATATTTTAGGATATAATTGAAACAAATGAAGTTGAATGTTCCATTTAATGATAGTATATGTCTTTTTGTGCAATATATCTGAAAATCATCCATGTGTACCTCTTACTTTTGGGTCTATTGATACAAATTTTGAGTATAGTACGAAATCTGTCATCTACGGTGTTTGTGAAAATCAGACTTTTCATGTATATTATGGAAGCACAAAATATTTTAGGATATAATTGAAACAAATGAAGTTGAATGTTCCATTTAATGATAGTATATGTCTTTTTGTGCATTAAATCTGAAAATCATCCACGTGTACTTCTTACTTTTGGATCAATTGATACAAATTTTGAGTATAGTACGAAATCTGTCATTTGCAGTGTAAGTGAAAATAAAGACTTTCCATGTATACCATATTGCAACTAAAATAAAATTTTATATAATTGAAACAAAAGAAGTTGAATGTTCCATTTAATGATAGTATATGTCTCTTTGTGCAATATATCTGAAAATCATCCACGTGTACCTCTTACTTTTGGATCAATTGATACAAATTTTGAGTATAGTACGAAATCTGTCATCTACGGTGTTTGTGAAAATCAGACTTTTCATGTATATTATGGAAGCACAAAATATTTAGGATATAATTGAAACAAATGAAGTTGAATGTTCCATTTAATGATAGTATATGTCTTTTTGTGCAATATATCTGAAAATCATCCATGTGTACCTCTTACTTTTGGGTCTATTGATACAAATTTTGAGTATAGTACGAAATCTGTCATCTACGGTGTTTGTGAAAATCAGACTTTTCATGTATATTATGGAAGCACAAAATATTTTAGGATATAATTGAAACAAATGAAGTTGAATGTTCCATTTAATGATAGTATATGTCTTTTTGTGCAATGTATCTGAAAATCATCCACGTGTACCTCTTACTTTTGGATCTATTGATACAAATTTTGAGTATAGTACGAAATCTGTCATTTGCGGTGCAAGTGAAAATCAAGACTTTCCATGTATACCATGAAACTAAAATAAATTTTACGATATAATTGAAACAAACGAAGATGAATCTTTCATTTAATGATAGTATATGTCTTTTTGTGCAATATATCTGAAAATCATCCATGTGTACCTCTTACTTTTGGGTCTATTGATACAAATTTTGAGTATAGTACGAAATCTGTCATCTACGGTGTTTGTGAAAATCAGACTTTTCATGTATATTATGGAAGCACAAAATATTTTAGGATATAATTGAAACAAATGAAGTTGAATGTTCCATTTAATGATAGTATATGTCTTTTTGTGCAATATATCTGAAAATCATCCATGTGTACCTCTTACTTTTGGGTCTATCGCTATAAATTTTGAGTATAGTACGAAATCTGTCATTTGCGGTGTAAGTGAAAATCAAGACTTTCCATGTATACAATGAAACTAAATTAAATTTTAGGATATAATTGAAACAAAAGAAGTTAAATGTTCCATTTATATCAAGTTTTTGTCTTTACGGATAATACACACATAAAATGAAGCTAGTTTAAATTTGAAATTATGTCCTGAAATCATTTTCATTATATAATGATGTGGTGTCTAGGTGAAATGTTTCATCGGATCCTATTGTTGGTATCATGAGGGCGGTTGAAACCTGAAGAAAATGAAAATATAATTAGTAAAATTCAATATAAAACATACTTCATAATTATTACATTGAAAATCAATCCTAGTAATGTATATGAATATGATTTAGCTCTTATTGTGAAATTTGTTCAATTTAGAGTTGTTTCAAAGCAACAGAGTGAAGTTTTCTCAGATTGCATGCCGTAGAGCCTGCCGCGAGCGGTTAAAATATGAAGAAAATGAAAATAAAATTAGTAAAATTCAATATATATCATATTTCGTAATTATTACATTCAAAATCAATCCAAGTAATGTATATGAATATTATTTACCTTTTATTGTGAAATTTGTTCAATTTAGAGTTGATTCAAAGGAACAGAAGGAATTTTTCTCAGATGACATGCCGTGGAGCCTGCCGCGAGCGGTTAAAATCTGACGAAAATGAGAATAAAATTAGTAAAATTCAATATAAATCATACTTCGTAAATATTACATTGAAAATCAATCCTTGTAATGTATATGAATATTATTTACCTCTTATTGTGAAATATGTTCAATTTAGAGTTGATTCAAAGGAACAGAAGGAATTTTTCTTAGAATATGACATGCCGTAGAGCCTGCCGCGAGCGGTTAAAATCTGAAGAAAATGAAAAAAAAATTAGTAAAATTCTATATAAAACATACTTAGTAATTATTACATTCAAAATCAATCCTAGTAATGGATATGAATATTATTAACCTCTTATTGTTCAATTTGTTCAATTTGGAGTTGATTCAGAGCAACAGAGGGAATTTTTCTCAGAGCCTGCCGCGAGCGGTTGAAATCTGAAGAAAATAAAAATAAAATTAGTAAAATTTAAATTAAATCATATCGTAGCGATATGCCTGATTGTAGTTTACCTATTAATCTTGAATATGTTATTATGGGAGTTGATTTGAAGCAGCTGATGTTATCTTGCTTTTGCTCAGGTCGCGGTAGCAAATCTAAAATAAAGGAAAATGAAGTATACAAAATTCTATTAAAATCGTGTTTCGTATTTACTGCTTAAAAAATAATAGTGGCAATGTGCATGATTTTAATTCACCTGTTGATGTTGATGATCTTCGTTTTGGGGTTGATATAAGCTGACTAAATGCATTTTCTAGCAGGTCAATTTCACCGTGTGTGCTTCGCCCTCGAAGATGGCGGAAGGAGGAAGATCATGAGTTTGATGCACGCAAGATAGAAAAGCCGTTGTAATCATACGTCTACGGACATACTTTCTTTCTAGAGGACGTCCAATGTCTTTTGTCATAGAGATATTGTTGACGCTGGCGTCCTGATATTCCCAAAATCTGGTCATATGTTTTAGACCAATCAGGAAAGAGATTTGGACGATGACGTCATATTTTAAAAATAGTAAAATGACGTAAGGAAGGAACAGCACTTGATCCATTGACACCCTAAATGCATCTGCTTGACATCCAGGACAAATGGATGATAATTATACGCTGTAAAGATAGTCATGTAGATTTTGTCTTGCTTTCTCATTGTCAAGGAGTTTTTCCTACTTCGGAATGCTTTCATTATTGGCTCGATGTAATCGATATCTTAGCTGAATCCTGAGCTAAGGCTCTACTTGTAATTCTGTAAACCAATCTGTAATAATATTGCAAACAAATGTTTCGTGGGATTAGAGCAATAGGTGACGGCTTGGTGGGCGTCATTATGGAAGCGTCTTAATTATTTATTTTCAAGATTCAGCTGCTTGGAATTTGATGGGCTTGAGTAGAGGTGAACAAATTTATTAATTTGCTCAGGTTGTGTACGCTTTCATTGAGTTATGGCTGTATATGAACGCGTAGTAGGCTAATTGGTTAGCGGGCCTAGGCCTAGTAAATAAATAACAATCATCCTTACATTAAAGCCCATCCATTTTGACTGATATTGTGCACCAACAATTGGATTATCATATTATGTTTCTTGAAAGGATTTAATTTGTAAGTAATGATGTTGAATTAAACCAACATATAATATTGATAACTAGACTTTTATGCAATGCCAATCCTGTAAACATTTTAGCCTATATCTTCTTGTTCATGATGATGAATCGGTAGGCAAACTCCCTTGACCCTGTGTGATTATGTCTGACCTTCCATGCATAGGCTAACAAACTCATGGGGAAAAATCGTTACACTCAATAAGAAGGGTTTGAACGCAAAACGAGCAACTTTGTCAACCTGTGATTGCATAGCTCAAACGGCTTATAGCCTACATGTCAGTTATAACATGTGTGATGTCCTTTTCAGGTCTGCTCAGATTATTAACAAAATCTGTTTTCACAGGACTGATTATATAAATCTAAACTATGATACTATACAGTAGCAAACAATTTTAGTAGAAATTTGTAAACAAAATAAAAAGCCAATATTTATGCCGGCGTTTAAATGCCTTTCAAGGAGACTCTTATGCTAAAAACTGCCTTCATTGAAGACGGTAGATCGTTTTGCGCACCAGTAATGTTCTGAAATCAAAATTCACTGGCTTGGTGTAAATCTCATTGGATGTGAGATATATATTGTCTTTGTTTTTGTTGTATAATTGGTTGTTGAAAAATATTGGAGAGCAGAGAAGGGGTTAGATTGAATTTAATTTTATGGGTGAAAATCATCCTCGGTGGCCTGCGGTGTGGACTGTGCACCCACTGTTTTACCTACATATCACCTCCATTTATGACAGGTCTTTGTCAGGTATTTTTGCTTTTTTCTACAGAAAAACATTATTTCAACTACTAAATGTCCTTGTATCTCATGTGTTTCTCGGTTAAATGAGCTCGTTTCAAGCAGAAAGGGTGTCCCAAAGGTGTATGCCTAGCTGTCTTGGACGTTAAAAACTTTAAATTCTGTGTGAATGAAGATACGATTTTTAAAGTTCTCAATTGTTATTTTTCCTATAGTAAGCCCTCTTGTTATTCTTACTATCGTTCCGAGTTTGGAAATAGTGACTTATCGAAAATAGGGTAGATTCAACATTAAATACCTCTGCTTATACGCATTCAAACTAAGAAATCATTGTCACCATTCTTCATTATTTAGCTTCAGCTACTCGAATCTGTGATAACATTTTGTTTTGTGTCATGTGCAGTTTAAGTGACTGATCAGCCATATCAACATGCATTTTCAGCTCATGTGAGGAAAACATTTTAAATACTCTTAATCTCACATTAATTGCTTATTATAGAAATGTACACAAGAATTATGAAGGATTTAAATTTTGTTATAGTATAATAGGTTGTATTTAATACAGTTTTGCCTTGGTTGAGATGTGGCTAGATAAAATTTATTTGAAAGCAATTTTGTGTTGCAATTTATTTGGGCTAAATTATAGCTTAAGCTACTTGAATCTGTGATCAAATTTGTTTGTGTCATGTGCACTTATAGAATTTAACAAATTCTGTATGTGAGTTCTACAAAATACTATGGTTGAGAATTTGTTTCCTTTCTTAGTTTCCGCTTGTATTGAAATAATTGCTGTTTTGATTAGCAACCATGTTCTATAATTTATACATTAATGAAAACTAGCAACTCTGGGCTGAAGCTGTAGCCACATCTGTCTACCTGCGCAACCAAAGCCCTACTGTTGCAGTAAAGAAAATGACACCGTTTGAGAGCTGGTTTGTGAGTCACCTCAAAGTATTTGGCTGCAACGCATATGGTGCATGTGCCTCAGTATTCCAGGAAGAAGCTCGATGCAAAGTCAAAGGTATCGATCTTTGTGGGATACTGCAGCGAGGAATACAAAGTGTAGGACGTGGAAACAAAGAAATTATTACGCAGTCGTGACGTAAAATTCATTGAAGGAAATTTCAAATTGGAAACAAAAAATTTATGAAGAAGATGAAGTTAACCAAGATGACGAAAATATTGATCAGGTGATTGGGATGAGCCGGAAATGTTCTATGGAAATAGGTGGAATGAGCAATCTGAGCAAAATGGCGTCAACACTTCTGAGTATTTTTCTATGGACGGCGAGCCAAAGTCAATTGCGGAAGCAATGACATCATCCAATGCTGAAGAATGGAAGATTGCAACAGACACAGAATTCAAATCAATGATGGACAGCAATACGCGGGAGCTAGTCGCATTGCCACACAACATGAACATTGCAGGATGCAAATGGGTGTTCTAAATCAAGCACACTGCAGATGGTAAGCTGGATTGACAGAGAATATGACCAGATTTTCGCTCCTGTTTCACGATACACATCAATCAGAACAATCCTAAGTCTGGCCAATGCTACTACCATGGAAGTGCACCAACTGGATGTACAGACTGCATTTCTGAATGGTGAACATCTGGTTATCTATTTAAATTATGTGGAAGTTCAATCAGCTGGACAAGCAAACGTCAAGCAACTGTAGCACTATCGTCAACAGAGGCTGAATATGTTGCACTAACTATTGCAACACAAAAAATATGTTGGTTGCAAGTGCTATTAAAAGATCTTGGTTTTGAGCATAAGGATGCAACTTTGCTGAAGAAGACAACCAAGGCGCAATGGCATTATCGAAAAACCCAATTAATCACAAGAGAGCAAACACATTGATGTTACCTAAGTATCACTTTATCAGAGAAAAATTAATGACGAAACAATCAAACTTAAGTATTGTCCAACGAACGAAATGGCTGCAGATATTATGACCAAGGGATTATCACATTGACAATTCCACAAACTAAGAACGATGATGATTGTCAAATAAAGATAATAATGAATGATTAAGTGGGAGTAATAGAATCTAGACAATAGGTTACGTAATGTTTATTATATGTTTTGAGACAATAGCTCTATTATGATTGATTGACTGGTTAGAATTATTCATGTTCTGGCAGAAAAGCCTGTACCACTGATGTAATATTGACGGTTACTCTAATAAAGATTGCACAATTATCATCTACGTTTATCTAACTTTATCACTTATGACTGCTCTTAAGTTGAAAATATGATCATCTAACAGTCATTAAGGTGATTAAAAATCTCCATAGACTAGTATCGATAGGCAAACAATGAGCAAGTGTGGATTTTATTATCCGTCTGATACACGTCATTTGACTGAGCAGTTCATGAATTAATTAACTGCATACTTAATTGTATTGGTAATATCATTATATCTAGGTCTAACAATGATGTTTTGATGCTTAAATTGCAATCAGGGTTCGATGAAGTAATAGTTGTATTCAAGGTATATAAGCAGAAGGCAAATAATTTCCTTTCTTCAGAAGATGAAAATAAAAAGATGCATATTTGTATTATATTTCATGACAATAAATGGACAATAATGCCTAAAATAAATGATTTTTATCACCCAAAACATTTTGGTAAGCAATAATTAGAATCCCGGAAGGATAAATGTTTTATCAGACCCTGATTGCAATGCATAGATTATAAACAGATTATGAAAGGCTCATGAAAACAGGCTATTTAACTTTCATGAACGTGTATGAAGTCCATGAATAAAAGATAAGTTATGTCTAATGACATGCTGCGATGCTTAAATTTTAATGCATATACCCACCTCAAGGTTAGTAATTTTTTGCAGTCAGAGAAGGGCTATCCAACTTCCATTGGCAAATGTTCATGAACGGTTCATGAATGTTCATAAAAATCATTCACAGTTTATGCACTAAAAGCAGTATGCCTGCCATCGTATTGATGCAATCATGCTGAAAAGGTCTACTAGGAATATGAAGTTGTCTAAATTGAATGTTTAGATCTGACTTTAGATTCGTTTGTTGGAGGGAGAGTCAGAACTGTCCATTGTGAAACCAATTAATGAAAGATTTCTTGAAAAACGGGCCATTTAATTTTAACTTTTTATGAACTATTGATGAACTGTTTATGAACCAGCTCATGACATATTAATTTACAAGGGCCATGGTACCCCGTTTTCCAATGTCAAATTACAATAACATTTTAGTACAACTTTTTTAAAGCATTCTGAACAAGAAAATCGATGGGTCTGATAACATTTCAAAGTTTCATGTTTTTTGCACTAATGTATATACTATTGTGTGATCGGACAATAAGTGGATAAGTGCATATTGCTGAACTGGATCGTTGATTGCATTTTGGTCTGAAAATTTTTCATCCAAATTTCCATGACAATAGTTTGGTCTTTTACCATAATCATTTTTTTCTAGCTTGATCAAATAGCTTCTAATCGCAATAAACAAGAACTTGAACAAGGCCACAATGAGAGGTGAAGGTGACGAAAAGTTCAATCATGATATTCTCATGGGGAAGATTGATATTGATGTTCCATCTCAAGTTCAACTTGTCAGGATATTTACCAGTTCAACATTCACAGGTAAGTTTTTGTAGTTAACTAGTAATTGCACAAAACAGTTGTGGAGAAATTTGTAATTGCAGTAATTAAATCAATTTAAACTTACCATGCATAATTGCATATATACTAGGGTGGTCCAAAAAAGATATAGTTCCTCTGAAAACAATTTTCAAAGCTTTTCAAAGGGTCTAAATATATTCCATGCAAAGTTTCATTAATCTTTAATCAAACAATGCCATTGCTATTCTGATGATTAACTAACTGTAATGACAATATTAGTAATAATCATCTTCAGTAACAGTCAAATTGAAGCATTAAAAATATTTTAAATAGCTAAAGAAATTGGATTTTTTTTCGGATTTACAATAAAAATATTTGGATCCGATCGGATTATTTTTTATCTTGAATTTCGGATAGGAGCAGAGTCGGATATCAGATGGCTGGTATTTCGATCCAACGTACATCTCTAACATGCAGTATATATAATCATTCAATGCATATATCTATTGTCCCAGACATCAAGAAGTGATATTCCACTTTAATGTTTCCAATTATGATATATTAATACCTTTGTTTTTGAAATGTGCTTATAGTTTAGGATCGCTCACTTTCACATTGTGTATTTTAAATTCGTATTTCATAAATCTTTAGATACATCAACGGAAAGAAATCTTTTGATGGAAAAAGTCTATCCCAAATTAAAAGAATACTGTCAATCAATTGGTTATGATTTCCAAGTGGTTGACATGAGATGGGGGATACGAGATGAAGCAACTGATGATCACATGACAACAGAATTATGTTTACGAGAAATCGAAGGTTGTCAGAATCTATCAACAGGACCAAATTTTATTGTGAGTTAGATGGTACCTTTTTGGCATTTGACTGTTGCTATGCTTGCGTCAATTAACATTCATGAACTGTTTTCACAGGGCTAGCTATCATATTGGTAATATTTCCTTGTGAGCTCATGGACACTTCATGAACATTTTCTTGTGTGTCCATGAACACTTTATGAACAGTTCATGAACATTTCCTTGTGGGTTCATGAACAGTTCATGAACATTTCCTTGTGGGTCCATGCTTACTTCATGAACGTTTCCCTGTGAGTTCATGAACAATTCATAAACATTTTGTAAATATTTCCTTATGGGTCCATGAACATTACATTGTCAGTTCATGAACACTTCATGAACAGTTTATAAAACATTTTTTTCTTTTGGGTTCATTAACACTTCATAAACAGTTCATGAACAATTCATTAAATTCATGAAAAGTTTGTGAATATTTAGGCAATTTTATGTCCATGAACTCCTCGACTCTAATCACAGGGCTATATACTATTCATTCCTCTAAAATAATTATCTCAACGTTATATTCAAGCTCCCCCAACACTATAACTGAAATAAATAATCTAAAATGCAAGCTCCAAGCTTTAATCTGAAGATTTCTGCAGATTATAATGCTTAACAGATCCTTAAACTCAACTGCCTAAGATATCTAGAAATGGCATAGATGCTTGGATGGTGAGATACAGCCATCATGGACACAAGCTGGCTGGAAGAGCGGCCTTTCTCCACCGCCAGACACCAGTCACACTGATAATACAGTGGAATCTAATATACTAACCTCTTTACCTTAATACTTGGATAATGGGAGGAGGTTGGGAAAGAGATCCCCACCATTTTATGAATTATTGTAAGCTTGCAAGCAAGCAGTCACCGACATCGAGATGTCAGGAATAGCAACAACTGTGAGAGTATGTCACATGTGAATATGCGAGAGATTCTGAGATGAAGATCTCGAGAATATTGATGAATTGGTGCAAACGTGGCAGACCAGAAAGACAATTGTACTGACACTGAGGTCGAGCCGTATGATGATATGCAAATGATTGCACAAGATGTGCTTGATGCTGAGGTCAGAACAATATGATGATATGCAATAATTGCACGAGATATGCTTGACGCACAGGTCAGAGCAGTATGATGATATGTGAATGAGTGCATGGGATGTACTTGACGCTGAGGTCAGAGAAATATGATAATATGACATAATTGCACGAGAACATCTCTGAGCCTTAGACATGCCCAGTTGAAGATGTGATCATGTGACCTACTTAATATCTATTCCCAGGCCATTATCATGATTGACATGTCATGTCAATCACCTGAGACTTCTTAGTGCATCCAAGTTTAATATCACCTGAATTACATTCAACAACATTTAACTAACCAATACTGGTGACAAATGCTTTTCATTTTTTAAATCTTATTTAAGTCTGTAAATTATAAAATAAGGATGTACAGATTGTAATGTCTGTTTTATTTTTATTCTGCTAGACATTTCTTGGTCAGAAATATGGTTACCGCCCTTTTCCGCCAAAAATTCCAGCAGATGAGTTCAACATTATAATGAAGAAGATCACATCTGACAGTGATATTCAACTTGTCAAGAAATGGTTCAGGAAAGATGATAATATTTTACCACCAATGTATATTCTGCAATCAATCAGTTCTATCCTACCACATTATAATAATCATCTCAGCTCAAAAGGACAGCAAACTAGTGCATCCAGTGAGTGGTGGCAGGCATTTGAAAGACTTCAATCAATGTTAAGAAAGGCTGCTCAGCAATCAGTCTTGGAAAAATCTGTGATGATGAAGTATTCAATTTCAGGTAGAGTATGCTCTCACTTATCTTCAATTAGATATTGTAGTAGTATTTATTTCACAAATTATAATTTATGGGTGTTTTATAATGCTTGATGATACCCTCAGCTGTACAAGCCTGGTAGGAATTTATTGTCTGTTTCGTATTTCATAGTTCTATTGAATTACAGCATCCAAAATTATCCAGAATCTAAACAATGGAACTTCGAGACTCGGAACTGGCTTTTTGTGATACTTCATCTTGACTTCCTAAAACTATAGTTCAACGCTTGACAAAATTTGATTCACTACACAAGCTCATATTGCGGAATGATTTGGACAGTAGATATTTTAGTCAGTGATCGACGAGTCAATATTGAAAGATATAATCATAAAATGAAAATTAATGTATTTTATTTTATAGGGACATGATTATCCGCTGCGTCTTTCCGCCACATCAGTTAAAAAATACAGTTTAGAATTGACCACTGTTCGATCATATTTGACCAATCAAATTGCTCAATTTCGCTCGATTTTCAGATTGATCTGTTTTTTGGTGTATTTAAAACAGGTTTCTCATCTATATTATGATACTGAGTTTCAGAATTGATAATTTGATTTATCATATTCGAAAATTATTTCAAGATTAAATAAAAACTGAAATTCTTTCATTCACATCATTACTTTGTAGTGACAGAGAATGAGATTGTTCATGGCATTTTAAAAGCTAAAGATTCAACAGTCAACAATCATTGCTTATGGTTTCATCGTCACATCACAAACATGAAAGACAACCTAAATGAGCCAAAAAGTAGATTCTTCATTGACAAGGTAAATGGTGTGCTTGACGATGAAGCGTTATCACTACTTGAAAGCTTGAAAACTGACAGAATGAATCCAATACTTGGGAATAATAATATAATTGAATATAATGTGAAATGGTGTGGTACAGAAGGGATTGATTTGAAAAAGTCCACCAAGCATCAAAATTATTTAAAAAAGTTTGGTAAAGATTTCTTGCAACAAGTTATTCAAATGATTGATAAAGGCGTTAAAGAAAGAAAAGAAAATGACATACAAGACAAACTGACTAAAGAAATATGTCAACATATAGCATTATGTCAAAAACGATGTAAAGTTTTCCATGGACGATCAGAATTACTTGATATCATTATGGATTATATTGATGGTGATTCAACATCAGCATTTGCTGTATATGGTAAATCTGGATGTGGTAAAACGTCACTCTTGTCTATGGCTGTAAAAGAAATGACAACGAAATTTAATGACCGTGGTGTTATATTTAGATTTCTTGGTACAACATCAGAATCAGCAAGCATCAATCAAGTATTGTATAGTGTGTGTTGCCAAATTGCGTCTCTCAATGATGGAAATATAGATCATATACCTTTGGTAAGTCCCATACTGGTATTGGGTGCTATATCAGCTTAACCCCTGTGAACAAACAGTTCAGGAGTTCATAAACAGTTCATGAACATTAATGAACGGTAATGAAATCATTGACCCTTTTCAATACGGTAATACAATAATTCGGAATGTTAGTTGCTGAAATTATCAATTAATATTTTGATTACAATGTCAAAACTGCATGTACTGACACTACTGACATCATAGCCATGAAAAAAACTGTGAAATTTCATTGAGTTTTCATGGCATTTTCAAGACATTTTCACATTTTAATATCGTGAAATGGATGTTTTCATGGTTTTCAAACTTTTTCATTGCTTAAAAAAAATTTGTGGTTTTTACTTTTTTACATTTTCATGGTGTTTTCACGACACTTTCATGGCATTTCCAAGGTTTTGGTGTTGGTAAGAGACCCCCAACAATATTTTCCCTTGGATAAGGAATATTTTACTGTAGCATTTAATATTTACTAAATTGTAATGTTGTGATTGTTTTTTTTTCAGACTACTGATAAGCTGATAGAATTCCTTCCAACTCAATTAGAAACATGTTCTAAAGACATAACCATTGTTTTAGATTCATTGGACCAGCTGTTGCCAAGTGAGAATGCTCATTCCCTTAAATGGCTACCAAGGACATTACCATCAAATGTTAAATTGATTGTTTCTACATTGCCGGAGGCAGAATATCATATATTCCCTGTGCTGCAAGTAAGTATTTTTGTATGTTAGATACATGAAAGGGAGGAAATTGCTCAAATAGTAAAGAACAGAGCCATAAAAATGAACTTAACCTTGACCAATCTGAACATCGACGTTCAGGTGGAGTGTTAGAGCTTGATTTGAAGTGTCGCAACTCAGAGATCAATTGTATGTACTTGCAGGTACTCCTCAAGGAATGAGTGGTTACTAATATTATGTAGGCTACACTAGTGTCTTAATTTGATAGGCAATACATTACACTGCATTACATTCTCACTTTATATTTACAATATTTCTCGTTATTATTATTATTTTTTAACTCTTTGCTTTGTGTCTTCTGTCCTAAACCAGGCCTTAAAATATTTAAACATTCATTATTGAAAAATGTTATTTTTCTATCTCTGGGTCAGAAAGTAAGGAACATTTTTACCATCTAAATTTTGTTTGGATTTGGTTTACTGATAGTTTGAAACTGTTGTCAGTTTTCAAGAATTGAATCTGATGCACACCTTCAATATACAAGTCAAATGAATAAACTGAGAGATAGTATTTGGCTCAAGGGAAAACATTTTCTTATAGCAGAGGTTTTTAACAGGAAAAGTCACCAAATAAACAGTAATTGTATTTGTGCTTATGTAACTGACACCATCTAAAAATATTATAAAAGTTGTTTTCTTTTTAGCAATTACTACCACCCACATCAATGCTTGAAGTACCTGTGTTACCAGTTTCAGCTGCGTCAACTATTCTTGATTCATGGCTTACAGGAGTTTCAAAGAAGCTAGCCAAACATCAAGAAGATATTGTAATCAACACTTTCAAGTTGTGTCCTTCGCCTTTATTTCTGAAACTATCCTTTGACGAAGCAAGTCGGTGGAAGTCGTATAGCATTTTGAAAGAGACTGTCCTTCAAAAGAATATTACAGATTCTATAATGATGCTGTTTGTGAGACTAGAACATATGCATGGATCTAAATTAGTTGGAAGAGCATTAGGGTATCTCACAGCAGCAAAAGAAGGCTTGACAGATAACGAGGTTGATGATTTATTATCAATCGATGATGATGTTTTGAATGATGTTTATCAATACTGGACGCCACCAATTAGACGGATACCGCCTCTACTTTGGATCAGAGTGAAATCAGATCTTGGCGAATACATTGTATCTCGTGGTGTTGATAATGTACTTATTAGCACATGGTATCATCGGCAATTCTTTGAAATTGCAAGAAAGCGATACATGATAGCCAACACAGCGAGGACACTGCATGATAATTTAGCTGATTACTTTATGGGGACATGGTCTGGTGGCCGATTGAAACCTTTTCAAAGCAAAGACGGCTCACAAGGAAAATTGAACCGTCATATACCAGCTCAACCAAATATATTCAAAGGCAAAAGAGGATCGGGGGTATTGCTGAATCTTAGAAAATTGAATGAACTCCCTTATCATTTAATTCATTCCAAACAACAAGGATTACTTAAGGATCAGACACTTTGTAATTTTGAATTTCTTCATTGTAAACTCAAAGCGTTTGGTTTACAATCAGTTCTTGAAGATTTCAACAATGCAATTACCACATTTCCTAACGATAAAGAATTGGTATTGATACGAGATACTCTTCAACTCTCTGCTGCAGGACTTTATAAAGATGCTGATCAGTTACCATGTCAACTAATCGCTAGGCTACAAGATCATACATCATTTTCTTCCATTCGTATCTTACTAGCAGATGCACGTAATTCATCTGTGCCATGCTTATACCCTTCACTGCGATGCTTTGAATCTCCTGGAGGTCCCTTGCTGCATACATTAGCTGGTCATAAATCTGCTATTCAATGGATGTCATTATCAAGTGATGGCAAACAGGCATTGTCTGTTTCACAGGATAACACAATCAGGTAACAATAATTACAAATCATTAGTAACTGAATTAGAGGTATGCATCAGATCCGATTACATACTAGTAATCCGAATGATCAAAAAATTTTGCGATCTGAATCCGAGTGAGAATAATCATTTGGAAAAATCCAAAACTTTTGGGATTCCAGTTTTCTCAGTCTGATCTGATCTGACCAAATCAGAATCCGATTATTCAAATGGCGAAAAATTACTAGGAATAAATATGCAAAATGTTGAGGCTGAAAACTGAATAAATATGTATTGTAAATGATCAAATAGTACTAAATTAAGGCAGACAAATATTTTTATTCAATCAATTATCTAAAAATGAGTAATTGTCAAATAATTTGTTAACATTTTCAAGGAAATCCAAAATCCAATCCGAAATTGATTACAGGTACAAGAAAAGTGATTTGACCAGATCCGATGATAAAAGTCCTATCTAAATCCTACAAAATTCTGTTTAAAACAACAATTCTGTCTGTCATTGCTAAACTTCATTTTTGCTATGTATGTAAGCAAACATGCAGTCACATTTTTTTTGCCTTAAATGAAATATTCAAGCAAAAAATGAACATGATATAATATTATTATAAGTAGCATTATCTTTGAAGCGAATAAATCAGATAATTGATATAGTGTCAAGGTTGATGAATCTCTTTGAAATTAGGGCCTCATTGATTGTAAACCCAAGCTCAGAAAATATTTAGTTGAAGTCAATGAAGCTATATTTTATCAAATTAGAAATATCATTAATTAGCCTACTGTTAGGAATTTTATAAATTGATTTTAGTTGGTTCTCAATCCTGCCTACCTATGACTTTGAAAATACCACATGGAAAGTTTAAGAATGACAATTTATAATTCTTACAGTAGTATCCGTGTGTGTAACTCATATGCATAATATCCACATAATTCTTGATACAGATTGACATGACTTTCAACATATTGATTTTTTAGAGTATGGGACATTATGAAAGGAAAACAAATCCGTGTTATCAACTCAGCAGGTAGCTATAACATGGGTATATGGTATTGCAAAGACGAATGTGTTGCGCTGATTGGGTATGCTGGTATCAAGGGAATGGTTCTTGATTCAGAGGAGATTACATTCACTGACGAGACCATAATGGGAATGTATGGCAAATGTGCTGCAATTGGCTACCATGGGAAACGTTTAGTACATGCTGGGAATGAAAAGATATCAGTTTTTGATACAGCTACAAAGAAAATTGTAAGAAATTCAACTTTTTAAATAAATTCAGTTCTGAAAAATTTAATAATATTACATTTTCCATTTAACAATGACTGACAGTCACCCCGTAAGCACGAGTGGTTGTTTATGGGAGGAAATCAACAAATTTACTTATTCAAATAGTTACTAACCATAAACATGTGTGCCCCCTGACGAGGAGTAGAGACACTCTACCACTGAGTTACCTCTTAATACTTGTTTGTAGATAATGTCTAATGTGCGAAGTATGCAGGCTATTATATGTCAGTAAGCACTAATTCTGATACAATTGCATGCTACTAGCTCATATTCATAGCTAATTTGAACATAGACTTCCAAGGCCATTAACAGAAGACAAGGAAAATTGTAGTGAACAAAGGCATCCATAATTAAATGCAATGTGTTTTCCACATCAAAATTTCAAGCCAGATTTTGAACTGGGTTGGATTAAATGTAAAATATATGTATTTTCTTTAAAGAAGGACCAGGACTTTCATTCCTCTTGAATTGAGATAATTCCTCTGGGAAAAAAATCATTGAGATCATGAACTGTCCAATGTCCATAGACACATATTAAACAGTTCATGAACATGTCATGATAATTTGTCCATTTAATGTGCATTCACAAGCTGTTTTTCACAGGGGCTTTGAGTAATATTATTCACACATATTTGGAGATAGATAGATTGTAGTCATATGAAAAAAATCTTACATGACTAAACTTTGAAGATGTACCATCTCAAGCTAGAAACTCTAAATATTTGCAGGGATAAATGTGCAGGCATTTATAAAAAAAATGTTGTATTGGAGTAGCATTTAGCAGGCAAAAACTTTTAAATTCATATTGCTGCATGTATGACTAATAAACAAGAGAATATATCTGTAGTGTTTATTACTGTCATTATTGTCTCATTTCAGAAACATCTTTTGACAATTGAACATAAACAAAAGACAAATGATACAGGTTTTACAGATATTATCGTTGCTGGGGGTGATTGGTTCATCTATTCAAGAGGTGTCACAAAAGAATTTCACATCAGACGATTCAGTGATGCCACTTTCAAAATGAAAGTGGAAACGGATCATTCTTTTTTTCATTTTGCTATTTCTAATGCTGGTAAAACATTTGTCACGTTAAGCAGTCCTTCTTCAATGAATGAATCGTACAAACAAGTATTTCTGACTGTTTACAATTCAACAACGTGGGCTGTGGAAAAGAGTTATGAAAATCAAATGAATTATATGATCATCAATATACAAGATTCCGCAATTTATCCATCAAGTGAAGGACCAGTTCTTATTGTTCCTACAATGTTTCAAATTTACTTTTGGAACATAAAAACAGGCAAAGAAAAGGTGGCATTGAAATCGGTATGTTAACTCTATTAATATTTTCTAATACATTATTCATACCTACTTTCCATAACAGAATCATATATAATTCAATATTGCATGTTTCAAAATACAATTTCATTACTTTGAGGTAAACAAATGTTTTCTTTAAAGACCATAAAATGACCAGCAGCCTTTGCATATTTTTGTCTTTGAAATCTGGACCCAGATTTCAATCACTCGTTTTCATGATACACGGCCCGCCTTTGTGTCTCCTTTGCACGCACACGCGATTTTGCAAAAACATTTCGTAAAACGAAAAGTGAAGCATTCTGCTAAGTTGTTTATCAACGAACTGATTTGGAAAATTTGGAAAGTTGTAAGAGCAATAGAGGTGGACGTCGTGAGGGCATTCGACATTTGAATAAATGTGTACCACGAAAATCAATTCACTTGCTACTAGCGTCATACGAAATTGAGGAAGGAAGACAGAGTTGAAACATTGAAAGCTACAACTGAACTCGACTGATTCCGAATTTCATGTTGGTGCTTACTTGATACAAGAATATTAGGAATTGAAAGAACGGGAAGAGATTTGTTAGCATTCAAAATCAAAATTTATCACCGAAACAAAATGAAATTAATTATAACACCAGGTGAATTCGATTTTTAATACGGATACTTTGTTTGATCATTGACTCCAAATTATGCTTGTAAACACGTTGGCTTCGTCTAAAAATAGTTAGTTACATACCTATGTATGTTTTATATTGCATTGTTTACCTGCAGTATTTATGCACATAAATTGTAAAATTTAGAATCGTATGAATTTATTTAGTGTTGATTTTAAAGTACATTTTTTGTAAGTTGTTTTGATTTGCGTCAAACTTCTCAGACAGATATTATCGGACTGTCACTCCCATTCTGCTATTTATTTTTGAGGCGTATACATTTGTTGGCTATCTATAGCCATAGACTTTGCGTTTCGACAAGTAAGAATTGAGATTTATCCAAAACTGAAATTGATAAACCAGACTATTTTCTCGAGCTTTCTGTCGTGTCTTTCCGTAGCAACAGCCACGAGGACAATCCTCTGACGTGAGCGCTGACGTCACTTTCCAGAGGATTAGCCTCGTTTCTTGTAATCAAGACAACAAAACAAAGCAAAGGCTGCTGGTCATTCGAAACTCTTTAAGTATGCAAAATAAATTTAGGTTTTACGCAAAATACAATACAAAATAAAATTATGTATATTATTCAATTCTAAAGCGACATGGCGTATACAGATTTATCAAGCAGCAGCCATCCAACTCTAGCAATGTCCGAATACTGTAGTAATATCCCTTATAGAACGTTCCTGAAATTTATGATTGTGAAATTGCCAAAAAGTTCATGAAATGCTCATGAAGTGCTAATGAAGTGTTTGTGAATTTATGGGAGATTTAACGTTCATAAACCAGTTCATGTGCTGTTCATGAGTTTATCATTATGAACTGTTAATGGACTGTTCATGAACTGTTCATGGACCCACAAAAAATATTACTGACCTGTTCATGAACTTATCATGGAGTTTTTTCACAGGGTTTGTATATGTCAGGATGTGTATGTATAAGGTTGTCTGTCTATAGTGGTCAATTTCTATACAATTCAAAACTTACTGCTGTACTCAATTTATGGCGTAGTTATCAGGAAGTTAGAAATCCTTATCACTCTAAGAGGAAGTAACTCACAAATGTTTGGTTGTCTATGTAATTGTGTAGTCATATTTTCAAAGTAACTTGTCATTCCAAATTCACTCTGCCTTTGCATCTTTATGGACATCTGAACTCTTGAATAAATTTGCTTTGTTAATGATATAAAGGACAGATACAAAGCATTATTAATATTTTTGTGTTACAAGTCACAGAATCTTTCAGCTCAGTCATCATGTTAAAAGAAATAAAAATTATAAATCTATTTATAGCATGCTGTTCAAAACGTTTGTGGAATTAGCACTTTTGAAATCCTTGAAGGGAGAGATGACATAACATCACATACATGATCATAGCAAACAGTGATTGATTAACAGGCATCACAAACAACTCACTGATTGATTAAACACACAATTGTAAAAACAATTCATAATAATAATAATAATAATAATAATAATAATAATAAAATGAACTCATTAAGTTTTTTTAGCAAATTAAACAATGGTTGTGAAATCTCAGTCATATATCAGTTATTCATCCAATTAAACAATGCATGTTGCATTATTACTTCAGCAATGAATTAAACAACCAGTACAGATTAATGTTTGCAAATTATGCAGCAATCACAAGAGTAAGGCAACCGTCCCTGGAGATTGAACTTGTTTGGGCTTTTTGAAATCAGATTGCACTCATCTGTGACATTTGATGGACTAAACTAGATGATGTATTATTGTTTTATAACTCTGAGAATAAACTTTTTGCTAGTGGCTACTAACAGAGCCTGAATTAATATATTAAATATATGACCTACTGAAACTTTTGATTTCAGACAACCTGAATGTCATCCTAAGGAAAACAAATAGTTGTGGGATTGATCGTTTTAACTAATCAAACTATTTAACTAACCTTTATTGCTTCTGTGGTAGTAACATAGCATTTAAAACCTAAAAGTATGCCAAACGTTGGTTGTAGGTGATCAAATCGTTATCGCTTGTTTTCAGATTTCACAGGGAAATTCAATCACAGATAAATAATTGATTTCACAAATCATGATTTGTGCACAGCAGCCAATCACGAATTATGAAAATAGCCTTTCCGCAGAAAGAAATTTGAGTTCATTTTATTGTGTTTTACAATTCTAGGGTTACCAAGGTAACCAATACAAACAATCATTGACTGGGAATGGAAGGCACTTGGCCGTCACATCATTAGATTATAACGTTCATGCTTTTCATGTTTACGATATGGAAAATATTGAATATCAAGAAGGAAGTGAAAAAGGACTAAGTGATATGGATAAAGCAAGAGCGTATGTTGGAAAAGGTGTGCATCATTATATTCATTTTGGTTACCCTTAGCAATGAGGGTTGGGTATTAACAATTTGAGATATTCAACTTTTTTGTGTTCATTTGTTTAGGTGAACGTGAGATGATAGTCCATCCATCGGACCCCAATATTATCATCTCAATCCCTCCAGTTGATCCTTGGATCTCATTATGGGATGTTACAACTGGTACAAAAGTCAAAACAGTCAGATTTGAGAATATGTTCCCATCTGCTATGTTACTGACTGATGGAAACCATATAATTGCGTATGAATACAATAAAAAGAAAATATTTTATATTGATTATAATATCGGTGCAATGGTCCAAGCAATTGATGCTGACAATATAGAGTTTCCTAATCCTTACGCAAACACATGGGCATATATAGGAAATGACCAGTTGTTACTTCTTGCACCAAATCAATCGGATATTAACGTTTGGGATTTGAAAGCTGGACGTATTCTCCGTTCAATCAAAACTGGTCATAAGAAGGTTGGCAATTTCATCATAAGCAGAGACCGAAATGTTATACTTAGCTGTGAGAAATCAGATGATTATAACAAGGCAATACCAGTCCATGTAATGGATGTCACAAAAGGCAAGCGCATCACAACAATCAAAGCAGAAGGGATGCACTTTGATTTGAGACCTGAAGCTGTTGGCATCAGTGATAACGGAAAGCTATTCTGTTTTGTCTCCAAGGTGAGTAATTTTATGACTTTTAGCCTCAAAGGTGTATTATGTGGGTATTGCGAATCCTTGCAATTCTTTTTGTTTGATGCCAAATTATTTTAAAAAAATAGTAAAGGATAGGGAATTCTACTGAAAAAGATGTTTTTCAAAGTAATGATTAGTTCTGATGTATATCAACTGAAAAAAATTGATTTTGGTAAATGTTTGAAGCCGATCCAAACCCGATAAGAATCGACATAGATATTGATGATTTAAAGCGTCTATTTTTGCTGCACGCTTATTTTTGTGACGTAAATATTCAAACTTTCAATGCCGTTGTTCAATATTATTTTTAATTAGTTTGCAGACAATTTTTGATTTTTACATCACAAAAATAAACACACGGCACAGCAGAAATAGACTCTTTAAAACATCAGTATCTCCCTCATTTCTTATCAGATCAGCTTCAAACTTTACTAATCAATTTATCAGTTGATATACATCAGAGTCATTCATTTATTTGAAAATATTATTTCAGTAGAATCCCCTATTGGCCATATTGACAATAAAAAAAGCTGCACTGCAGTCCCCTTCAGCAGGGATTGTCAGCCCCACTGCTAGGAAGAAATTCCTTGGAAATTTGTTGTACTTTTCGTAACCTTTCTGTTATGACATCAGAATCTCCATAAATGTTGACCTCCTCTTGTCGGTGAAGTTTGCTTCTTATTAAGGAAATCATGGTAACACCTTTGGGGGCAGAGCATGTATGCAACAATAAGGATAGGGGTTCCAAGTCACTGCACAGTGATATGTTAATAGTTCTGAATTCCAGTGTGTTAGTACTCTATGTACTAAACCGGTGGTCATTGGAGTATTTTTATGCTGATTTATGGGAACTGTGTGACTGTGGAAGAAATAAGTATTTTTCATAATATAAGTATAATCATTTTTCTGTAATAGGGGTCTGACAAAGTCTGCCTTGCCGATGCACAAACCGGGAGCATGAAGTTTGAGTTGAAGTATACAGGAGACAATGAAGAAGTTACAGGTGGAACAGTAATCTCATTGCTTATGTCATTAAACGGAGGGTATGTTACTGCTGGTATAACATGTCTGCTTAAATTAGGTAATGAAGACAATTACAGGTATGAATCACAGTACCGGCTTGTAGTATGGAATATTAGCACAGGGAGATGCTTGGCGTGGCATTCAGGTGGTCATTTTCTGAAAATGACAGCAACTGAAGACGGAAATCGAATGCTCACTGTAAGCACTGCCGCATCAGGTGAAACACAAAAAGCTATAGAGCTATGGGATATGAAAGGCATCCAGAGTGGACATATTGAAAAGCTAGCACGGTTCATTCCAGATACAGATATTCGCTTTTGTTATATGAGCTTACATGGAAATGTTGTTTGTGTGGGTATGGCAGGGTTAGATGGCATTGTGTTTTTTGTTCCATGTGGTGAGAAATTAAAAGAAAGCAAAAATAAAGATCAAAAGTCAATTCCAGAAACAAAGGTTACATATCACCACAACCCAAAAAAGTGAAGAAATAATAAGTAACAAAATATATAAAATCTGAATACCAAGTAAATTAATATTAAATATTTATTTGAGAAACAATCTTTTCTATCAACATATCAAGTAAATAGTCGTATTACACACTCTAATACATTTATTATATATCAAAATAACTAGGTTAATTCATTTTAATAAATTAATTCTACGAGGGACATACATGCAATAATACATGTCATGCATGTAGATTACAAGTGTATATCATGTTGGTCTTTTTCTTTTTGTTTCAAATATTTCAATTTTATCCATGCCGAAATACAGCATGAGAGAATCTGCAACAATAAAACACACTACTCACAGCTCAACGTTACTATAGATGAGATTACACCTATTGATACGGGATCATCTAAACAAAAGAGATTAATTATTAAAAGGTATTATTAATGATCAATTAGGTTTAGTTATTTTATTAGAGTTAATGATTGAATTGACCTTCCCTTGTGAAAAACAGTTCAGGAGTTCATGAACAGTTCCTGAACAGTTCATAAACGTTAAATGCCCCCAAATTTTCATGAACTATTCATTAACTGTCCTCGAGTGTTCATGAACTGTTCATGAACATTTCATAGACAGTTCATAAAAATTAGGGTCATGTAACGTTCATGAACTGTTCATGAATTCCTGAACTGTTTTTTGCAGGGGTTAATCGAGATTGTAATGGAATTCATCAAGTCATAAGTTGAATTCAAGTTTTTGTTACTACACTGTATCATTTTACTTTTACATGGTTCATCAAAAAATCAAAATCAATGAATCAAATGTCCAATTCTATAATTAATTTAATTAAACAGACAGTGCATACCTTTGAATCATACGATGTTGGATCTGCTTTGACTTTATTGTATTCATACCTAAATAAACGTAAAATCCAAAGTTCCTATTATGCAGAATTATAAGATGTTACAATCAGGGTCTGATAAAATATTTTTGCTTACGGGAATAAATAATTGCTTCCAGAGTTTTCCGAGTGATTAAAGTAAACATTTTCACAGCTTTTTATTTAGGGGTCATTCTTATAAAAAATCATGATAAAACTGTATCTTTCTACATATCTTTCGTAGAAAAGAAAGAAAATTATTTTTCTTGTGGTTATAAAAACTTCAATACAACTATCTCCTACCCTTTCTTTTGAATTTGGGTTAACCTTCCAGGACTCAAGAGTTCCAGAATCCACCATTTTATCAAGCCCTGGTTACTATTTGATCAAGTTTATTACAAAATACAACTAATTTAATTTGTGTTTGAAGTTGATATTAATTCTGGGTAAGTCACTGTCAATCTCAGATCGCTGCATTGTGTTACTAACCTAATAATTGTCTTTGCTCTTCTAAATTTCCTTCTTTGCATAAAGCTGTGCGCCAAATACAACTGACAGCGTGACCATAAAATGGGATCACCTAATTTGGCAGCAATGATCATTTGATGGAATGAAATTTCTCCTGCATATGCTGCCTGAAGGATAGTAGAGAGAGCATAGAGATTTTTGGAAGCAATGTGTGTACGATAATTATAATTCATGCTAAAAAAATACAGTGAAATAAAATGAAATCCTCTCAAAATATCAAATGATATGATATCAAAAACATTAAATAGTTATATAATTTCCATTAAAAAATATTCATATAACTCAGCATCTATTCATATCAAGAATATGGATATTGAAAATCCAATCGCATCCAACTACATCCTTGAAAAGTCCGATCCAAACATAGAAAAGCCAATCCAAATCCGAAAAATAATTGCATCGGATCAGACTCAAATTCACAGAATCTCAGGCTTCTAACACTAACAGATGCCTTATTAATTATTATTCATATCCTCTTGTTCCACTTTCAAACTTAAAATGGACGCTGTATGTTGTTTCCGAATTGAAGCTTACTTACTGATTGTATGGAATGTTCACCTAGTGATGAATAAGCACCTCCTAAAGTTGACAGAATCGCCATTGAATACTCCCAATTCAATTTTTGATGAAGTAATGGACGAAGACATTTAGACCTAAGATGAATAAAATGTATTTTGAATATTAAATACTTTGATATAGTCATATAAATAGTTAGTTCTACCTGAAATAGAGTTTACTTTAACATATACATACACTATACAATGCATACAATGTAATGAAGGAGTTACAATTCAATTTATGAGCTAGTAGCAGAACTTCTATAGACTCAGAAATTGCTTCAACTAACCAATTGCTATACAATATCATCCATAGAGCAAATATTGATTATTGGCATTGGATGATGTAGGCATCGCAAGCGTGGCGAACAGGATGACTTCATGAAATTATCAGAACGAGGGATCTGTTATCTACCAAAGCCGTAAGCTGAGGTAGATAATAGAGCCTCGAGGTCTGATAATTCTCAATATCACACGAAATAACGAGTTTGATAATTGTTTTATTATTCATCACATTGATTATATAAGGAAAAAAATTTTGAATGTGTCAAAACTTGTTCAAAAGTTTGTTTTTCGTATCTGTTTCATTTTTTTTGTTTCAACGTATATTGATTAAATACAATGCTGCAAACATTGTTGTGTTATTCGTTTTGTGTTTTTATATCCTTTTTACATATCCAACAAATTCTCTAATTCAACATCAGATCAAGTATCAAATCTTGATGAATTGGATTCTGCTATTTTCAATATTAGCCTAGTAAACAAACCTAAAAAAATCCCAAGAAACCAATGTGATGATTGACGTAATTAATGATATTAAGGAAGGCCTGATTGCAGCTATTTAACTATTAATTACATCACATCGAATGTATTATCCTGAGTTATTACCTCACGACATTGAACATTTAGGAACTATCTGCATTCTATAAGTTAAGTTTTTAATGGAGTTTGAAATCACAATTTCACCATGATCAAACTATCAAAGGCTGAGTATCTTGCTTGTGCTTGATTTGCTCAAGTAACCAGCAATCACATAACAACATCACTGTTCGTGAACTCCAAACACTCTTTTGTAGAGAATACTATATGTTTGATGCGCAAAAACATTTTTGATTTAAGCTTACCACTTGACATCAGCTGCAATACAGCACGATTCATTTCTGTCTTCTTCGATATAAAGCGTATGTTGGCAATGGTTTGATGAAATTGATATCTGTAATTTATGATAGATCCTTTCGGGTTCCGGGTCCTCTATTTGAAAACAATTTATACCTGAAATATAGAGATGAGGACTCGAATTAGTACCAAACGTTAAGCATGATCATCATTCAGTTGACCTGCAAACACAAGTCTTGGTTTATTTTGAAAAGAGCAATGAATATCTATATAAGTTAAATTAATGATTCATATTCAGTGAACTCCATGCAACTTTTGTTCTAATAAAGAAATATGGTATAGATGTCAACGATGTACCAATGCATATCAACACAATGGGTCAACCCAATGCATATTTAATTGATCGTAATATTGCAGAGTGGCAACTTTCAATGCATCCAGGGGACACTACAACTTTACCAACTAATAAAATTCCAAGTGAATTTAGGATGTATGTGCAAATTGTTATTGTCTGGTGTCTAAAATCTATAATGATATTTGATAAATGTTTAGGAATTTTCAATGTTCAGGTTAATTGATAATAAATAAAAGATGTGGTGATATTAAAAATGCTGTTTTTGTTTTTCCCGCTTGCTCGCAGAAACCAGGTATCAATTGATTTGTCAAGTTTCCTAGAGATGTGATGGAGATGATCTGATTAAGAAACAGATTTCACTCAGGGGTGAAACCCAAGAGATTAAAAATTTGTTATTCAGCAATTTAATGAAAACACAGATAATAAGTTTTGTATTGCTATTATCTTAAATCCTTAATATTATTAGGTCTGCAAATGTTTGATTTATGTATGTCTCTACACTATGAGATTTTAAAGTACTGAAAATATACTGAAAATATACTAAAAATATACTGAAAATGTACTAAAATAACACTGATTTATTTTCAGCACTTTTTCAGAATATTTTCAGAAAATTTTCAGTATTTCAAAATCTCATGGGAGGGGAAATGTCAAAAACTGTTGCATGTGTTATATCTCAGTTTGCAGAGAAGGGCGCTTATCAACGAGATATCGGGGTACGTAATATTTGCCAGTGGGCAAGTTAATGGATTTTTTTAGATAAATAATAAACAAAATTGTTACATTCTAAGAATATAAAGGTTACGTCAGCAAAAAGTATTATGGGACGGATCGAGAGACTTGAAACATTATCTCGAGGGCAGCCCTGTCGTCTCTTCAAACAACAGATGCAAAAATGTTAAAATTATTTGGTCTCAAAATACGGATTTTAACAATTTCTAACTTAATGAAAAATGGCAAATATTTGAGCTTTGGAGATGTAAAATATAGTCTGAACTCTGAAATCAGCCCATAGTGGAATCCTTGAATTTGGTACGCCAGATATTTACGCAAAAATTATGCACGCCAAGTCAGCTTTCAAGAATACGCCAAAAAGACCAAATTTAGTTGAAAACTATAGAAAATTATCAAATTTCCACGCCAAAGAAGTTAAATTGGCGTAAATCAACTCATTTCTACGCCGGATATATCCGGCGTAACATACATGGATTCCATTACGGAAGTCAGCCATAACATTATTAACATATGCAATGAAAAATAAATTACGATGCGATTGAAAATGATTAGAATTAACGTTACTGGTATTGTGCTTCTGTTTTTGAAAATTGTCAGCAGATTTTAACCAACAACGGAATCCCATTGCAAATAAAGATTTCTTTGCCAGCTCTTGTTTCAAAGCCCATGCTAAATGCCAATTACAATGTAAAACTTTTGTCTTGTGCGAAGAGATATTTAGACTATCTTCTTTTAATTGAATTATTTCAATCGTCTTGACTGCGGTTGAATTTTCCTCAATCATTAAGATCTTTTTCCAAGACCATAGAATCAAGATTGGAGATGAAATGATTGTCATCTATCTTTGATAAGTTATCGTACGAATCCATCGAGGCCACTCCTTACGGTATTCATTGTTGAAAATCCAATATTTCTGAAAAATCTAATGCGCAAATCATCCAAATTTTGTATTTTGCTTCAGGTCTTTAGTTAGTCAGTTTCAGTTAATAATACAGATTGAGTCTTCAGAGCATGAGAGGAGTATGTAGTTCAACTTTTTTTTATGAATATGCTGCCATTTGTGACAGATCTCTTTCGGGTGCAGGTCATCTCTCAGACGAGGACGTGGAATCCGATTGTAATCCGGTTTGAAAATTATATTTTATCAATGATCAATCTTATAATTAACTTACGTGTGGGACTAAGCTATTTGTGTGCAGAATAAGTGTAATTAAAACATATTTAGTTATTCACCCGTACCTAATTTAGTAAACAAATGGCTTTGTGCGCAACCATCTGTAATAATTAAACTGCCACAGCTACAGTAGTTGTATATTCACTATATCACAACATGGATTACATCCTTTTAAACATTAAACACCTTCATATATCTCATCTGTTGCATAGTCAATTATTTATTGTAGATTTTAGAAATTTTAATGAATAAGTAATTGAAAATCTGCTTGATAGTACACACAGGATGATTCATCCATCAAAATCTGTCTAAATTAATTTAATCTCATGATTCACCTGCTCAAATTGTTTACAAATAGATTAAGATTTATTATCCTCTTTTGAAATGCCCCCCCCCCCCATTTGTGAGTAATACCTCAAACATTGTAATTAGTAAACTAAAATTAGACACAAATAATTCGACTTAATTTAACAAAATTCGGTCTTGGGTGATAATAAAAATGAAATAAAATGAATTACCATTTTGAATATTTGAATGTCAAGAATTTAAAATTTTATGTTCGTTGACATTGATGACATGACATGAATTTCTATCAATGCCATTATCTCTGTTCTTCTAGCTAAAATTTTAGTAATCTTATTGTTTTTCCTGAAATAATTCCTTTATGTATTTAAGTAACTAGTAGTCATATCTGTCGGATAGCGGATACCAGTGCAAAATATCGGGCCAATCACTAGTATAGTATAGTAGTATAGACAGTCACATTAGGAATGTGCCGTCCCTCTTACGTTACATATTTGCTATACACAATCACTATCGAAGCATTATTCTCTACTATAATAGCTATAGATACCACGTGGGAAAAGAGACTAGAGAGTGTAATGAACGATGGACGGAGTGATCAATCTCTATAGAAGATTCGTTGATAATATGAAAAAGATATGCGAAACGGGACGTATCGCGAAGCCCTCATGGGCTCGATGAACTCTATTAAAATTAAAACGAACAAAGGTCAAGGTGTTGATGGATGATTTTAATTATTCGGATTTATTCCTTATTGGCCTTTCATTCAATCAGCCATCTGATTATTTACTTGGAGATATAATCAAGTGCATGTAAAGAGCCATGTAATTTGCTAACCAGTAACATTGACTATAGCATGCTTTATATCTATATTGACTTTGCAATATATCTCTTATCTAGTAAGTATATTATTTACTCTGAATTTAAAACAAAGCTCTCTCGATAGTGTTATAATGCTTGCCCTGTACCCTTAACATTTATCAGTCTCAATAGCAGCTACTTGTCAACTATTAATATCATCGTCGTTAATCTAAGATCAGTATCAAAACATAAGAATTCAATAGGAGCTATATAGTACACCTGTGAAACTATGTAAGAATAATGTTGTTTTCATTTTTAGAGCGAAGCCCATCTATTGTTGCTTAGCTACATGCTCTATAGGGTGCCAATGTGGTGATTGGTTCTATTATTTGTCTAAAAGTAGCGTTGTATTAGGTTGAGCCAGTGATTAGGGACAATTGTGGTTAGTTGAGTTATATCAACCCATAATGGGTGGCTTATTTCATAAGAAATGAGGCGTGTTGCTTTCATGCTATAATAGACTCAGCTTCAAACCCTGACAGGTGGATCGGATATTCACAGTGACAATCGTTTTTAACGGTCCTGGACATGTGACCGGTACATTCGGGAAAGTACTGGGGGTAACAACTTTAGCCTACAGTGCCACCCTGGGATTTACTAGGCCTACTAGTGTCTGTATACTAGAGGAACAAATTACAAAATCAAATTGGAATTGGACACCTGGTTTGCTTCGCTGACTAGACTATCCCAGATGTATGCTTTAATTTAATCTACGACAAATCGCTCGAAAACATGGTGCAGCACCTAAATTTACTTTGTTGTATCTTAATTATCCATATTTGGATGTGATTTGTTGACATTGCTGGTCTCATACCCCAAAAATAATTACTGGATATATAGTATCAGCTATAGCTGCTGCTAGATCATGTACTAGGCAGTATATATCGTCATATCATTCATGCTGATAAAATATTTGATAATAATCTCATCTCTCCTACACGATCTATGATGAAAATTTATCAAGTTGTGTTTATAGTAATGAAAGATGAAATTTAAACTTAAATCAGCTCCTCCTCCTTAGTCACTTGAATCATTTTTATATCCTATAGTGTACTTTCCTATTCAAGTATAATACCTTCTTACGTACATAAGAACCACTAAATCGAAAGCGATGACCGTTTTCCTTTTTTAAGCTTTTCATCGACAAAACCCGTTGTTTGGTGAGTGCACCACTTTGAATGGTATTCAAACAAGAAATGAAACCACATAATTATTGTTACAGTTACACCACTTTACACACTAGAAATGTTTTTCACCCAACATTGCATGCATGACCCATTTATTTGCTTCATGTGTTGACTTCAAGTTCAAGCATGCTTTAAGTGTCCCCTTGGAAATTATCTCATTGAGTAAACTACGACCACAATGCATAGTGCTTGTGTGTGGTTTTGATCAAATCTAAAAAGCTTTTAATAAGCCAGTGTAACAAAGAACCGCCGCAGACCTATTTGTTCAATGTTATCCTACGGTTGTGTAGGGAGCTAAACGCCAATGCAATGTACAATGTCCAAGGCCTGGTCAATGATTTTAACAGTATATTATTAGCATGATCTCATTTACTTTCAGCGAAAGCATATAGGAGGTACCTGGAGAAATTATATCATTCCCTATTCAGAAATTATTGGCACGGTTTTATCTCTATGGCAACTGTATGTATACTAATAATATACAATCGAAATATACACAAGTGCTAACGATTGGATAATATTGGCAGCTGATTGATCCATCGACGTATTCTACATATCTGAAACTCTTAAAACCGTTTTATTTGCCATGGCTCATTGATTACTCATGGAGGGTCTTATCTTAATGTAATTACTTGTACTGACGCAACTATTGGCAAGAGCTTGTACGCACAGAGGGTAATTCTTTTATGATCAATTGAAATAAGAAAACCAAACTTCAGGTATGTGAGTATTAACAATTTCAATAACATCATTTGTTGTGATTTTCTATAGTCATTGAATTTATAAAAGACACGATTGAAAGGTATCAGGTACCTGAAAGCGTTGGCGATTTCAATCAACGCTTTTGCCGAGGCTATCCGGCTCGTTAATTGCTCACCCTGTGCACACCCTTGTTAAAGCAGACAGAACACTTTTCTGCTGATAGCTGCTGTTCAAAAACAAAAAATTAATTCAATCGTAATTTACTAAATCATATTGCTGTGCTCTGTGACTGAGCTATTTGAGATTAAGCTGCTAAATTGAACATGTCTTTTGTGAGAAATAATTTGTAGTTTCTTGTGCTTGTAATTAGTGAATCCTTTTATATTTGATGATGTCTGGCTGGCTATTGGCAGTTGACATTGTTGTATTGTATAACACATAACTAGACCCGTGCCGGTATAATAGAAAGACAGTCGAAATCAGAAATGATTGTGTGTGTTCGTCAGCCGATTGATTTTGTTTTATATGCAATCAAATTGCAAACAACACGTTTAACCCTATTGTCAGTGATGTAGATGGTGTGTGCTGATCTGTTGCTTGTAAAATATACATATCAATGGTTGTATTGATGTCGGTTATAAATTCAAGGATCAACGAAACAGATTGCGCCTTAATCAATTCGTAAATACAAGATCATCACATTGACTTGCTGATTGTAAACTTCTTTTGAGGAGATTCCCCGTATGCGCATTGCCTATCTACAGCAACTATTATATCAACCGAATCACTGGCGTTTAAAATTGTGGCGTGGAATCAAACACCATAATTACTGCACATAATATTACACGTCCTTAATTAACTAAACGGATACTTCATATGGAGGAGATTTTTCTGTGTCATATCTGTTGACTCATAATAGTTACGATGAAAACATGTTCAAAAGTAGGCTGAGTTAATATTAATTATATGTTGATGGTTTCTACTTAAAAATATTCTCTTTGGTTTCATCCATTTATACTAAACTGTAGGGGTTGGATGATAGAACTGACAATGATCAAAGAGCCTTTTAGCACCAAGTAATTAGGTGACCAATGATTGCAGTAGTTATTTATTGTAAGGAAAGACTAATTATGCCTGTTTTAATTGCTCAATCTCAATGCCTGTAACGAGAAAGCATTATTACATATATATATATAATGATCCACTTCAAAGATCATTACCAACTACTTGCTATATCGCAGTGAGTTGATATACGGCATGTCAGTCACAAGGCTCCAAATTTCTAATGCATAAACTCTCCTCAATGTCCCGCTTTAGAGGCTGAACTATATGCAGCTGGTATCTCCGAAATTATGTTGATCAGTGTGTACTCAGAGCTACACTAGAGACAGAATGTAAATGATAAACCCAGCATTTGCAAATCATATTTCAAGCACCACAAAGTATATCTAATAAAAAATATCCACTTTTGCAAAACTGTCGGTAACGATAGTCTATAGGAGAATGCCTTATCGGTAGCAGAGATTTGATGACCTGTTGCAATTAATGATCTTTGTGAGACTGACCCAAATATTTTGGAAGGAGGATAGCCAATCGTTGACTCAACTAATATATATTTTACATCACATGATCAGTAATCAAGTCAAAATTATATAATCTTGCTCCTGATGATTCGTTTCGTAGGTACCAATCATGTTCGTACCCAGTTCGTTCGTACGGGGGGGGGGGGGTAATTAACCTGCTGATCGTATAGTCTGCACTCTCTGCAGTATACCAGACTGTATAGTGTAGTAGCAGCATTCAGAGTTTTCAGATCGGCTTTTCATCAAGATTGCTTTTCAGGTGGGTTGCGTTCTTGATTAGCCTGCACGCAGACTCATTTCATTTTCCGAACAATGGACATCACGATACGATACTAAATTACGATAACTGCCAACATGAATTTGTGAAGGTAGTCGATCCAGTCAACAGTAAAAATGTTATTGCCGACGTAAATACCAAATATTCAATTTGAACATGACTTGAAAAGAGCTCAATCTGCTTTGTTCATTTTTGATTATTTTTTTGACGCTTTTTACTTGTCCTTTTCTGCGAAGTCTTAAAATTCTGGTTCCCAAATTCAAATCCAGCCCACCCATATCTGTCCATAGTACTTCATGTTTGAGCGTCTGAGGATCAAAATCCATGTTCGAAAAGTGATTTCCTAAAATTATCTTTCAAAGACTCAAAATATTTCAGCTGTGTACTCTAACCGGAAATAAATAAACTTGCTGCTTTTTACTTTGAAATGAGATTCAATAATGACGTATTCTAATTTTTACAAACCGGCAGCGCACAAGGTGAGATGTGTTTCTGATCACCGTCGTGTGAGCATGGTGCCTAATTGGTATAATAAAGTCAACCAAGGTGAATATATTTACGTTATAAATTCGTCCTGTGATGGATCAAGATGTCCAGTCAACGGCATTGATTCGTGAAAATCAATTTTTATAATTTTCGTTTTTTGCATTTGATTCGACAAACTGAAAAACATCAACATCGGCATGGTAATTTAGTTTGCCTCGTGTTCTCAGCATGTTATTTTCGAAAGTCAAGTGTGAAACTGAAGTGACGAGCCGTGCCGCCAATGGTTTGAATTAATTTAACTAGAATGACACATGGAGATACCCTTAACATCACAGTGCGAAAACAAGTTAAAAACTGTGAAAATATCCACCCGTCTATTCGTATATATCATTGACATCATTTATTGGGCTGATCATTCAAGTTATTTGCAATCAAATCATTTCCGTTGAGAATATCAAAATAACTTGCCGTAAACAGAGATTGACCGTCTGGTTGCGAATATATTGCTGTAGTTATTATTAATTTATTGCTTCGTGAAGTTGGCGCCAACGGTAATTCAATGTTGTTTATTTGTGAGAGTCAAGGTCTTTATTTATGTTTATTTACCTTTTGGAATAACTAACAAACAGTATTTACATGAACATCAACAAAAACAAAAAGCAAAACACTTAGTTGATGTGTTCCTTTCATGCCCCTTCAGTCAGTGATGCCTATTTGTAGGCTTTGTACTTATTATTACTGTTTTTAAGTTTTCAAAGCGTTTGTTTTCTTTTAATTAAAAATGGCTGTCGGGGTTGTAGAAGACGCAATGGCTGGTAATATTGATACATCGCCGGTAGTACAGACAGAATTACAAGTTTTAAACGGTGTGTTATCCGTAGTAGCCTAGTATGCAATCTAGAATATTATTCAATCTCGTTCAGTTTAATCCTATTTCGTCTGTCTTTGCACTGTGTGTGAATCTGCGATGTAATATACTTTCTTCTTGAAGCTCACTTTGTATTAAACTTTGTTTTTACATATTGACCTCAATAGAGATGACGAAAGGACATGCTCGAAGAAGAAAGTCATCATCTTTTCTTTCCAAGTTATTACCGGGTAAAAGATCACCTCGACGATCTTCAGGTAAGCCCTCTACTTCACTCTGGATTAAATTTTAATCCATATGTTTAACGATTGTAAGTGTATCTTGCGTCATTTTGTATTAATAAGATCCGACAAATTGATAAATGTTTTAAACATATTAATAATAACATATAAAACCCATTTCAAATTTGTTAGCTTGGAAATTACACACGCTAATGATTCTTACCCCATTGAGATAAGATTGTAAAAACTAGGTTAAACTGTTTCTCTGATCTCTTCTAGCTTCTATCGTTGGACCAGAGCATTTTTAAACACATGCCTTCAATTGAAGAGCGTGGAATTCAAGTTATTGATGGTGTATTTAGAATTATAATGGTCTATAATTAATATTCCGTCAAACTTTATAAGCCGAAAGGATAAATGTATTCTTTATAACTACGTATACACGATACTGTTCTATTTTCGGTTTCCCTTACTGAAAAATCTCACAAACTCACACGCACATGTTGAATATGGCTTTCTAATCACAACTCCATTAAAAGGGTCTGTACTATCTATTAGGAGCCAGAAATATGTATTGCAAAACCCATCATTATTATTCTTTTGCGATTGATAAAATTTGCTTCAACAACTCAGTTCACGATAGCTGGCAAATAGTTCAAAAACAACATTATAATTTTGATTAACACATTGAGCTAATGTTTGATGTTTTAATCAATAAACAGTTTAATTTTTTATAGTGACTTGCTGACAACATTTTAATCAATTAAGTTCCAATTAAGATCTGATGATTGTTTACACAACATGCGTTGATGTTTCTATTTTCTATTCTCTTTATATTCATTCGTTGAATGACTTGAATACGCTTATTAATTCATATTCCACGCCTTTAATATACAACTCTATGTTTATTTTTCATTCATCGCATATTTTAAATTTTGATCCAGATTTGGCTTTGCGTTCGTAATAGAAAGTCATTGATGTATCAATTATTCAATTTGTTAGATAAATATTGAATTGACAGAGTTCAAGAAAATAAATGGTTACAAGTACGGTTAAATATCAAAAAATTTCAATTATTTGTCTTTTTTACTGTGATCTGTCAGTCAGTCCATTGTGAAAAGTCTATTGAAATTCTCCGAGCTGCTGCTAGTGTGCTTGTTAGGTTAGTTTCCGCGTACACTATTTTGACTGGAACTCTGGAAATATCAAGTTAAATAGTGCAGTAGGCATAATTTATCTTTGATCTATCTTTGAGCAGGTCTACAGAACAGCATGATTTATTTCCATCCATAAAGCGTCAACATTCGAGCAGCCTAAACACCACGAGCACTTGGAGGTTTATAATATAATCCAATAAACGGATTGCTAATCCGATAATCGGATTCCAAGTTTACATTCTTAGATGTTACGGTCAAATTCTGTTGTAGCTTTGCAAGAGTCAGTCGCATGATTGTGATGGTATTAGGCACCACATCGCAATAAATCGATATACTATTCGTAGAAACATTGAACATCCCATCCGAACTATCACCGCTTGGAATGAATTCGACTGAACTATAAGAATTTACTTTTACTGAAGCATTTACCGTAAACAAACCTTTCACCGCGGTAACAATTATCGTGAAAATGAAAAATTGAAAATCAATAAAAGTAATTAGACCAAAATCAAAAGTTTTGAGGACTGCTAGTTAATTACCCAATTTTTGTTTCAGATAGTGAAGTGCCTTCTGCGAAGAAATTAGACCCAAGAACACCCGAACTATCACTTTTACTTGATGGTACAAGCCCACATCACCGAACAAAGCTATCAGCAGTCGCATTAGAAAATTACAGTCCATCAAGAATAGATGACGTCAGTGTACAAAAAGGAGATTTGCTTATTGCTTATTATAAAGTTGGGAAAAGGGTTTTTGTTGAAAATACAAGACATGAAATTGGTTATTTACCTCTTAGTTGCTGTGGGCCACGACAAAATGATGTGGTTACTAAAGCCGTGGGAGAGAATATTTTACAAACATTTAATTCGGACAAGATTAGAATCACAGCATCCAGCATCGGAAGTCAGGACAGTAAGCTAGGTCATAAAAAGAAGCAAGTAGTGACGTCACACAGTCAATTGCTGCAAGCGTATGAATGGCAAACAGACGGTGACGACTCTTCCGATAGTTCAGATGATGATGATGATGACAGGGGACATCCGTGTGATATTCGTGGTAGAATTAGTCTTGATTTTCAATTACGAGGACAGCAAAAATCGAAGCGTAACGCAAGGAAGCGACATTCTTGGATGGAAGGTTATTCCAATGTTCCATCATCTAATGAATATCGTCGACAAAACATGATAAATCAACAAGAACCTTTATCAACGTCATGCGATGATATCTCTGAGGCATCAGCAATGCCGACAATACCTACCATCACATCTAAATTTGCTCAGGTGCATCGAATAGCAAAGAGCTCATCTTCACTCGCACCGCAGTTGCCATGTAAAACAATCGAAAAGAGTCTTACCCAACCCCCTATTCCATCACGTGATGAAGGTGTCGCGAGTGACGAAGAGACATGCGCCAGTGATGTTACTATCGAGGAATTATGCGAAGGAAAAATGGTTGTTGCTTATGATTATATATCGTTTGACGAACGAGATTTAAATGTATTTGCTGGTCAACGTGTTGAAGTTATTCGTACAGGACGAAAAGATTGGGTCTGGGTGAAAAAAGTTGATGGACAGGAGGGGTTCGTTCCCCGTAATTACCTCGTTGTTTGCGATACTGCTATTTTAAGCGAGGTTGAAGATGAAGACTCAAGCTCGGAAAAGTCTTATCATAAATCCACTCACGAAATTAAAGACATTTTCCAACGCAATAGTAAAACGATGAAATCAGAAGATGACAGTTTAATGAACGACACTATAGACGAACAAAATACCGTTCTCAGCGATTATAAGAACTTTAATAATAATAATAATAATTGTAATAAAATCGATCGTAGAGTTGAAAACAAAGACGACCAAGAAAACCGTATAATTCAAATTAAAAATGAAATTGCACAAAACATTACAATTAGTGATAGCAAACGAACTACGAAAGAACAAGCATTTCCTTTACCATCGTACGATGAAGCAATTTCAAAGTTAAAATATCGACCGGATGCTTTACTTCCAGCTCACTTCAAACTGAATAAAACAATTGTAAGTGAAAAAAAAGATACTTATAGTCCAGCATCTTCGCCCTCGACCGTAAGGCGGAGAGAGCGGCAATCTCGACCACTTCGGAGACGGGAGAGCATGCCAGCACGAAAAAGTATTCGAAAACAAGTTCGATTTCATTCTCAAGACCGTTTGCAAGATACAGTTGTTACTGTGCATCGTTATGAAACTGATTACGAGAGTGATGATGCTGAATCACGTGACGCATTGTTATCAGGGCAACTATATGACGATTGTACTGACGCGCTCAAACCTGGAACATGGTGCTGAGTTAAAGACAGTAATTATTTGCATGTTGAAGATTTGTAAATTAAAGAAATGATATGTAAATATATATATGAAAATAATTTTATGAATAGTTTGTATATAATGTATATATTATAGTAATTATTTGCACGTATATTGGATGAAATTATCTGTGTGCATTAAAAAAAGAAAACCTTCACAAAGCAATTTATTTAATGCGAATACTATTCCGCGCATATATAAGGACGCTTTAACCATCTCAATGACAGAAAAGCTAGATGCTTATCATGCGTTATAGTGTCGATCTATATCAAATATTCGTTTCTGATCTTCAGGAATTGCAATTCCTGCAGTGCGTAGTCTGAATTGATATAGGCATTCGTATAATGGGATCACTGGTCTTTACTTAACGTTGCTCCTTCGCGGTCCTAATCATATATTGTGTTGCCATTCCTTCCAAACATTTTGCGATCAGACTAAAATGATTCTTGTTTCGATTTTAAGAGTTGCTAGGTATACTTTGTATATAAACTTAATATTTCTCAGAGGAAACTTACATGCAACGGCTATAAATATAACAATTAAATTTCTTGGCATATACCTTCATTACCTTCAAGAAAAGAGTCACTAATTCACTATACTCCTCTAGAAATGGTACGGTCTCTTATAAGGCGATACTGTACGGGCTATTTCTTCAGTCAATGACATTAAACTTTTTTATATTCGTATTTTACAATTGTATCTTCTTTTCTCTGTAAAACGAAGTTCATAAACGTCTATGCCTGTTCATGAATAAGGATTTAAATTTCGCTTGTTCTATCGTAAATAAATCCAGTACGAATGATTTCATATCCTAAGCGATTTGCAATTATACATTTTAGAATTTGACTGTACTGTATAAAGGCCTATAAAATACTCATGCGCAATTCGCATAACTTTAAATCAGTCCTCTGTCGTTATGTAACAAACTTACAAATGACACTTTGAGATGAGCTCCCGTGGAGGACGTACTTTAATTTGAAAAAGTCTTGCATCGACTTTCTTCGTAATTTCACCCAGTAAATATGTTTTGGCATTTTATTTACAATTTGTTACTGCTGTATTGTATTACTGTTAGTATTAAATATAATAATTCGAGACCTCTCATTAAAAATTGCTCATGTGCATTTAAGGCTTTTAAATAAAAATATCCCCCTTGGCCCTTTCGTCTCAACATAGTATATATATATATATATATATATATATATATTCTAGTGACTATGGTCTCAATTGGGTACCCTTTTAATAGTTCTTTGTTGTAGCATATTATTGTTGTAATATAATATTGATAAAGCGGATGGTCTGACACGTGTTTCGTTCCTGCCAAGGAACTCATCAGATATAATAGCTATAATAACTATAATAACTCATAATAGAATATTGTTGTTATAATTATGTATTTGAAAAAAAATCATCATCGAATTCACGAATTCCAGGCTTCAAATTCTTCAAATTCCAGTTTCAGTTCTGATCCTCGAAGGAGAGGCAGATTGTAAACGAGACATGGTTGGCATTCCTGCAATGGCCGCCAAGAAGTTGTTGTTTTCACTTTTCAGAGTTTTGCTGTGCTAGTTTTCCTCATACATCGTATTTATTTAGCTTAGATATCTTGGAATAAATTGACTGGCGTATTCAACCATGGAAAGGCCCCCTAGATGGCTCAAGTGCCCTAGAAAAAGTGAAGTTATTGCTGGTAACTATCGTACCTATCGATCTATAAATTGAAATAAATATTGCGTTTCATATTCTGGACTATCTCTGGAGACTGGCCCTGATGCTTTGTCTATACGAGAATACTTTATGTCAGCTGGGCGATCGGTATACGGCCTATACATAGTCGGTGCAATCTGATGCCAGCCCCCTTGTCAGAGTTGTCCGCCCTTGTTGCTACGCATTTATCTTCTATCTAGACTAGGGCAATCTACCTGGAACTCACGGTGTCTGTAACTTGCGTGCGTGCTGCGTGCGTTACAGGAAATACGCCATTATTTATCACCTTTTTGACTGCGGCCTTCGCTTACGAATTTAGCGTCTCGATGTTATGAAAAAAGTTCTGGCCTGGCCAAATTTGGCTGTTGCTAATATGTCGTAATTGAATGGGACTTCATTCCAGACTGAGTTCCAGACATAATTAATTTATTAAGAGATAAAGCCGTATAGCTAAGAGTTTTCCAGGAATTGTTGAACTTGATTTGACAGGATCCATCACACGAAAATAGGTTTTCAATTTTTAATTTGAAATTGGTATATCTTCTTATACTAATAATACTGTCTGTTTATATATAACTATATTTCTATTTTTCTATATTTCTGTGTCTGTCCGCGACTTATGTACGTCTTACTGGCCAAATAATACAGATAATCCGCTGTCGGGAAATTATGCAAACATTTGTGTCAAGATAACCTTGCACACTAACACATTTGCTGTGTGAAAATTACGACTTTCTGGAGTTGTTTTAAAATTATAAACTTCATTTGATAATTTATTTGATATCATTGTATTGAAAAATTTAGAGATGTGAAAAATTTCATAGGTTGATAATCGAATTCAAATTAAAATCTCCGGAACAAAAATATTTTGTTTTGAATTTTTTTATGATAATGAAAATAATACTTGAAAATACTAAATTGCATTGAATTACTAACTAATTACTAACTCAAGCCAACAAAATATGTTTTGAAGAATTAAAGAAGTTTATAGTGAAATAAACAATCTAGAGCGGGACAAAAACGCTTTAAAAATTAGACAGAGTTTAGATCCTTACTTTATTGATTAAACAAAACGCAGTTCATAATTTGTTTTCATATTTACAAACAAACATTTCACTTCTTTTCAAATAATGGCTTTAATATATAATTTGCGGGAATATTGATAAAGCAATCTGTTTTGTAATCAAAGCTACGTTGGTATTTATTGGTAGGCTTATAAACAATCTAGCGCAGGGGCACAAAAATATAGAGCTTTAAAGAAAATTTGAAAATGACGTCGGTGTTCGAAATATTCGAAAAAAATAATTCAAAGTTATTAATCCTAAGTTAATCAAAACATGGTACAAGAGTGTTTATATTTTATAATTGAATGTAAATATGTGAACAGTTTGGTTTAGGAGAGGGCAGGTTTTGATTTTCAGATTTTATTTCCATAGTTAACGAAAGGGTTTTAAACGTTATTATAATTTAGATTTCATTATGTTGTTCAGCAATAAGAGCAAGACACATTATTTTGGTGCAGTTTAGGAATGTAAAATAGTGTGTCTTGTTTCTAATTATTCCTCATCAACAGTTGATAAAGTTTGATAAAATGATATATAATTCAACAAATTTTAAATTGAATTGAAAATAAAGCGTATGATTTGTGATCAATAATAATTAAAATATTTCTAGCGTTCAAAAATAGCTTTCAACTTAAAAAACACAAAAACATAACTGAAAAACATTTCAATAGTTGATACAGTTTGGTTATGAGTGTAACAAACCTTGTAAAAAAATAAAAAGTGAAAAAGGTTGCATATAATAAGCGATAATAGCAAGCATTATTTATTAAAATGTAACTTACCATTTTCCAAATAAGATCCAAATAATAATTACCAGTAGCAGGGATATAATTGTGTGGAAAGACCCTTACGGGTCCTTCCATAGGATACTCTCATAATCCATAGTCCAGTTCCGAAGCATATCTCTCTATTCAACACAATTAAACAACTTTATTTGATGAAAAACTTCGTTTAAATGCCATTTTTTCAATTACGTTTGTGTTTGCGTACGGAAAAACCAGTAAAGTAACTTCATTATAAGAATGTCACACAGCAATATGCCCACAAAGTTATAACCTGATAAGTATTTAGTAAAATAACTGTTCACAGACTGGGTTGACCTGATAGCTTGATTGAATTGATCACGATGTATTTATGTATTCATTGATGCAGAGCACAAGCTCTCTGAAATGCTACCTGGCGATATCAGTGTTCCCCAATCTTATCAGCCCCACCACCCCATAGAATTTTGGTCTTTTCAGGGAGGCTTTAAACAGAATTGTCAAGAATAAAATTAACGTTGAATTAAACAAACGCAAAGAAAGAAACAAACAGCAGAGATCTTTTCCCATCCGTCAGGAAGCTCTTTGAACCCCAGAAAGTATTTTACAGTCAATAGTTGGTGTCAAACATGTAGTCCAGTAGGCACAACTCTCCAGATTAAAGCCCATTTCCTCATAACCGCCTTTTAGTGCAAAAATTCACTATCGGCCTAACAGAATGATTCCATACTTAGGCAGAAACAATCTCGTCCAATGTTGATAGAAAGCACTACTTCCTTGTGCATAAAATGATTAAACTTGACGAATTTAACAGAGCATAACATAGTGAATAAAAAACAACAATAGGTGCAATCAGCAAGCAACAACAGTGAGGGTAACAATTAACAACCATGTGTAAACGTGACAGCGTTAGAACTACGTGCCCGGAAGCACAACACACCAGCGAGCGGACAAAATCGCAAGACCACGTGACTGTAAAAAACTGTGAAAGACAAAAGAGTAGAACAAAGGGTATCACAGAAAAGGAAAAGTTTAAAAATTCATATAAAATAAAATACATCATCGATCTTGATAAAAACAGAACCACGATGCTAATAACTAGTGGAACATTCTTGCGACACAGACATCATCTTTGTAAAGCGCGCAGGAGAAACTATCGGCTGAAATTTGGGTCTCCAGTATCCTTGGTTGAATTTTGACTCCGTATGCGCGGATCTGGGCTGGCTGTCGGGGCCTCGAGCGGCCCCTTGCCTGATCTCGGGGCTGCGCCCCTTGCTTCGCGGGGCCTCGAGCGGCATAATCTCCAACAGCATTTATATACATACAACTATATTGCAACCATACTTCATCAAAAAAGAATATAAACCCGATAAGAGTAAGATATAAATTGTCTTTTATTCGAAATCATTCTGACAAAGATAGATTTCATGTCGCAAAATAATTCTGACAAAGAAAGATCATTTCTCATCGCGATCAAATGCATGGTAAAGCAGATTCATTTTCTATATAAGTAAATCCTTTTCCTCATACATCGTAACATGAGCATTTAAATATTACCATCAGCTATGGTATTTATATATCTTTGAAACTGCACTAAACATTTCCACTCGATAAATTATCGCGTCTGAAAGAAATTCTGAATAAATATGCATATCACGAATCTGGCAAAATGAGTTATTTTCGTTTTTTATCAAAACAACTAATTTATTCATAGTCGTATTTTCTTTCATTCTACATCTGTAATGTTTTATAAATAGCGCCTAGCAATATTGACAACAAGATGTAACATAATAGGCTATATCGAAATATTATAGCAATTTATTATAGAACCTTGTTTCATTTTAAAAGAATGTTGATGTTCCCATTCTTGAAAATTTGATAACAAGAAGCACTACGAGGCTCATTTTTCACATCTTTTTTTACTTATAAAATTCTATTTTCAACAAATTCTTACCGTAGTATTTTGATGGACTGCCATGAAAATCACAGGCTTGCTTGCTGAGATTGTTAAGATCAAAAATTTGTAGGCACACATACTATCATATGATAATATTATCAGATGTTATATATATATTGCAATAAAGATATGTGAATCCGAACGCGATCCGATCATATCGTGTCAGATTTGGGTTGATATTTTAGGTCTTCGGATCGGATCGGATTTGAAGTGCTTTTTATGGATAATTTCAGATTTCGAAATTTGACTGAATTATAATTTGTAATAATTAATGTGTTCTAGCTTCCTTTCAGCACATAAAATAACACATCACTATTTGTAGCTTGAAAAATTGCATTCATTTTTCAACTTTGAGCCTGAAAGGCGCTTTGGTCTATTTTATGCCTCTAATATGCTGTTGTCTATACAGTTCAATCAACTCAATTGATGTGAAATAAATTAAATTTTTATGAAGGAAATGATTAAGATGTCTTGATTAATTGTAAATCATTTCAATCCGTATTGTGTCTTATGTTCACCTCCAAAGTTCACTCTCTGTATTATATAGTGATAGTCAGCTTAGTCAATTGTTTTCTTATTAGTGATCTGAAAGTTTTATCACACAAGGTCCAGTAATGGACCAACACAAATTGCTAGTATGTTTAATACTGTATATAAAATGGTAAGATAATAAAACGTTATAGCTGTCATTAATATCATTATTTAGCAGTCGAATAATGAATGTTTAACAAATCAAAATACCGTAAATAAATATACAATCTTTGTATTGTATCTCACATTATTCTCACTGTGGATGTTTCTCTGCTACTGCAAATTCTGATTTATGTAGATATAATCTACATTTTCGTTTGCTCGGAAATGAGTCAGTGTGATAAGTTGTAATCTATCGTTTTTCGCGAGAAAATAGAAACTTTTTAGAAAGTAAATGTTAAGTCCAGCTACACCGACTAATGCGCCTGTAAGTCATATTGACGAATAAATGCTATAAACGTTCAAATGTGTTTCGATCGAATTTGAAACAGACAGTCTATCGATTCAAATATAGATGCTCCGGTCACATGCATATCCAGCCTATCTGAAAAAAGTATTTTATTTCATTCTGAAAATCATTCATTTCACGAAAAAAGAACATGTATTTTTGCTTCTTTTACAATGTCAATTTAATGAAAGTTCATTGTTGTAAAAATTTAGAACCTGGTAATTGTTGCATTCCATAATCAAAATATTCCGAAGATATTTTGCGAAAAAATGAAATTCCTTGAAGGTAAAATGCTTTATCAAACCCTGATTTCAATAAATTCAAGTTAAATATCTTAACCAGTACTATACAGTATTTCATAAGATTTTCGAATGCAACCTGCGTAAGAGAAATTTTCAAAACGTAATTGAGATGGTATCGACCTTCTGAAGACGCCTGTACCGTCTATTTCTTGAGGAGTGGCTAGCTAAAGTCAATGCCAGCCATAAAGTACTGATCTCAACTTTTAAATTATCATTACTGATCTCAAGCGTAGAATTGAAGATTATTGTAAGATTTAGCTACAATCTTGTTCATACCTTTCTGGTCTCAGTGGTAAAGTTTCATACTGTACTTAGGATAAGGTTATATTTCATATTTTGTATTAATTGAGTATCCATGTGACTGTCCCATCCCTGCTTTTTAACCTGATGGTATTTCCAATTTTTATTCAGAATTTGTTCTATTTTTTCATTTTTAGATCAATTTTTGGTTTTCAAAACATTTTTGGATGAGCGTTATGATGCTGTTGTACCTGTTACAGATCGATTTCAGTTTGAAATGCTACTTTCTTATTTGAAAAACAATGAGGTATTTCAACTTTTTCTGAAGAAATATTAATGCTGCCCTTATTGAGATATTATTAATGCTGGCCTTAGTGTAGGGGTTAGGGTATGAGGTGCCAAATAGGTGCCAATTAAAAGGTATTATCTACAAGGCTACAGTAACAACACCAGCCGACGAAGAGGGAACAAGCTATATTGGTTTGACATAAGACCCATTCAAAGCACGTTACACGCAACACAAATCTACATTTAAACATAGAAAATACAGCAGCAGCACGCAATTGTCAAAGCACATTTGGGACTTAAAAGACAACAACAGCCAGTACAAAATCAAATGGTCAACTATTGCAAATGCAAAGCCATACAATAATATATCTAAAAAATATCATCTATGCTTGTTGGAAAAATATTATATTATATGCTCAAAAGAGCCATTACTTAATAAAAAATCTGAACTAATCTCAAAATGCCGTCACGAGAATAAATTTTATTTATCTAATTTTAAAGAAATTAAAACATAATTTAACTTATCTGTTGTGATAGGAGACAATTTCATTTATCTAACGCCTTAATTACCAAAACGGAACAATAGCACCATTGCATGTTAAGACAATTATTATATTAAAACAAACGCGCTGCGGCACTTATGATAGCATGTAATAGGAGTCACCATTTATATTTTTCATTGAGTATCAACTGTCTGATGATCGCACACTGCGTGAAACTATAGTAACAGAAATTAAGAATGTGTTTTCTTTGACTCAGTCACCATCCTTATGTATTTATTTAATACTAATATTAATGAGATATGCCTAAGTTACTTTGATCCCTAGGTTTAGTTCAAATACATTGTGTGTCATAAACTTTCAACATTGTTATGACGGACCGACCTATTAAAGTATAAATTTGCAATTGTCTCTTACTAGCACTTTGCTCACAATATTTTGGCAGTTTCAGCTCTCTTTTATCATGCATGGCATCATCCTGCCACAAAATGCAAGAACCTTTGGATATCATTAAAGTGTGTCTGGAGCCTAGCTACCAAACTCTAACAGTGGCACAGTCAGTTCATATTTCTCCGAGAAGACAACAGTATGTCATATTGATTGATGACCACTACAAACAACCAATTTTAGAACTAGAGGAATGACATGCATTGACGTAAACAATATGGGGATGACGTCATCAATCATCAGAAAGACGCAACAAAGAAGATGACATAATTTAAAAATATATTAATTATTTCTATTGTTTGTAAAAATACTTAAATAAATAACTATAACATTTTACATTAACTGTTACAGACTCAAAATATGTAATAAATAGTAATGAACATATCATGTCTCCCAAATAAACAAGCACATTGTGCTCAAGGGGTGACTCCAGTCATATTTGTATTTTCTTATATTTATGATTGAAATATATATATTCATTCATATGGAAAAGTTAAAAATTGTTCTTTGTAGTCGGGACCCCATTAGTATTTGGCTTAAGATTTATAATTTATATTTACATTGCTGCATCAAACTTTTGGCAACATTTTGAATCCATTCTTTATAGTAAATACGTCAAATAATTAAATGTATTCAGTTATATATTTAAACATACGTATATAATTTATGTAACTTGAAAATGAAAGAGCAGTTCAATAGCGTTTCCTCAGACAAAAAGATCAGAGAAACGACATCCCCCTACGTCCCCCAGGTAATTCCTGGAAACAACTGATTTTAAATTTCGGACTATCTGGAATTCTATTCTTTGATCATTTCAGATGGAAATGGGTTTAATTATTGATTTGACAAATACAAGCCGCTTTTATAAATCTGAGATTACGAAGAAACATGGTATCAGATATTGTAAACTACAATGTAGGGGGTATGTTATTTATAAACAATTTATTGCTTTCTAAATATCACCAAAGATTAGAACTGAACATAATTATAGTTGAGTGGGAGCCTGTATCAGAATCAGTGAATTTTTACCCTCTCAACATTCATACTAAAATGAAACAACATGTATGATAACAGCCAGCAGTGAGATTTGTTAAAACTTCCTTCTGATTCAATATAAATGACTATTTTGAACGTAACTGGAGTGGTCACTGTATAAGGGTAACCATCATAATAGGTTTGACTGTAGTCATTTTTAAATGTTAAAGGACTATAATCAGAGTCCAACAAACAGTTTACCGTTGGTGATCCTGAGTTCTTTCTCCAATTTTCTTCTGTCGAAATTCACCCCTGAAATTTCAAATTTTGAATCCATTTTCCAAATTTGCCTTTCTGGTAGATTTTGCTGGACTACTAACTTGGACCAATCAAATTGTTTAAATATTTTACATCAGAATCATCAATTTATTTGAAAGCTGTTTTGTCACAAGAACCTCCCATTTAGACAATTTAGTGATTTGTGGAATGCTCAAGTTTAGATCATTTTAAATGTTCAAATTTAGATCATAACTAATAAAATACGCTATACAGTATTATTAGTCTGGTATTCTCCATTTCAAAATTTTTATGGGAGGAGAAAGTTTCTGGGTTTATTCCCACATATTTGAATTAGTAGAGAGTATATAACTGTACATTTCTCATATTAAATTTGTGACGGATTGAATTGTTGTTCTTTCTTGCGTTATAATATTTGGTTTTATATTTCAGACATGGTGAAGCACCTTCTAATGAACAAGTTGCAATGTTTATTAAAATCTGTCAAAGCTTTTACGAGAACAATCCTGGTAAACTTATTGGTAAGTAAATTGGTGTAGGCCTCCATTCTCCCGTTTGCCTACATGTATCAGTGCAAATTTGTGATTATTACTAATTGTAGGCCTACTGTTTATACAGATTTGGAAAATTGTAATTGGAAAGCAGTATTTGTCTAACTCAAGTTTTAGAGCTAAAACAATATATGTTATAACAATATAGAATAGTAGAATAAAGCAATTCGGGCTATGTGGTTTGTGGAGTAGCCTTGCAATATTCAAGCAAAAATGCATGGATTACCAAGTTGAAATCAAGATTCCTTGTAAATACAAAATTGTGATTACAATTGTGCAAAATTGTGAATAGTTTTCTGCTTGTAAACTTGATATTTATGTTTCTTCAAGTTATTTTACAACCAACTTTATATTATTACCTTATATTCAACTATAACTGTAACTATTATGTATCACCTTTCCTGTAAATAATTTATTTTGAACTTACGTGGGACACTGACTAAAATGATGATAACAATGATGATGATGATGATGATGATGATGATGATGGAGTAACGTGCATAGTATAGTCAAGTGTTTGTTCCAGAAGGTAGACAACAAATACGCTGTCGCATGGGGGAATTGCAAAGTCCAACAACTTGCCCACCTCCAGAGATTGCAAACAGAGGAATAAGGGCAGTATTCCGTTGTAATTATCACACTCAAATCTCTGATATGCAAACTCGGCTTGGCTGGCTTTCTGTCAGAGAGAGAATAATCTCACTCACAATCCAAAATTCAATCTAGTTCCTCCTCCGCTCTCCCAGATATTCCAACAACCAAATACAATCAAGATAAAATCTGGCACTCATAAGGGCCATTTACACTACAGCAAAATGGGCACAGTACTCGTCAATTAACACATCAAAGGTGTGAAGGTGTCAAATGGTTTTGAGCACAGGCCAAACAAAAACACTGTCTAAACGGCTTTTTCAGACATTGAAAAGCAGCACCGTGTCTACTATTTTGATCGTGCCGAGAACATTTCTCGAGGTAGTCTCGGCCCGCTCAAAAAGTGGGCACCGTGCCGTTTTGCAGTAATTATGACGTCATCGTAGTTGCGTCTCTTTGCAGTGGAATTCTGAGGTTTTCTAATAAAATCAGTAACAGACTAAAGATTAGCAAGTTAGATAAGCATATTAAGCATATTTTGTTTCGTATCTCTGTAGAAAATTGATGAAGTTTCTGTAGTATAAAGGTTTAATTATGCAAATTGTAACTGCGAGTGCGGAGCGTAAATTTAGATGTGTATTTTGTTACAGAAATACTGCTCTAGCGTGGTAACATGTCCAGGAGGTGAAAGACTAACTCAAATGTATATGAATTTTGCTCAATTGAGATAAGAATGTCACAAAAATATAAATATTATAATTGATGAAAAACATAGTGATTTTCAGTTCAACGGAATCCTGACAAGTTATTTAACTTGATTGAATCTCAATTTAGCGAATTTCACCGATAAAACCATTAAATAATGAGAAACCTATAATTCAGTTTGTAAGTTTTCAATCTCGGCCCGCGTAAAAATAGGCACGGGCGATCTTAAAAACAGCTTTTAATAAGCTGTGTAAACCCTGAAAAAAGTCAGCACGGGCCGCATTCTTGTTAACACCTCGGGTGTTAATTGACGAGTACCGTGCCTTTTTTGCTGCAATGTAAATGGCCCTATAATGACATACACATCAAGTCAAGCCATCGCCACTCATTTCAATGTGCTTGTGCTCGCAAGTAGAATGATCTACCATCTACTATGAAGGAGGTTTCCAAAAATGAAAGTTTCAAAAGTCTTCTCGAGATGCATTCACATACAATTAAATTACTACATCTTAACTGTTAAGTTTGTATTTGATTAACCTTGTAGCTGTATATATATGTATGTATTATTGTTTTAATGTTTTAATGTTAATTATTTTATGTGTAGGCCTATTCCTCAGTTTATTGCGTAAAGCAGTCCTGTGAAAAAAATTATTGTAAAACTTATCAGGTTTCTGAATACATGATGATGATGATGATACTTAATGCCTCTATGTCTCTATGATCAGGTGTCCATTGCACACATGGTTTTAATCGGTCTGGATTTCTTGTTGCCTGTTACTTAGTCGAACAAGAAGATTGGAGGTACAATATTGTATTACTGTATGTTGACAAACTTCATCTCTTTTTTGCAATGCAGAACACAATTCATAACTTGGGCAAAACTAACCTACTTATCAGTATTAAATGCTACTGCTATCAACTGCTCTATGGATGTCCACGACTTCTCCGTTTATGTTTGTTCTGTCATCTCAGAGGCTTTTTGTTCAAAAGCAGAGTATTCATGTATGGAATGCTAGTTGATGTACACATGCAATTCTTTGTTCTTGCTTTTCTGTAAGCTTGTTTCATATACTTTACTATTAAAAAACATCATTATATTTAAATCATAGTTATATGTTACATTTTTGTTAACAAAGAATAACATTTATATTATTTTTTATGTTTTAGTGTTGATGATGCTCATGCAATATTCGCAAAGGTGGATGTCGTTTAGAAATACTTTTAAATAAAAATGTTATATTTTGGGATACCAAATTCTTATGACATACATGAAAAGTAACATACCGTACTGTAGTACACTGTATACCATAAACTAAGTAAAACATTCATTCACATAGGAGATAACATCTCTTTAAATTAATTACTCAAATAAAAAAGACGAAGGACACACAGAGTAATGCTTATCAAAGTCCAAATCTACCAAGAGTGCGGAATTTTGGATGCACATGCAGTTCATTTATCCACGTTTTTTTAAATTGCTGTTTGACTATTGAATTAGTTTTTCAAAAGCATAACAATGTTTATTGTCTATTGTTATATTAACATACCATGTCCTATTGCCTTGACCGTATTCGTTTGCCTGTTTCTCAATTTAATTGTTTTAAAATCCTATTCAAATTTATAATTAAACTTTGAAAAATTGTGAGCCTCAAATGCATTGACTGTGCTATCATAATTATTGGCCTCAATAATTTCTACTCTATCAAATGCTTGCTAGTTCAAATGTTGCTTGACCACATAAGTCTATTGTGTCTTCTGGAAACAATGACAAATGTTTGTCTGTATTTATTTAGGCACGACCGCCTGGTATTTATAAACAGCAGTACATCAATGATTTATGGCAGCGGTATGAGGGCTCCGCTGAAGATTCTGCGACTGCTCCTGCGTTACCCGATTGGTGTTATGAAGATGAAAATCACCTTGACGATGATGGTTTTGATCAAAGTCATAATAGACAAGAAAATAATTCATTAGAACCAGAAAAGAAAAGACTGAAAGGAGATGAAGCAGTAGGTGCTCAATTAACTAGATGATGTCTTATACTGTAGTCATAAAGTGGCCAGATTTTTGACATTTTTGAGTTAAATTGACCAAAAATCAGAAGTTTGGAATTTTTGTAAAACAATTTTGTAGGATTTCTATAGACATTCTGGCTTCGAAATAGCCTCAAGATTTCCCAAGATTTCAATATTTTGTTTGTGATGGAAATTGAATGTTATTGTCTTTGTTCGGCAGTCTCAATTTTAAGACTTTCCAATAACTCTGTATTTATGTCTATTTTGAGGATTGGTTGTATAGCAAAAGTTGAAGTTTGTGCATGCAGGGACACCAGAACAGGGGGTAGCGGTGTCGACTGTCCCTCTTGTGCTTGAAGTTGGGTGGGGGCAAGAAATATATAATTATTAACAATGCACTCTTATTTATGTTATTATGTCAGCTGTGGAACAGTCGTCGAGCAAAATAATTTCATTTGCAACGAGAATTTTCAATATGTGCCCCTCAAGTCTTGCTTGCCCCCTACCCTAAGTTGCTTCCTTTGTTGTTGGAGATAGGCTGTATGACCTGATCAAAGTTTTCACGGTCAAGATAAATTATAAAACAAGGCAATAGTTTGTGTAAAAAATATTTATTATTGATATTCACAGGTCAAAGTTACATAGTGGTTACTAAGCATTGTATATATATATTATGCTTTTGAATACCTTCCACATGGTCTTTATGAAACCAGGAGGATTAGCTCAGATGGCAGAGCAACCGAACTTCAGATTGTATCATATCTGATCGACCGTGGTTCAAATCCCCCTAAGGTCAACTCAGCCTTGACTTTATCTGAAACATCAAATGAGTACCATCTGAGGATGGCGGATGGAATGGTCCAGAGGGAATTGCATTGTGAGTAGCTGCGGCTCATCGTTGCGCATTGACAATCGAGACCTATCTGCCAAGAAATCTGTTGAAATTGATCTGCAGTGTCGCGGCTGAGATCAACCAAGAGCGTTTAAAATCATTGCTCTCAGCGAAAAAAGCCACTCATCTAGAAATAGAGGAGTGGTACGTGTGCCTTCGGTAGGGCGACACCGTCTACATTACATTATGAAACCATTATCTGTAGTTACTTGACTGTGTTACACAATAATTTCACATTAGTATTTCTTATTTTAATAACCATATATAAATAGATATCCAATTATTATTTATGCAAATTTCAAGCACATTAGCGTAGGATCAAAATATACTGAACTCCTAGAAATATTTGTGGGAGGTCTGAAATAATGTAAAATGTCTTTTGAAGTTTAGAATTTAGGTAATTGACAGGATTTGATAACATTAATCACAGTTAATGCATCAAATTGTAAACCAGAATTTGAAGTACGAAAGATGAAAAAAATTAACAGTTGTAAAGCTTTATAATTTTTATATGTGACCGTCCTAATGAAGAAAATTATCTCTTTTTATTCCTTCCAACTGTTAGCTACCTAAATTTGTTGATGGTGTTAAGAATGTTGACGCTTTGCAATCTGAAGACCTTATAAAAGAATTACAAAACATTTGCTCTGAAATGTGTGAATGGCAAAGGTAGGTTTAATGTTGTTTTGTTTTGGAAGACTTGGTAGGATTGACACAATCAATTAGGATGGATAATTTGTATTTATGCATACTTGAGGATTCCATGTATGCCTAACCTATACATGCTGTCCAATCTGCAACAGCTTTGGCATACAAGATTGTTTAGTAATTTGAATCGTTGTTGGCCAGCAATCATGGTCCTAACATGATTTGATTTTATTTCACATTTTTGCACAGTCGTAAATATTTACTCAAGAATATTCATTGCAGTTGCTCACTTCATTTCACATAAAATCCACCCGTTGTCAAATTTCAAGAATGCAGACACATAGTTAATCATCTATTCTTGTCTGAACCAATTATATCTTGGAATTGTATCAGAGCTCTGTTATATCAATGTCTCTTATTTGGCCATGGTAGGTATTCAGATGAGACATGGTTATAGATTCTGTGCTTGTAAAGATTAAAAAATGACACCTTTAAAATGTCAAAGGCTAAATGTTATATTGTTGATGATTGGTTTTGTCACCTTCTTATCTTAAAATAAAAGCACAACAATATCAAAGTTTGTCTATGTCTATGATTGAAGTCTATCTGATTCATATAACAGCACCTAACAATCTGATTAATTAGAGCCACTTTGAAAACAGTAGCCTAATTAACAATAATGTAATATTATTTCTTCTTTTTTCTCCTGTCTGTAGGAAAGGATTTTCAGGATCGCAACCAGTCTCTATGGATCGTCAAAATTTGAATTTTTTATCAGAAAAACCATATCGTGTTAGTTGGAAAGCTGATGGTACTAGGTAAAATTAACACTGTGTGATTCCTTGTAGTATATTTCATAAGAATTTTCTGTAATTTTCAATTGGAATCCTATTTATCCTACCTCCTATATATCCTATAGTATTGTATAGAATTAAAAATCAATTGAGTATATTAAAGATATTGTTACATTTCTTTTGGTTAGTTTATTTTAAAATCATATACAGTTTTCGCAGAACAAATAGCTGGAGATAAAGTTATTTATAATTATACAAGAATGATAAGAATATATATGTTATGCTGTACAACGTAAGGCAAAAGAGTATCGATACATTTTATATTAGAAATTCATATATGTTCAGTAGAGGGTAATTTGAAATAACAGTTAATCAACAGGCTCAACAAAGGTATTAATTATTTTATAATGTAGAATCAAATCTGCAAATAATCTTCTAGGTAGTACACAGCTATTCTATGAGACTTCAGTCTTCACTTCTATGTCTAGCCTATTATTAATAACCATAATACATATTATGTCCCTAAGAAGTTAGAAAAGTTTCCATGTGACATTTTCATCATTTAGTTTTCACTGTTTCGTGTTTTTTTCAGGTATTTAATGCTAATTCTTGGCCAAGATAAAACATATTTATTTGATAGAGATAATAGTGTATTCCATGCAAAACATCTTGTTTTTCCACAACGAAAGAAAATGAATGATTTTATGTATGATACGTTAGTCGATGGTGTGAGTATTAAAGTTGTGTTAAAAAAACTTAATTTGCCTTTTGCATATCTCATAGTCTTTCAAGCGTTGATATAATTTATTACCATTATTGTCATCATTATTTCAAGTTATAGCAACATTATGTTTACATACCCTATACATTGTATTTGTATTATGCAATTGCAATTTCAAAAAAGTGAACATTGAATGATTTTATAAAAAGTTAAGTAATCACTCGGAGCCTTTGAAGAGATGAGACACGTGATTACAAAGACATTTTATTATGCAAATTTGTCAAAGAAACTCATTTTGATTTAATCCGGCAATAGCGGTTCCAACTTTAACGATATTCTGTCAATAACAGTAACTTTTTGAGTCTGATACTGATTAATTTACGGTTCAACTCTGCTAAATATTTTCTGCTGACAACGGATTCTGCCAAAACCGATAAAATAGTTTGTCTCCCAAGCATACAGCTATTGCCGGATTCAACTGTATCATATTTATGAAAGTTTACTTAAATCACAATGAGATAAAGCTGTTACAAACAGTTCATGAACAATTCACAAACTTCATGACCTTTTCGTTGTTGATTCATAAACATTCTATGAACAGTCATGAACAGTAAATGATGTGAAATTGGCCAAATTTTCATAAAAACTTCAAGACCTGTTCACGAAAACTTCATGAACTGTTGAGCAATTTCACAAACTCACAAACTTCGTGACCATTCCTTTGTGTGTTCATGAACAGTTCATAAACAGTCAAGAATTTGAAATTGTCCAAAATTTCGTAAAAACTTAAAGTTATACTTTGTGACCTGTTCATAATTTTTTTTTAAATTGTTGGGCAATTTCATGTTCATGAACTGAATTATTTATCAATACCGGTACTTTAATTAGAAGGTTGTTTTTTGTGTTTCGTAGGAACTTGTATTTGATAAAGAAGGCGAAACTCTTCATCCTCGATTTCTCATTTACGATATTATCAAATTCCAGGTAAACTTTCTGATTTTCTCACTTTTGCCCTATAGCGCTCACGGCTGTATTATCTAAAATCATAATCTATTGAATCAACCTTAATATAAAGGCCACCTGTCTATAACGGTCAATTTATCTAAATATAATAGATACTGTTATACAAAGGTTTCACTGTAAAATTTTACAACATGAAATGATCTCAAAAATGTATATCATTTGAAATATAATTGAAGTTTCTCAATCAGAATGAGGGCATGTGCCAAAAATCAGCTTGTGTGATTTCAACAATTCCTATTTTTACCTGTGAAGGACCGCTACGGTTTTTACGAAATACAAAGTAGTAAAAAACACCTACAGAATTTCATTTTCAAAATGGTTGACCGCACATACAAAGACTAAAATAATTTGGTGCTAAATGGATTAGCTTAACATGTCATCTAAAATGTAATTATCAAATGAAGACAAAATGAAATTAATTTTGACCAATTCATAAGATTTTTGAAACACTATATGAAATTTTCAATTTGTGATAGTGCTACACAGCCTACGTTTTAGAGAGAAATAGTTGCTTTGTGTAAATGTCTTCAAATTCTGACTTTTGATATCATTTTTGTATCTCTTATTGAATTACAGGGACAGGATGTAGGGAAGACAGATTTGGATCGAAGGCTTCACTGCATCCAAAAAGAAATTGTAGACCCAAGAAATGCTGCGGTAAATAAAAATTCTGATTCAGTGTATTCTTACATCTAAAGCCCTGGGAAAACGACAACAACTTTAACACAAAAAATCTGTGTTTTCGTGTTCTGATGCAGTCATTTTAAGAGCGGCTACACAGATTCGATTTTCTCAAGGCTTTTGTAAAATACCTCAAAGAGTCTTGACTGAAGCCTTGGAGAAACAACCAACATTGAAAGTGTTTGATAAAGTTTGACGAAGTGAGTCGAAAAGCCAAAGGGATGACGAAGACTTTCAATTAAAAACATCCTTGGAAAATGTTTCATGGCTATAAAACTCAATACAACAAATAAAATACAAAATGCAACATGTCAGACAAAATCGAACGGATTGCTAAACGACAAGGATTTTTGGAAGGGTTTAAAAGTCTGGAAAATAATGTCGCTGCTTGCTCAGGGCTTAATAGTTACCGTTTCTTCAGCAACATAGGAAATACGTAACTTTGTAATATATTTTTGTACTAGGTAAAAGAAGGAAGACTAGACAAAAGATCTGAACCATTCAGCATAAGAAAGAAAGATTTTTTCAAAATTGAGAAAGCAAGTTGGGTAAGGGATCTGGAGTTGAAATATGTAAAACATCTACAATTTACTGAGTTTGAATGATGGCACTGACAGCAAAATGGCACTTCAAATTGTATTGTCCATTTCACCTAACTCTTGTCTGGCACTCAATTTGGTTGCGTTATTGTTAAACATACTGGACAAATCTACAACACCATCTACGTAACTAGCTAGTCTGCGTACCAGCCAATGTTTTTTAAATTCCAGTGGGTCTGTGAATCAGCATGTCATTTTCTGCAGAGTGTAAACATCACCATTCACACACCAGTTCTCACTAAACATCAAGTGTCATAAAATGACACATTAAAAATATTGCTAATAGCTAGTAAATCCCTCATTGCTCCCTAAATAGGCCTACATTATGATATGTCAAACTATTAATTATGTCAAAGTTAGTTTTTACCTGAAGGCGTTAGTTTTAATGTAAAATTATTTAACCACTTGTAAATTATTGTCAAATTATTCTGCATGTTATTCACATTTGCTATGCTTTTATGCAGAAATAAACAAATCATTCACAGAGAGAGAGTATGATGTGGATATAATGGATATTAATAATTGATTTATATTAGATTCTCAAAGCATGTTGATATTGGCTATTCTATTATTAGATTCTTCAAAAATTTATGCCAAAAATTACTCACGAAACAGACGGATTAATATTTCAACCAGCTATTGAGGTAAGAATTAAATCACAGTTCAATATTTATTTATGATAATGTCCATATTGACATACGGTGAGGATTGTTAACAAATAATTAGTCATTTGAAGCAGAAAATGAATTGTAAATCTTCAAGAGACAATTTAATTGCAAAGGACTTTATTTACTGTTTCTTTGAACAAAATCATGATACAAAGACAAATACTTTAACACGCGGCAGCTTAAAATCGATTTTGTCTGTCAGCAGGCCAAGATACATACATTTGTATCATCACACAAAACACTTCAATAATCTGATAACTATCTTATTGTTTTGCTGTGTCATTATATATCTCAGCCATACATCAGTGGTACATGCCCAACTGTATTGAAGTGGAAGCCTCCTGAGTTAAATTCTGTTGATTTTCAATTACGGATATCTTTGACAGAACCACAAATGGGGTATGTTTACACACCTAGTATGTTTACACATCAGTGAAACCTATGTATAAAGGTCACTATATAGAAAGCTATATATAGTGGTCACTTCCTAATATTACAAGTATTAATTTCTATTGAATTTAATCTCTATAGAAATATCACCTCTTTTTAGTGGTCAATATTCTCTAATATTATAACTGGCCTTAAATTACACTGTTCCTTAAAGTATTATCTATGATCCAAGAGTCAGTGAAATGAGGGGTTTTCCAGTTGACTTATGTAACATTCAAAACCATATTTGTCTGAGTGCTTGCCTATGATGTGATAGTTCAGATCTGTTCAATGATCGAATTTCGCATGCGTAAATTGTGTACCTGATGTTTATTATTTTGTCATGGTTGCTAATTTAGCAAATCAGCTTGTTCAATCCAATCTGGGCAGTAATAACTAGTGACATAGATTGATTCAATTGTGTACAATTATTATTATTATTATTATTATTATTACTTGATGTCTGCCTGCTAACTTAACTTAGCTATGTATGCAACATGTATCAGTCCTTTGAGAAAAAGTTATGTATAACTTGAAGGTTTCTGAATAAATTACTATAATGATGATGATAACTATTTTGCAGATTCTGAATACGTAATGATGATGTTAACAATTTTGCCTTTTTCAACTAAGGATGGTTAGAAGAAAAGCTGGGCATTTGTTGGTTATGGGGTTTCCTCATCCATTCTCTGAAATTGAGGTGAGGCTATAAAGGGGCTATGAGGACCACCAGCAATCATTGAAAATGTTGCGGCAGTGCAAATATTTATAATTTATTACACATCTTGAACATTACAAATGAATTTATAAATCATATAGTTAGAATATAAAATAAAAATATGGAACTTACTGATATAGGCTGTATAGTATACTATGAACACTCGAGGTGCTGTGAGTCCCACAAAAAGCTGAAAATCACTTGCTGAATCTGCTCGTGATTTTTAACAAATTTACTGTGACTCGTTACACACTGATCTTGTTAATAGGATTCTATAAAGCCCTATTACCCTTTCTATATCGCATAACTATATATTATATTTTGTATTGTCTTAATCTATCTCTATTTATTTATACTGTAGTTATCACAAGAGGTTAGGAAGCATGATAAACGGATCATTGAATGTACGTGGCATAATAACAAATGGAAATTCTTGAGGGTACGCGAAGATAAAAGTTTTCCTAATAGCTTTAATACTGCAAAAAGTAAGTTTTCTGATACTGCCAAGTGATTTGAAACATCTTTTAACTCTGTATCGACGCCACAGCATGAGGGCTGAAGCACAATCACTAATTTTAATTTTGCTTATTCGTGTAGGTGTTTGTGAAAGTATAAAAAATCCAGTTACAGAAGCAATTCTATTAGATGTTATAGAAAAATCTCCCTACAAACAAACTTAGCAGATTAAATTTTGAAACATTTCTACAACTTTATACCAGTATACACAAAGAAATACAAATATATTTATATAATAAAATGAACAGTTTCTTGCTTTAATGATGGCATTTTCTTGTAATTAATACTGAAAGTATCGTAAACAGACCCCGCTAACTAGTAATTTATAAATTATAAGTCAAGTAGATGTACAAAATTGGTAATTTATAATATTCTAATTATTTTAAATAAACACTGGTATTCAACACCAGTTTAGACTTATGTCACATATCTATTATCAATTATATTATCAACTAGAGTTCTGCTTTAAATAACTTTTGACATTTATATTCATCACCTTTCTTGGCACATTAAGATGGAGGATTATTCTTTCTAACGATGCTCAGTTTCGTCATCCCATCCCTGGCTAATATGGACGCATCTCTGAACCATTGTAAACCGGGAGTTTCCACAATTTCTTTTATACTCTTTCTGTGGTTCAATTTAGATTAGAAGACATTTTTGGGCAGGCCTGTGTATTGATGAAATTTCCTGATGTCTTTCTAATGGCTTAGCGACCGGTCAAGAAATATGAGAAATTGTACATTGTAGAAACATAGCAGGAACCGAATGTCTCTTTGAATTGTAAATAGCTACAATTATATTAAATTTAATTCCATTGATCACTTACTGTTAATTTATTTTTCATACTTTTGTAGCAGTTGTTCTGCCTTTAATTCTAGCAAGCCATTCTTTAATAGGTGATACAAGCAAACCACCAATCAAAATTTGCCCAGGGTGATACAATAGCAAAGGAAATGAGATTAAAGGCAAATATTTATAATCAGCATAAATGATTTTAAGTATTGGCATACCAAGTGTTAATGATTTGTGTGTTGATGAAAACATAATGGCAACCACATCCACAGCAGAGAAACCAAGATCAAATTTTGTTGTTAGCATAAATATAAGTGTTATTAATGAAATTTGAAGTACAATAATAACGATTGCCATCCTCAAAACATCAAACGTAGATATTCCTGCAGTATTTCCATTAAATGTTTCACAAAATGTGGTGTAAATAATGAGAAGTAGCATGCATGCACTGACTATACCAAAAGGTGGTTTTGTGCGCTCCATCCATTCTTTGATGTATGTACGTAAGAATTGACCAATTATAAGTGGAATTACCACCGTTAATGTTAAACTTGTTACAATACTCATAACAGGAACGCTTGACGAGACATTTACTGAGTAAAATAGCAATGCAGGAGTGATGAAAATTCCAAGAAAACTTCCTAATACCGAATTGAAAATTGAAGCAGCTTCATTCCCTCCAATTGCTTTTGTTATAATCACTGCTGATGATACAGGTGGTGGCATACAGCTCACAACAACAAGGCCCTTAATCAGCCATGTATTAATTGATGTCCATGATGCCAAAAATGATGTTACTAGCGTAAATAAAATTGGGATAAATATGAATGTAAATATTTGCACAAAGAAATGTAATCTGAGATGCATGAGTGCTGAGCGTAGTTCTTCTGTTTTTAAAGAGAGACCACTATTCAAGAAAATAAGGAATACTGCCAAATATTTGACGGTGTATTCAGGGTGCAGAGGACCCTTTTTAATGCCGACCCATGGCGCTATTGATGCAAGAGCAATACTACCAACAAGTGCAAAGAGGAACCAGTGTTTCTTTATGGGCTGTAGACGCTCCATTATAACTAAAAGGCAAAACCATCAACAATGTAGATTAACAATATGACCAGTTTTTAGTTGATTTAAGTAGGCCGAGAGATAGTACGACACAGTACGCAAATTAGAAGATATAATCGGATTTAAAATGATAAAAAAATCTTTACGAAATTTTTTGACAAGTCTGCAAAGCATGATCGTCCTCATCAGGATCACGAGATGTCTATCCATAAACAGGTAGGGGGCAGGGGAGACAAATGATCTATGTTAATTCCAGCAGGGTTCTCAACCTTGTTTGACAAAAGTGAGTGAGATTTCTAGGGGGTATGGGGGATATGCTCCTCCAGAAATTTTTTAGAATTACCATGGTCCCTAAGGCCTCTCCTGACAACATTGAGGGTATATTTTACTAAAGAAATTGGAAAACAGACATTTTAAGAACATGATTTGTGATGCTGCAATACAGTTTGTACACGCAATCTCATTTCCAATCTTAAATTATGTCCATTTTAAATAGACTCGTTAACTGTAATAAAGCAAGTCACGTTGTACACAATTTTATGCATGATTTCATAAAGATCTACGAAGGTAAAATCAATACAATGTTTATCATTGGGTACTTTTTGTCCTTTAAGAGCTGAGAAGCTCATGATATCAAACAAAATATTGTATAATTTGTAAGTTTATTGATTTATTTAGAAAAATGAGCATTATTTGAAAAATGAGGGAGAAATTCTCCCAAAGCGAGAGAGCTGAAGAAGACCCTGAAATGCGGGAGACTACCGCTCAATGTTGGAGGGTTGAGAGCTCTGTTTTAGGAACATCTAAATTCTAAAAACAATAATGTGTGAAATATGTTTTGTTTTCTTTGATTTCCTCATACATATTAATGATATTATGGAGTAGGTAAGTTATGGCTATAGGGTAGCTCTCACGAAAGACCGTTAAAACTTTAAATAAAAACATTTACAAAATTTATCTAAGCTAACTGGGCGTGGAGGGACAGCTAGGCGGTTTGAAATTCACAGCTAAATCCAATGACAACAATATAATTCAATTATTGTCATTTTAAAGTAAAAAAGGTGTGCAACAACTTAGCAATCTATGACATCGGAACAATGAAATAAAAATTGCGGGAAAATCCAACCACATGTTCAGACTGTTTAGTCAACTGAGTCTAGATAGCTGTCTTTTCGATAGAACCGTTACAGATCTTCAATGTTACAAACTATTTTGTTACTTCCAAGTATATATTGTTGTGGTAGTGAAAAATATATCAATGGTAGGCCGTCCTTGAAGCTATAATTGCTCATTATGATTGAAAATCTGAAACGTCTAAGAGATTTTCGAAATGGACAAAACTTTTGAATAATGAATGTTATTTCAACAAAAGAATGGGAGAATATGGAATATTGACTTTCACTCAGCATTTCTTAGGTTTTATGCGTAGCAAATTTTCAGTAGATATTTTGATGAATTGTATATATTGATTGGAGTGGAAATAGGTTATCAATTAATTTGCCTAAACTTCATTCTATTACAATTCATATATGAAATATATGTAGCTTTTTTTCAATTATATAAATGGTTTGTAGTTGTGAAGCAAAAGTAAATTGAATAGTCTTCCTGCTTGTACTTCAAAATGATTCAGAGAATAAGATTTCATGCTGGAGCCTTTAAAATATAGCAGTAATTAAAATTTGACAAATTTGGTACAAAGTTTTTGCTATCAGTTTATATTTTCTAAGTTATAAGTTGTATAGGTATTCTCTATTTCAAATAATATGTAACCTTAACTAATAGGACTAAGTAAGCTATGAAGACATAGACTGTTGATCTGTTGAAGATATTTCCCTTGTAAATGAATAGATAAAAGAATCTTAGTAGGACTCTGCACTTTAGTATGCTTTTACAGATATTTGCAATAAGTTTGTTGATGGAGCCAGTATGAAATCAATAAAGGTATACTGTGAAATCGATTTGCGAAATTCAGATGAACTCATGAAACCCGGTTCTGTTTGATTTTTCGCCATGCGCAACATTTCAAAACATATTGAATATCAGCAATGTTTAATAAATGTTTCACTTTTCACAAGAAACCAACATTGTTTGTTTGATAATCTGACCCACGGAAGTTTTTTCGCATCAAAACGAGATGATTTTAAAATAGCTTTTGAGGCCAATTCTCAGTGATTTTGCCGTGGCAGTAAGCGATCAAAATGTTTGGAAATGATCAATATTGGGTCAACAAAGATGTACTTTTGGGGATGTTATTGATGTCCGACGAAGATGTTGTTTTTAAATTTGAATTATTCAACACGCGAGGATATTAAATACATTTTATTTGGTTGATTTTCACAAAGGTAAGATAATACTATGGCCTGTTTAAAACTCTTTAAACACAAATCTGAGTTAGACTATCTTGGATCTATTATAATATCTTGGTGTTAGATGTTTAAGTTTCTTTGAATGTCACATATTGATAGTCACACCATGCTATGACATGCAAGCAGTCTTCTAAGCAGTGTTCGACAGAAGAAAAGTGGGATCCCGCGTAGAGCAACTTTAGAAGAAAACTGAAATTGTTCTGATTTACAGGCCAAACCCAAGCAACACATTCAGAAGAATAGCAAAAATAGTAGGGTGGTAGGTAGGTAGGTTTCCAATAAACCGAAATTATATGTTGGCTGTTGGCTGTTTGCTTCTTCTAAATTTTCAATTAATTTGACCTAACACCTGGTAGCAGTCATCTGTTAATATCATATGCCACAAACCAACAAATTTCGAGAACGTCAAAGACCAACGAACTGTGTTGTTCTTCACCGTCTAAAGCCTACTGTCTCTAGATCTAACATAGATTATAGAATACAGGGATCGGCAACTAAGGTCTGGGGACGAAATATGTTTTTGTTTGAGATTTACCGGAAACATGTGTTCTTGAGCCGACACAGAATCTTGCAATGGATGGTCAATTAAATGGCAATGACTTTCAGGACTTCGAATTTCTTAAGCGTGGAAGGCAATGAAGAAAATGGCAAACTCAGTCGGTGAAAGTTTAGTAAAGCGCTCCTACAGAGAAGTTTACGTTAATGCTAATATTGCTGAAGGATTTGGAAAACTAAAGGTGGTTTAACGGTGTCAGTAACCCTTCACACACAATCAAAACACACTGATATAAAACTATCCAACGAATCGATGAAGATGAGATTTGTTCACGATCAAATGAATATGCTCTTCTCAAAAGTTACTACGAATGAGTTATTACCTCGGACATTTCTGGAGATATGTCAAATATATTCAACAATTTTGATCTATTCCCTACAAATCTGCTTGGCAGTAATAAAAACATCTATCTGAAATTCATTGCGTGGATGAGCACCTTCGGAAAGTCTATTTATTATTGTTGTGGAACTGTGAAAAAGAATTTCGTAATTTATACATCAGGAGATCAGATGGACTCTTGAAGCAAACACGCTTGAATGTTTTACAAAAGCCAAAAGTTTAATCTACCTGGGATGTAGCAGTACAACACTCTGATTTAGAAGATAACAATCAATACTGATGATTTTATTTTTTATTTATCTACAAGGAATTATAATTTATTATATAAAGTGAGATAATTTTCGTACACGAACGGCATGGGTTTACAGCTTGTACAGTAACTTAAAAGAGAAACTGGAATTGAAAAAGAAATCGCTAAGGAACAAATTAAAAGAAAATTCAAACTTTAAAGTAACAGCAAGTCAACATTAATTTGAATAATAAGGTGAACATCCATAATTTGATATTGTGTAAAATTCATTGTAAATGTGAGTGTAACATAACGTAATCATAAATGTAATTCATTGACACTGAATGTTTTTACAAGTGTTATAATTTACCAAACCAGTTATCGATATTTGCACCATATCTTGTTCATTCTGTGTATTGCTTGCTAAATTTTTGTAGTGTATTCATTGTATTCCCTCTGCTGTGATGTGATGAAAATTGTTGAGTGTATTTTGTGCTACTTGTATGTCGTAGGCCTATATAGGCCGCCTAGCTGTAAATTGTAGGCCTATTCCTGTCATTTAGAAGTGCAATTATTTTTAGTGAACATTTCGGCTTGATTGTGATTTGTTAGTTATAAGTATATTTGTATATTTATTCAATCACGAAAATCACATACATTTTCTTTTTCAAAGTTACAAACATTAACTTGCAATTTGCAAAAGAGATCAAAGCAATATTTTGGTGAAATATACCGGAAAAACATGGTGAATTAAATTGGCCATATCTACTCGCTATTTTGTTTAAAGGTAACAAAATTGTCATGGACATTTAAAGTAAGCTCTATTTAACATTGTCAAAACATAAAAGTGATAGATTTATGGCGTATTTCCTGTAAACGCACACAGCACGCACGCATGTACGCACGCAAGTTACAGGCACCGTGGGGTCTCTACTGGTTTTGATAAATTTCATAAACTAGGTTTCGAGTTGCATGCAAATGAATGCTTGAGTTGCATGCAAATGCATGCTTATGTTGAGATGTGAATCGTCTGGCCTAACAGTTCAAAATAAATTTATGAAGAAATCTATGTAGCCTAGATAATCTGATCAAAGTCTTGATTTAATTGAGAACATATTCTATTACATATTTTGCTGTTGAAAGAAGCAGAAAGTTTTGGAAGTGAAAAGTAGAACGCACAGGATTTTATTTACTAAATTAGGTACTATTTAGTTGATCCCAAAGCTCGTAGGAGTTGTAGCCATATCCCCCCCAAAATTATCCAAGAAACATTACTAACCTGAGTGTTATAAAGTTGTAAGGTACAACATTTCAAAGGATTGTCTGAATTAAATTCTAATCAGAAAATATTTTATAACATTGTAATCTAATTTCATGATAATGCAGGTTTGTTTACAAATTTGATAACGTTCTATTCCAAATCTTTATCCGATAATAATTTCTGGTTATATAATTTCCAAATAAAGATCAGATAATAACACATCTTATTTTTTTCACTTTCATATAAATATATGTGTTTTTGTTTGTTTACGTTTGTTTACAAATTTGATAACGTTCTATTCCAAATCATTCTCCAATAATAATTTCTGATCAATCATTATGTAATTTCCAACTACAGATAAGATGATAACACATCTTATTTTTTCACTTTCATACAAATATATGTGTTTTTGTTTGTTCACATTTGGATTTCATTCTGGGAATTACTACGATGAAAATACACAGATCGTACTGTTTTGAATTTGCGAGACAATAGAAATTCATTGAAGTGCGAAATTGTTTAATTAGCGCTTCAGTCTCAGAAATGATTGATTGTTGAAAAACGAAACAGTTTTCATTGGTTTTTCTCAACTTAGATGTATTTATTTAAAAGATGAAGCCAGCTATGTACCCCTCTGGTTAACTACGAATCCATTGATATGTGTTTCAAGTATATTGCATATAAATCGGCATCGTGAATCCCCGCCTTACATACTACAGACATAGCCTACAAATGGAAATAGCGTAAATTTAAAAGTTAAAATTCAATTTCTCAATGCTCCTGCAGCAACAATAGCAAAGCAGAATTGTGATTTTGCTTTAAAAAGGTAGGCTAGGCCTAGGCAAATGAATAATGGATTATGAAAATAAATCCACAAAAAACCCTAAAAATTGTTGACGAGAATTGGGAAAATATTAATCTAATTCCATTCCATGCACAATCTCTCCATTTGTTGGGCCAGCTTAAACAAATTGGAGGGTCATCACTGCACAAAATTTGATCCTCGTCATAGAAGTAAAGAAGAAAAATTACATAATACAGCTCAAGCTTACCTAGAATCTTTTTTCTTTTTTGACTAATAATTAGCTTTAAATTTGGTTTTCGTTGCTAAGAAATGAAAAATTTATGACAGCTCATCGAAAAGCAAGCTCGCTCAACCCCTATATGACTGCTGCTAAAATCAAACTACGGTACAGCCTCAACCTGATCAACTTTCTAGACCTACTTAGTTTATGTGGACCAAAATCGGTGGTCTTCATACAGGCTATACGTGACTTCAATCTACTCAGTCCAGCGGCTATGACGATAGGGTACCTAATTTTGGGCACGTGACGCGTCACTTCAGCAGAAAGTTGAGCACAAGCACAACAGTTCGATAAGAAGTAGTAGTAGTAGTCAAACGCCGTTAGCCTGTGTGCATTACGTCAGAACTCCATTTCATACAGGCTAACATCAATGAGGGTAAAAAGCGGGCCCACTAAGAAACATGTTTTGCAATGCGCATGCGTAAAACCTCGCTAAAACCCTAAGTTCTAGCCGAGACTGCTGTTGAAATGACAAACGTAAAAACAAAATGAGTGTTCGACATTGCCAAATTCGACGTCTTGATATGTTATCCTGTTTCATTTCTAAAAGCTCAAAATGCTCTCTATTATCATTTTTTTCTTGATGGTAATTTAACTCAAAGTGTTTTGAATGTAAGAACATAATTTATCATAAAGCAAGCAGTCTTTTTCTTTACCAGAAACTGGAATTTGAGAAGGTTGCTTCGCAGACGCAGAGTGACGGTCCGAACCTAGCCAGGTTGGTATTAATAAGACAGTAAATACGATCAACTGCAACTGATCAACTAAAACTTATGTCTGTTGTTGTCATAACGTTGAACTTTACTAATCCATATGCATATACTGACTCATTTATGCTAGGCTGGCCAATGGCCCAATGCCCAATTGCCCATCTGTTTGTCTTCTCTTCATTTTTCACATTTTCAGGACTTCTAACCTACTAATACTTCGGATTAGCCTAGGCCAAATAGTATACTACAGCACACTTTACATACTAGTAATTATTATTATTATTTATATGTTGTTAAAGCCTAAAGAATATTCTGGAATCCCAGATGCACTTAAACATTTTCTTTTCAATTTTTTTATTGATGTTTGACCAATAAATTGTAAAATATCAATTTCCTTCTGAATTTGCTCCAATCTTCTGATTCCTACTTTTGTCGAACTCTAGCTGTAAGATTTTATCCTACGTGAATCAAGTGAATCAATACGCAGCAAATTTAATCAATCATTGGTAAATCTCTTTTACATCTTTAATCAGATAAGTACTACATAGATGAGTGTCATTATCAATAATTGGTTGAAACTTGAACATATGTGATATATGCTTAAGTCACTGATTTCTCTCTAACTTTGTCTTCCGTCTTCTTTGATTGTTGAAATGTTCTCCTTGCGGCGTACAGCAGCATCGGATAACTATACATGAATTGCTAAAACTCTAAGGGTATTTATTTATAGGCATACTATTTTATTTACCAAGGTCATTTACAAATCGCAAGGCCTTAATTGGTCGTAAGGCAATCTTATTTAATGTCTTATGATAGAAAGAAGTTATCCTATTTCTGGTGTATAATCCCATGATTTTCACGATAGGAAGTATTTACATTATCCCATGATTTTCATAATAGGAAGCCAATGGAGACTAACTTTGTAACAATACCTAGGACTTATTCATCCTCTTGGTGAAGGAGTTTATAGCATATATTTTTAGTTAAGAAACCTTCAAATTTAAAAATAGAGGTAAGCTAATGTTATCAAATTTTGGCAGTCAAAGCAGTAAGTTATTTCAGCATGAGCGCACAATTTGGATAATTTGCAGTCTGGCAGTAAGCAAAATACTTCATTGAACATGTTATATGACACTGATATTGCATTGGTTATGTTGCTAAAAATAACATTTATTTACAAAATTATAAATAAATAATATTCATTTTCAAGATACAGTAAATATAGCCTACATATACAATGAATAATGAAATATTTTGATGCAGCCTCAATCGTAACAGGACCAACAAAATTGCCTAAAAGGCTATTTATTATCCAATAAGATGACGATTGAATTTTGGATTTCAATGTTTACATGAACAATGAAGAGTTCCATTTTCTGTTCATAAAACTGTTTTAAGAGCATGCCAGCCTGATTAGCAGAAAATTAGTTCTGTGGACGCTTTGCATGATTTCCCTGAACTTCATCAGTTGGTGTGCTTGTCTGGAAGAATGTCTCTTCTTTCTTATCTGCATAAAAAATGGTATTTGGTAGGCTATTGGGCAAAGAGAGATCAACATCTATGTAATTTAGTGTCCTACATGACAGAGGATTCACCTGGTCACCCGCACTGGAACATAGAGTAACTAACTATTAGAGCTTGTATCATAGGATTCGATTTGTGTAATTATTATTAAATTTGTAGAAAGATGATTTCTTACTATATTGCTTTCGTCCTGTAATTGCCTAAATCACATTTATTGTACTCCTGTTTAGACACATGAGCCTAGAAATTGCCCAAAACAATGCTAAAGATGAAATGATATATTGTTTTAATTTGTTTACTTCTCTGATGTATTTTGAGTATTATGTATTTAGTATGCCGGAACCTGGATCCTGTATTTTGTATATCTGGTGTACATTGTTACTAAATAGCAGCAACATTTTGCTGTTGAGGATTATTGTTTCACATTTTCCGAGGGGGGGTATTAATTCTCTTGCATAGATTGAAGTGAAATTTGAGGCACAAGTGACCCTTCGTGCAACACATAAAACAGGACATACCTGAAATTAATTTTGGAGAATCTTGAATTCCAACATCTCAACCTATAGTGTTCTTAGCGGCTGAGAAAGCTGGGTCTATATGAAAACGGTGATCATCATAATTGTTCGATCACCAGGCTGCATGCTTAAATAATCCTAATTGTAACAGAGGCAGGTTTTCAATATTTCCAAATTATCTTATCTCGTCTTCAAGCAGGTCAGAAATGGAATGTTTTCAAGTTTATAGAATATTTATATGAAATCTAAAAAGTTACACAATAGTTGATATTGAATTTTTCTACATGTGAAACAATAAGTGATACACGAAGAAAGGGAAATCACCTCCAAGAGATATGCTTGCAGATATAATACAAAGATAATGGTTGAGACTGCAACAAGTTCTACAACAAAACAATTTTGATTCAAAGCATCTGCGAGTTGATATAGGCATCGAGCAAACCTTACTCTGTCTCTGTGTTGTTATATTTTTGTATTTTGTTCCCAACATATGTGAATTATGCAAAATAAAACACTTACCATGATGCGATTGGAAGACCGACCATGATCGTGAAAACAGTTTGGTAGGCACAAGACTCTAATTGTGGATGTAGGTATCTATAATCATGTGCAGTCATCGAGTATAAACACTTTGAACATCATCATTGAGCATCAAAAAAGCAAGGCTAGATCGATGCAACATCTGAACTTCAAGCATAGAAGGGTGAGATGAACGAAATAATTCTGATTGTACACAGTGCCATAAGCTCATCTCTCAAGTCATGAACTATTAGCGTTCATCGCTCCCACATTTATGAATTATCAAAAACAATACGATGCTTCATATCCTTGATTCAAACGAGAGTATGACAATGTCAATATCTAATATACAAATGCCATTCATCCATATGTATATATAAATGATAATGCAGCATGCTTTGTACTTTATAGGCTGAGTTTATCAAACTTAACCGCCAAGTTTTCGAGGCAGCTGCCAGCTGCTAACAGAAATCTTCTGACGAATTGGCTTATCAAAGTTTAAAACCCAACACCAGATAATGAACAATTCTCATGAACAAACTCAATTATAATTCAAATCCAGTCACAAAATGTCCACGTTGTTAAAGATTATAGGAAATAAGTAAAGACAGCAATTCAGTCTAATTAAATATACTGAAAACAGCGTTTCAATTCTCCATGATAGGCAGGCAAATTAAATAAACTTAACGAAGAATGATTCGAAGCATGGAAGCAGATTTTTGAAATTTTGGATATTATTGAAAAAATGATGAGTCAGATTTCATGACGTAGGGATATTTCAACCAATCAAAAAGGCTTACAGCTCCACGTGATCTCAAGGTCGCATGTGATTGGGCATTTCCGAATTCTGAAATGGTGGGCCAACTTTTAGTAAGAAATTCCTCTAGCCCGAGTGCAGCGACTCTCAGTTTCATGGAGCGGAACACGGGATAGAGGCTCTTGCCTATAGTAGTAGTAGTTTTGTTTATTTATGACATTTAAACGGTAAAGTAAAAGCGTAATACGTTTACATTAATTTGAATGGTATTCGTAAAAGCAACCGATTCTTGATGTCAGATTTGATCTATATACTATATATAGAAGTTGATGACTGGATGATATTTTGTTGTTGACGATGTAACAAATAAAAAACAGAGATTCTGTAGTAATGGCCGCTAATATGAACAATATAACAACGCGATGGAGATTTCAGGACATAAAGCTGCTAATTTCAGTGTTACTTCAGTTGCATTCGAACGTAATTGGAGCTTTCAAAGAAACAGAAAAGGTCAGCTTATTTATATTTTAAAACTGCATAATTTTATTTTAGCGGTGAATAGGTTGTCCAATGTTTTTAATGCATTTGTTTTTGACAAAAAAACTCGAAAATTGACATCGGTATTAAAAACGATGATGAGAATTAGTCTTTGGTAAAGAAATATTTTTGTAATCCATTGCCATGGCACAGCGAAAAAGATCCAGAGATTAAATCGTTCTATATCTAATAAAATGATATGTTCTTTCGATATTACCCATGACAAATTGGCTTTTACGTCTTTACGACGAACACAAACACAATCCAAATGAATTTCAGCATGCTGAAATCAAGTCTTCGTTGGCCGATGATGCATGTAAAAATGCATGTCCCGTCCTCCGTGAAAGGCAAATTAACAAGAAATCGTTTTTGTCAATACACTATGTTCATTTTACTACAAATATAATTGCATAAAGTCTGTATTGAATAAAAAAGTCTGAGGTCTCCCTCGTACAAAACTGAAACGAACACAAGCAAAGATCATTTTATCGAAGAAGAACGACGTTTTATTATTCGGCTTGCTTGAGCATACTTGAAAAGGAATGCGACAAAAACTTATATTTATCAACCAATCATGTTGTGGTTCTAGTTTTGGAGAACTCGCTAGCGATTGGCTGATGAACAATAGACAAACAATAGATTTCTCACGTTTCTGCCACTCCCCCTAATTTAGTCCAGCGCAAGCTTTCTGTCGATATTAAGCCCCGGCCAAATGACTTTTTATTTCGCCAACATTGTTGAATTCAACAAAATCCGATGAATGTTGAGAAAATAAAAAGTCATTTGGCCACCCTCACTTTTTCTGATTTTGTTGGCTGATGTTGAATTTCGATTTTGAATACATTCAAAAATTTCCTCAACATTCATCGGATTTTGTTGAGTTCTATTGTTCTCTACCGATGTTGGCGAAGTGGCCAAATGACTTTTTATTTTCTCAACATTGTTGAGTTTTGTTGAAAATATGAACCTTGCTTTGATTGGTCAACAATGACGTAGCCTGTCTCAGGATTGGTGGGCTCGATTGACTAGCTTCCAAGCCTCAAAATACCATCCGCTGTTGACGAAAATGAACTCAACAAAATCCGATGAATGTTGGCAAAAATAAAAAGTCATTTGGCCACCCTCAAGATGTTGACGAAAATGAACTCAACAAAATCCGATGAATGTTGGCGAAATAAAAAAAGGCATTTGGCCAGGGCTTTACGCAGACCCTACTAATCATAAAAAATGATTTGGGTCTGCGCGCAGGCTAGGCCTAACCATATTTGAACTGCATGCTATAAATACCGTAGAAAACAGTTTTGACCTATTGCAATATTTTTAACCTATTCATGTACAAGTTGAATTACATCCCGGTGTTGCAAAACATAAAATTGCATAATAAGAAGTCTAGCATATAATATATATGTAATGTAACATATACATATTATTTAGCATTAAACAAATAGTTCATACTTTCCGTGAACTATATGCTCTGATAGCACCACGAGAGGCACGTAAGGAGAAAACGAGAAGGCATCAGAAAATTACGAGCCGCCTCGGCGAGAAATTTTCGCCTTCGAGTTTTCTCCTGAAGTGTCTCGAGTTGTGCTATCAGAGCATAGTTCACGGAAAGTATGAACTATTTGGTTTAGAACATAGCCAACCCCGATTTGTGAATGTTTTGTACGATTTTTCAGAGCATTTTCTGATCTTTACAATCCATGATCAAGTATGCAATTCTCCTATTTTCGTGACGTCACCGGAAGAAAGCTGAGTCGAGAGCTTTACACTTGTCTTTTTTAAATCAACTAAAAGCTGCGAGGAAAAATTGATATCAGGAAATTTATATTTCTCTTCTTGAAATTAAAAGAATGGATGTGTAACATCGTTTTCTTACAAAGTCATGGATTCTTATCTTTAAACAATATTTTCTATGTTCTTATGTGTGTTATTCATTACGGAAAACTGACTGGAAATACATGAAAAGGATAGAAAATGTTTCTTACCTATAATTTGAAGAATTTCGTAAAAAGCCGTGAACGTGGAGAAAGAAATGAAACTAAGAGAGATTTATTGACTAAATGTTTGCTAATTGCCTATTTAAAAGAGCAGATTATTGAATTTATGATAACTTTTTAGCTTTTGAAATTTTAGCAGTTGAATTTGTTTAGCCTATGTTTTGGTTTTGATAGCTTATTGAAAGCTTTCCTTTCTAATTCTATGCCAGTTAGTGCTTATACTTATATCTAGGAACTTGAAAAAACTGGCCATAAAAGGACGAGGGAATGTATTAATTTAATGAAGTTATATTATGTTTTTACAATTATCAATACTGTAAAAGTTAGGCAAATTGTTTTTGAATTGTTAATTTGTGCAAAATATTTGTATACATTTTAAACATGTTTGTTTACTAGCTTAGATATTTCACCCAGAGCCATTTGATTCATTTTGAACAACTGAGGCACTGCATGAAACAGTAACTCAATGAAATTGTATATGACTCTACAAATATTCACTGTATTTGCTTTTTACTTTTTATTACTTGCCAGTTTATAATGCCATATTTAAATAATTATCGGTTGTTTGGTAATTTCATAAATTTCTTGAAATCGACGGGGTCAAGCTCGGCTATGGTGAAATGGCGTTATTGGCGTTAACCAATCAAATTGCAAGAATAAATCGTAGCAGATCCTCGATATGTTCTAAATATATATGTGTGGCCATAGATGTGGCATAGGCCAAGTGATCATAGACCAACGCTATCCTTAGTCAGTTAAGGTTCTTCTTCTATAGATCGTGACTTGGGTTTCTTAAAGTATTGTTATTCAATTATTTCATGGTTTATTTCCCCATTGTGACAATGTTTCCCTCCAGGAACTGATGAACTCAGCTGATGTTGCCCAACTTTTGTTGATTATATATGCTGTGTACTGATTGATCAAAGTTAGCCAGAATACATACAGTTTGTTTTACATGTTGAAATTGATTTCATACTGTGGATAATCGCAAAAACACGGTTCCCAGTGTTTCGAAATATATTATTTCATCATTTGCTTAAGGAGGGGGAAGAGACATTATAAGGAAGATATTTTTTAGATTGGTGATAATTGTTATTTGATGTAGGCTAGTTTTCAGTTTGCAGCCTAAATCTGTGGCATTTATATGCATTATTTAGGCCCCTGTCCTATTGAAAACAGAATGCAAAAATACTTAAATGATCCTTTTTTGAGCCTGAACGTGGAGAAGGTTACCGTAATAGGCCTCCATATAACATATTAATGGTCGGCATTAGTTCATAATCAACATCAATACCATCATCTCTAAGTCAGTTTCATCGATCACATCTCCATTTGGAAACACCTGCGTATAACAACCATTGTCAATCTTTGAGTTGGGGAGAAACGGAATTAAATTAATAAATTAAAATAATACTTATTTGAAGAGGAGTCGAAATAGAATGCTCGGTTTACATAGTCTCTGCCGTAGCCCAAGGTGAGGGCTTCGATTTGCCAGTGTATATGTAGTTGTCTACTGGCTTCCAGCGTAGCCATATCCAAATCCAAATTTTATGTGTATTTGATTATTAGGTTGCAATGTTTGTCAATAAGGTTGGTCCATATTTTAATCCTCAAGAAACATACCATTATTATTCACTTCCAGTTTGCAGACCAAACAAGGTGAGTGTAAAATAGTAGACATGTTACAATAGTCCTACATTCAGATATCAACTTGGTGTAGTGGCTAGGGCATTGGACCACGGCCCACAGGGTCTCGGGTTCAATCCCTGGCCGGAGCACTATAGCTTGGCGTCAGGAAGGGCATCCGGCTATTAAACGCACACAGGCTTGAAAAAATACCAACAAATTAACCAACCACCCCGGTGAAAAAAGCTGCAAGCTTACCCGGTTTGTGGATGAATGATAAAATCCAAAAAAAAATCCAAAAATTAAATGAAGGTAGTAGTCTGTTTTCTTTTTCTTTGGCATATTGTTGGAAGCGTTGGAGCAAATAAAAATTGACAGTAGGTCTATTAACTATCATGATTATCAGCACCACCTCTTCGCTACTTATTTTTAATTGAATTTAAATTCAGCAATGTTACCTCTCTTGTTGCAAGCTCCATTCTGTTGTATAATTACATTTGGTGCTTTGACGCATTGTCTTCTTCAAATTCATCACTAATGCTACAAAATAATTTTGATTATGTTTTTGTATGTTACCTTACCTGCTTATTGCTTAAAGTGTATATCCCGGATATTGGGAGACTGCTTCTTGAGATAGAAAAAAATTTTCTATCAGCACATGTTCTTCTTGTATTTATACTTTGCGCAAGTATTTCCCCCTCAAAAATGCAATCAAAGTTACAATTTTGTGTCTCATTCTTTTTCCTCGAACAGGAACCCACTTATTTTCCACAAGAGGGTTTACACCGGAAAAAACACTAAACTTTTTACTTATTTGTCTCTAAATAACAAACCGCTAAACCAAATGACAATCTACTTTCGGAATGAAATTTTCAACGTTCAGCTGAAGATTTAGAGCTTTATTTGATCAATATTCAAGATCCAGGTAAAGAGATATAAGCCTCTAAAGTCAAAGGTTTTTAGTTTTGGATTTTTCTCACTCAAGTGCTCACACGATTAACACCACTTTATGACTTCGTAGCAGGTTATCGCTGCTGGTTATTGAAGTTGTGTGACTATTTTTAATACGCATCAACTATGCCGACTATGCTTAGACGAAGTCGCAAAGAGGTGTTAATCGTGTGAGCACTTGAGTGAGAGAAATCCAAAACTAAAAACTTTTGACTTTAGAGGCTTATATCTCTTTACCTGGATCTTGAATATTGATCAAATATAGCTCTAAATCTTCAGCTGAACGTTGAAAATTTCATTCCGAAAGCAGATTGTCATTTGGTTTAGCGGTTTTTGATTTAGAGACAAATAAGTAAAAAGTTTAGTGTTTTTTCCGGTGTAAACTCTCTTGTTGAAAATAAACGGGTTCCTGTTTGAGGAAAAAGAGTGAGACACAAAATTAACCCAAAATCGTCACTTTGACTGCATTTTTGAAGGCGAAATGATCGCGCAAAGTAAAAACACAAGAAGATCATGTACGAATAGAAAATTTTTCTCTATCTAAAGAAGCAATCTCCCACTATCCGGGATATACACTTTAAGGTCTGGGCAAACGATACGATTTTGTTGTACAACATTGAACAAAAGATTTTGAAATCTTTTGTGATTTTGTTTTATGACCATTTTATGAGGTGGCTAAACGAAGCTTCAAGTTGTTGCATCAAATACTCAACCAAATACCAACATACAAAATGTGTAGAATGATAACCAATCTAGCCAGGAAAAGCAGTCTCTATAATAATTTATTTTTAACAATTACCAAATGCTGTCCTGGCTCAAAGAGTTGCTATTTTCTATCGTGTTACTACCTTTTAAAGCATAATATTAATTTAATTTCACAATTATTTATATGCCAGTAAAATCTAATCTTTTGGTACAATCGTCATGTTTTCAAATTGTATATACTGTTTTTTATTTTCTATGTGGCATGATATATTCGTTTGAAGTGATTTGCTGTCTGTGATCTGTGATACAATAAATATTTTTCAAAAACGCGGCAACGAAGGCTACTGAGTGTGCGCTTCGTTTCAAATGAATGCTTCAGAGGCAACAACCTCGTAAAAATTCCACGACTTCCGTACAACAACGAAAATGTTCATGACTTCAAGTCATGGACTTTTTCGTGTTGTACAACAATTTGTTGGTCATCAAATTGCGTACAACATGTATAAATAAGGTGGACAAACGATGCAACATGTTGAATACAACAAAAGTTGTATGATGTTGTACAACAAAATGGTATCGTTTGCCCAAGCCTTTAGGGACTGGCAAAAGCCAGGTCAAATCTCTTTGCACGTGGTCAAAATAGGTCTTTACATAACAAGACATTATCCTGCATTGTTTTCTCACAAAGCATTATGCGATCACCAGATTTTCACACAACAAGAAGATGATGATCATAAAAAGTCAACGCTTTTCACTCGTAGTAGAAATGAATCATGGATATCTGCGTAACCATGAATTAACAATCTGATCTAATCTTTTAAGTTGAATCCAAATCGTCTGCAAAATCAATTTGGATTGAGTTTACACACCTTTTGATTTGCCTTCATGTAACTCTACAGCTTTGAAAAAAATAGCTCCGCTACGCTCGGACTCATGGTGAATGATATAATAATCAAATTTCAATAGAATATCAAATCAATCAAATCATCATGCAAAGAAAAATCAAATCAAATCAACTTCAATAAAACAAACAATCAAATGAAATAAAATAAATTAAAACAAGAAAATCAAAGCAAAAGAAAATTAATCAAACTCATCTAATAATTATTGTATAAGTTACGTTAATAAATAAATAAAAATTTTAGGTAGATATTAAGAATGGAATAATAAAATAAAAGTTGAAAAAAGTCAAAAGAAAGTAGAGTAAAACTATCAGAAAAAAAAAATATCCAAATAATAAATCAAATAAAAAAAAGGGAAAAATGATATTGCAGATCGCTAGAATTGAACCCCAACCCCATGCGCAGGATACAGACGCTCCACCCCTAGACCAAACCAAGATTATGGAATGCAAGTGATTTGCACTACTTATAATACAGGTATGAGTTGTAAATGACGTGCGAAGTAGCAAGTTGATGTCGCAGCAGAATTAAAACATTTTAAGAAACAACTTTAAAGAATGTAAACAACAAATAACCATGCAAACTATTACCAGAAGAATATTTATTCCTTACTAATTATACTAGGGGCCTAGCGCAACTTTATGACGTTCAGTAAATGATGTGAAATTTTCCCTTCGGAGTATCGCCTTGTTATTGTTGTCACATGGACAAACTGGTTTAAATAGTCTTTACAATATATTCTAAATAAAACCATGGCGACTGGCTTAGCAGTTTGATGTAATAAATAACTTCAGAAAACAATACAAACAATAAATATATAATACTGTCTTGTCTAAGCCCCCAAACAAATGATGAATTGTCCGTTTAAAAGTTCTCAAGGTCAAAACACAACAAAAAGTATCTTCGAAGTTTCACCTCAAATAGTGATGTTACAGAACGATTAAAACCTTTCAGTAACCATTTCCAATGATGAGAAGAAGAAAACAATCATGTGTTCTACCGATGAAGAGATAATCACGATGTAAATTGATCCAGGAGTATTAGAAAACAATTCATCTAATAATGCAATTGCAATCTCGCTAAGCTGCGAGTACACCAACATGGCCACCATCAGAAAATGTTAGTAAAATGTCACCTCAGTGAAAACGCTCCTAACCGTGATTCCAAAGGCAATGCTAGAATCTGAACAGTAACTCAGTGAAGTCTAGGCGGATATTGCGCAATCGATGATTGTCTATGCATTGTTTGCGGGCAAAGCAGTATGCGCTTTTCTATTAACACAAAAATCACAGTCACAATCACGGTGGCCATGTGTGAAAACTTAGTCGTAGCATAATATATAAGTCGCGCCCATAATCACGCTTTCGTAACCGTGATTTACCAACATTTTTGAACCTGATAGCATAGACTCGTGGATACTCCGTAACCATGAGTCAAATATCATTGTAATAAATATGATCAACATATTTTTATGGCACTTTATGTTTTTTAGATTTTGCTTTCTGTTTCTCCCCTATCTAAAACCTATCTTTCTCATGAAGAAAGAAATTTTGACTTCTCATTTTTCACACAGACACACATGATTAAATTTCTGTAGCTTTTTTTACCTTTGATATCAAATTTCATTGGCTGTCGCACCATTCAAAAACATGTTTATTATTGTTTACCTAAATTATTTCTGGGAAATCAGATTTATCGGCTTGCTTCTGTTAAAATAATTTTGGCTTGGTTCTCTGTTTTGAATAGTTAAAATCCATTTTCTCAACAGTTTACTTACTTTAAAACTTAATCAGCCCAAATTAACCCAGCACCGCGAAGGACTCATTGCTGGTATCATTTAATTAGACGTATCTTCTCAAGTTTCAAATACTGGTATATGTTTTTGGTTGAAGGTACAACATCGCAGTTTGACTCTTGGGGAAGTTCTTGATGGTGATCGCATGGCAGTTTCAATGTATGATGTGCAATTCAAAGGTAACATTACAATATCAGATCTGGAAATTGATTGTCTGTTGCTGGTCTGTAGCAACACTAAAATAATTATGATGAAAGAAAATACTATAAGTATACAGAAACGCACCAACATATCGTATCCAATTAATACATTACAATTTTGTTCTTTATGAACTAACATTTTATTTATAACTTTGTAAGGAGATTTCTTAGGACAGGAACATTCATATCTGCTGTGGAAGTTTGTTTTATTGACATTCAGAACTTCAGAATTAGAACAAAAAAACTAAAAAAAAAATAAAAAAAAAAAAAACTAAAAAAAAAACCATTTCCTATTGTTAACATCCCTATTGCAAAAGTACCGCAAATACGAAAGTTTTGTTTTTATCAATATAGCGAGAATAATACCAATTAAGCAAAAATAACCTGGTGGATTGATGGAAAATGGTATCATCTTTCTTCATTAATCTATTAATACATTAGGTGTTGACTTTGCGCCGCTTTTGTAAACACTTCGGGATTAGTTTTGCTGTCTCAACTTGTTATTGTTGATGCTCAATTCAATTCCATTTAAATAATGTAATTTTCATTGAAGGCCTATAAATATTTTAAAAATTTTCTTAGATATCATCTCAATTTTCCTTTGTTGATGTTTATTTACTATTGTCTAAAATTCTTTGGATTTTTTTTTAATTTTATTTAGTGTCACAAGAGAATAAACTACTTTGTAAAGTTTCAATGAGTAAGAAAGAAGTAGCTGAAATACGTCATGCCATTGAAGAGTTATTTTATTTTGAATTTATTATTGGTAAGTATTTTCATTGTTTGTAATGCTATTACAGTCAAACCTGTAAAAACAGTCAACGATTCAAACAAAGATATATTAAGTATCAATTCTGTCTTATATCTTTCATTATTTTGATTATTATAGATGACTTACCAGTAAGAGGTTTCATTGGTCGGTTAGAAGAACAAGGCATCTTACCTCATAAGCATAGTATCATGTTATGGACTCATCTAACTTTTCATTTGGAATATAATGATGGGCAGGTTAGTTCAATTATTTCAGATAGTTGGGATCGTGTAGATTAAAAGTATAGAAAACTTTCATGATAAGCAGCTTGTGACCCATCCATGGAGTAGGGTTTGGACATCTAGCGTATTTCGCTCGTAACTCGGATATTTATACGCAAACCCTTGACTGGATCATTATTAATTATCATTGGGAAGACCATCACATTACATTAGTGCATTGAAAATATGATTATTCAAGAGTGAATAACAATCTCATTCTTGAAAAGAGAAGATTACATGATAGAATCAGAAAACAATACAAAATATAGTATACGTCCTATTAGGTCAATAGAATTGTTTCGATTACATTTTTACATGTTGATTTACAGATGAAAGTTACCTACATACAGTAGTTGGACTTTTTATCCAACCAAAATTTAATTTCTCATATTTTCAATTTTTCAGATTATCACAGCTAATGTAACAACTATTGGTCATGATCCAGTTAGCCTTACAGACATCAAACAATATCCTTTTGATGTTCAATTCACATATTCAATACACTGGAGTAAAACTACGTAAGTATAACTGATAATGTCATTAGGTTTTGATTATGTAGCTTTATATATAACATACCATTGAATAAAAACATTATAATTTAATCACAGATAATGCCAGGTCTTCTATCATAGTAAATATTTAACAATTAATCTATTGATCCAGTGTATCAATAGGCTCAAGCTCTATTATTTTACTTTTACTGTTACTGCATTTATTAAGATTTTGATCATTAGATAACAGGAACCTATAGGGCGGGACTATTATATGATAAATTCAAAGTGGATAATAATCAATAAATAAAAATAGCCATCTTTGTAATATGATTAATTTTATTTCTACGGTGTTACCCCATTAATATCACTACTTTTAAAACAACTATCGGCTTGAAATCACTAATTTTTGAAATTCCTGTTTCTATCAAACTCAACTAATTCACTCCGGTCAATATTACAGCCCGCTTATTATCCGGATTTTGGGTTGTCCCAGGGCAGTAATATTAAGCCCCAGCCAAATGAAGCCAACATTTTCACAACATTTGATAACAGTTTGCATCAATGTTATGAAAATGCTGGCTTCATTTGGCCACCCAAGCCAGCATTTGCCAGCAATTTTACAACATGGATCGCTGGTGTTGGCTAAATGCTGGCAAAATGCTGGCTGGGGTGGCCAAATGAAGCCAGCATTTTCACAACATCAATCGCCGGTGTTGGCTAAATGCTGACAAAATGCTGGATGGGGTGGCCAAATGAAGCCATCATTTTCACAGCATCAAAATCAGCCGGGGAAATCATCTTCGGTGTCATTCGATTTAGATTTATATTTATCCAAATTATTCTCGTTCTCAGCCCAACTTTCTTTTTGGCTGTCCTCCTCTGCTCTACTTCATGGGCAATTTTAAATTAAACCTAACTGCATTTTAATAATCTACAGTCTCTGTTGAATCGTAATTATCGTAGGCCCGTAGGGTATGAATGTCGTAGTTGTATCTTCCATAGCAGAGATATTAAATTCACTTGAAAATTTAAAATAAACGGCAAAAGCTGCTACTGTACAGAAAATTACAAACGTCATTATTTGTAATTTTCAACTCTATGAATGATAAATCAAAACTTTCACAGCAAAACTTTCGTGCCAAACTGTTGTCACTACGTGACTATCTAAAAACATTACATAATCATTGACCAATAGTAGAGACGTATTTTTCATTCTTTGAAATTCGATATGTGAAAATGCTGGCTGGGTGGCCAAATGAAGCCAACATTTTCACAAAATCAAAGAGAACAATAGAATGTTGGCAATTTTTTTGACCAACTTCAAAGTGCCAGCCAACAAAATCCAACTTCGAAATTTGTTGAAATTTGTTGGCTGGGGTGGCCAAATGAAGCCAACAGTTGCCAGCTTTTTGACAACATCGATCGTGTTGTTGTTAAAATGCTGGCTGGGGTGGCCAAATGAAGCCAACATTTTGCCAGCATTTCATAAAAATTTCGCTCAAAGTTGTGAAAATGCTGGCTGGAGGATGCATCCTAAAAATGCCCCGAAGGGGCATTTTCTTTGGGACGGATGGCCCATGGGGCCTTTCGACTACGACCCACGATTACCCCAAGCTGTGCAACACATTTAAGGGAAAAACCACCTTCGCAGAGGTTATTCTACCAAAACCAACGGACTTTTCGCCAATATTTTTTTGCCATCCTCCTGTTCGGCCTTTGAACTATGTGAATAATGCTTGTTTTTTCGTTCCGATCACTACAAGTATTTTATTTTAATTTTCTTTCCTTCGAAATGTGTTTTCTGGCACGCCGGGTGGCCTTTGATCAACCGAAGCTCTTCTTCGACGTGTTGACAAACGATCTCCCGTTGTCTCAGCAAACAATGCATTAAACATTTGTTTACGCCTTGGTGATTTCGTTGACACGCACCGAAGAAGCTAATCGTTTTTATTCACTGCTTGAAGAAAACTTCTGTTCTATTAAATCAAACATGATTTAAACAACAAATATGTTACTGGTCTGCTACCCTATCAAAGCATGTATTGTGAATGAGTAATTCAATAATGTAATTTAAAAGACTTTACCATTTATGTTATTGTTGTGGCCGGCTGTAATTATTTCGCTGCTTGTCTGTACATAAAATGGCTGAGTTCACTAAAACGATCATTTTGGACCACCTTCACCTTTAAGGTAAGAATCACTACGTTTGTTCAATGATTCTAATCGTTCTGCTTTTGAATATGTTCATAATGCCTTCGTTATTGTTTTGAACTGTAAGGCTGTAAATTGTTTGGCCGATTTCTCTCTGCTTTTGGACATGTCATTTTAGCTATTATTGGCCACGCGCGCACGTGTTTGGTTTGGGCTAGTCACCTTTTCAATGTTATTTATGAGCTACTGCCTCTGCGGTTTCTACAGAATGTTCCTGCCATAGCCTTGTGTGTTTCGCTCAAATGATTTAGATGTGATTTTCAATTTTCATCGCCAATATTTTACTTCAATTTTAGACCTAAATGTATGAATGTAATGCACGACCTCTGCATATGAAATTTTCGATAATTATTGACTCGTTCTTTAGAAAGTTCTTGCAAGGGGTTAATAACTTATTATGCCAATTAATACAAATACTACACCTGTTTCTAACTTGCATTTGTTCATTTAATTCTACATGATTCTCATTTACTTTCAATTGTTTGGCTGTCTTTCAAATCAAATTTATTTTCATTTGTTTGCAGGCAATCAACATTCAAGGTTTTGCTTTTGCAACTTGCCAGTGGTCAAGGGCATGATTTATTTGCCGTGATTTACACAAAGTACTGTACTGCTGGCTGCTGAACTATCAAACCACATCCTCTGCGAATTATCTACCTCACCATTGTTACCATTCCTATACAAGGCGTTACTGTTTATTATTGTGGCTGGTTGCCTTGGACTTCAAATTGTATTTAAATTTATATTTGCATATTATTTATCGTAATATGCGAACTAAAGTGTGTCTGATTTAATTATAAATGACTTATTTTACGGTTTAGTTATCTTACAAGTTTAATTGCTTGACCGTGAAGTTGTATATTGATTTATTGTTACCATTGGTATGGTTTGATGGCTAAAAGTAACTTTAGTGTACTTCTATTTATTATAACATTGACATTGCATGGCAATGACATTCCCCATTCACGTGCGCGCGAGGTTTTATGTAATATGTATCAAATTTTACATGATGCAATGAATACAGCTGCTTTAAATTATGCATGCGCAACTACATGAATTGCTCACTCCCAAATCCTAAATTTGCAACCTTTAAACGTCATTTTACATGATTTACCACTTTAATGAACTGGGCTTTCCAGTAACTTCGTGCTACTATGCTACTAACTGCTAGTCTCCTGCCGCCGTACAACTTTTTACAATTTGCAATACCAATCACAGGCTACCTGTCTGATCATTCACTTCTGTGTGAATTTTTCACTACTTAATTGTAACTTGTGTGTGTTACTTTTTATGATTAATTTTTATTGATTTCGTCCATCTATTTATTTGAGACATATAGAGGAGAACCAGCAGCCCATCGTAATCCCCTTCGTGCCAACTGTTCCTTACCGCCTACCGCCGATTCGCCAACGACCCCCAAAGACACTGCCGCTTTAAATCACCAACCACAAATGTAGCAAACCGATAATAGTAGTAATGCATATAGTAGAATAATGGGAATTACAAGATGACGCTGACAAACGAGACAACAGAACTTCATGATCGATGCTGCTTAGTCTTCTGGGGTGGCCAAATGAAGCTAGCATTTTCACAACATTGATGTTATGAAAAACCTTGCAAAATGTTGGCTTCATTTGGCCAGGGCTTTAATGAGGTGACGCTGTATAATGCATCATCTTCTATAATTGAATCAATCGATCTCTGTATTTTTTTTATTGAATTTGAACTCATTTACTTTGATTTGAATGATTTCCTTTAGAATGTCATATAAAGATCGTCTAACAAAAAGCAAGGCTGGTGGCTTATTCCCAAAGAGTCTAGAGGTTGGTTATAAGTCCTAATTCTCTTTTGTTTGGTTTAGAGAATAGTTTTTCGATTTCCACATTTAATCAGAATTCAATTCCTGATTTGCGACATTTAACATTCTTCAGATAAAATAGTATTGAATTCTTGTCCGACTTCTATGTTCTGGAAATAAAAATAATTTATCCTAGCCTTCTGATTCCAGTTGTTCCAACGGTTCAAATGTGCAGCCAGAGCGGGATTAATTTTTGCTAAAAGTATCAATCTGTGTAATTCTGTGTCTGCTCTTCAGACACAATCAATTTGCAGGATCCATTTGTTGCCATGGTAAAAAAAAATCTTTGTTCTTTTTAAACAAAGCTGCAATTACAAATTATTTTCATGTTTGTCAAAGACGTTACTAGTGGTAGTAAATTGTCTCTAAGTATTTTGGTTTATCATAATTTTGTTTGATAAAGCAATAGATTAAACAATTGATTGAAGTTGTTATATTTTCTTAGTAAAATGGTTTGCTGCAGCCCAACAAACCGTCCTATATTTCTGAAACTTCTTTTTGAAATACTTTTTCCTAACTTTTCTTAATATTTCCTTTTTGTAATAGATTCATTGGCTGTCAATCATCATCTCTGTTGTTTTGGTGTTTCTGTTGATTGGCTATGTTACAAGTATTCTTGTAAGTTTTTCCAATTGATATAATATATTGTTTTCTTGCTCTATCTCTTAATTATTCAAGTGTTATCCCACATTTGGAATTTGTATGTGTTCAAGTTACTTGTTCTAAATTAAAAAATACTTTCTCTGATCAGAAGCACAAGATGAATTTTTCATTATTGATTCTGTTTTTTCAGATGAGAGTGCTGAGAAGTGATTTCCAAAGATACAATATTGCAGAAGAAGATGGCCTAGATGAATTAGGTAAAATTGTGCAACAAGAGCTGCTAAATGTTTTGTCCATGTAGATCAGTAGTAGATATAGCAGGACAGAAGGACAGATATGTGTGCATGGTCTGTTAAACTATTTTTAACTTTCCCAGCGTGCATTTGTGAAAGACTAGGAAAATCCAGAAGAAGGAAAACAAAAATGTTTGATCTTTAAAATAAAATAAAGCTGTATGGATTAACTTGCAGGGAAGAAAAAGCCTTTTGCTGTACATAGAATTAATCAATGTAGAATTAATATTCTGTGCAGGCATAAGAGAGTTCCTCGGAAAAGGTGATCTTCTTGTTTGCTATCAGCTCTGAAATGAAGGATATTCACATAAAACATTGGTTTTGCTATTGCTTTGGCATTTTTGAAAGGGGTTTCTTCTCTTTTGACTGAGCTTGACTCTTGACTGAAAACATTGTAAAATTGATTTGATGAATATCACCATCATCGTCATCATTTATTCAGAAATACCTAAAATATCTGTTCTTGCTGTACAGAATTCTAAATCAATAAGCTTTATTAGAAGTTTGTTCCAATTTTATTTAAATTGTTTTAAAACCTACTTATGTAAGAGTTGCCAATATATACCGTATAAGGTTTTTTAATGTATTCTTTTTATACACTGTCTACCTGCATGATTATCTGACTGTATCATCGATATGATTTTATTTGTAGAGCAAGATGACTATGGCTGGAAAATTATTCATGCAGATGTTTTTAGATTCCCGAAATACAGAAGTGTCCTTTGCTCAATTCTTGGTAGGTTGATTAATGAAATAGTGAAGCCACATATCAATAATATCATTTCCACAACGGATTAATTTTCAAATTGGATTGAAAGTTAAATACGCTCTCTTTGAAAACAAAATGATATGCAGGATCACTTTTATGCGTACCCAATTGAAGGGGTTTCATGGACCGTAGTTCTATCTTCTGTAATTTCTCAATTTAGGAAATGGCACACAGTTCTTATCAATTTGTTTTGGAATCATTTTAATGGCATTGTCTGGCATGTTCAATGTTCACAGGTATTTATTAATCAAAGCATTTTATTTGTTCATCATTATGTAACTGTGGCTTGCGCAAGAGGTGTTTTATCCGTGTAATTCATAGTCATGTAAATATCACGTTGTAAACTGTTCGTCCTCTTGTTTTCGTCATGTACGGTGGTTGTGTCTGTTGTATCAAAGAGCTCTGACTTGTGGCAACAGTAGAAGCGTTAGCCTCTCTCCCTATAACATCAGCAGGCACGGCCAACCATTATCATAATAAAGAGCAACCAAACAATATTGATGGTGTCATTAATTCCACCTGGCACATCTATATCTCCTATGTGGCATTATCAAATTAGATCACAAATGTTAATTTCTTTCTTTAAATTGTAGGCATGTCGAAATGAACACTGCAGCTGTTTTACTGTATGCTTTGACATGTTGTAAGTTTTTAACAAGTGCATCGATCTCTTATATTAAAACCTCATATGTTGTTGGTCTGATATGAAGTGGAAGAAGATCAGTTTTAGTTTGTTGATGTTTGACTTTGATTTTGTAAGGTATATCTGGATATGTGTCTAACGGATTTTATAAACAAATTGGAGGTGAACGATGGGCCTGGAATATCATTCTGACAGCATCACTGTTCTCTGGTAAGTCCCTATAGACACGCCATCTTCAGTTAAAAATAAACACATATTTATTCAACTGCCTGTGAACCTATTCTATTGCTTAGCGTTGTGGTAGTAGTGATTTAGAGTAGGCAATCTAAAGAAGAGACCCTTTTGTTGTGTTTTGAGCATTGTTTGAATACACATATTTGGCATTCGACACATTTCAATTGAGGTCCTTGTCCTGGGGGATAAGCCAATGTCTCGATGCATCACCCTAGCTGAGTATAGTTGATGGGTACACATGGGCCTGCCCTACATGAATACACATTCTGCTTCATACACTCACTATTTCTTGTATTTTCATTTTAGTACCATTTTTCCTCATCTGGAGTGTTTTGAATTCTGTGGCATGGTATTATCAATCAACTCAAGCATTACCTTTTACAACCGTTGTACTATTAGCATTCATTTGGATTTTAGGTAGGCTAAAAAGATGTTTAAAATTATGGCTATTGTATTTTAATTATGTTTACTTATATATTCCTTTGATCGTAGTTGGGTTTCCACTTACTATTCTTGGTGGTATTTTGGGTAAAAATTGGACAACAAGCTTCCAAGCACCATGCAGGACAAAGCAGATACCACGTGAAGTGCCTTCTGTTCCTTGGTAAGACAACATGCAAAAAATTAAAAATACTAATTTTAATAATCAAAATAGTCTATGATAGTTTGAGCGCTGGAATTTCTTGTTTTTGATCCGTAGGTATCGTTCTGTATTGGTGCATATGTGTGTTGGTGGATTTCTGCCATTTAGGTAAGTTACATAAGCATGAGAAATTTCCTCTGATCAATAGAATTTCTCCTTTTCTGTCAGCTCCAACACAAGAAAACATTGATCTAGCTATTGGTTTGATAGGCCTTTAAGTGTTTTCCTCCCTTTTGACTGAACTTTATTGTTGTGTATGTAAATACAATAGTCTGTTATTGCTAAATTGACACACTGCAAACCGAGGCTATAAAAATGTTGTATCTAATGACATCATCTTGTAGCAATTATCTTATAGACATAATCTGCATGTAATTAAAGCGGTATGTAAAATTTACATTTTTTATCATGGTTTCAATATTTGCCGTTGATGATAAAGTTCGGTCCAATTTCAAGATACATTTCGCATCACTTGACTTTTATTTTCTTCTTTCGTTTTTCCCATGTAGCGCTATTTCTGTTGAGTTATACTACATTTTTGCAACATTATGGGGACGAGATATTTATACACTTTACGGCATATTACTTGTTGTGTTCATAATCCTGATCAGTGTAACTGCAAGTATTTCAATTGCATTAACATATTTCCAATTAGCTGCTGAAGATTATCGATGGTGGTGGAGATCAATTCTGAACTCAGGGTAAGTGGCATTTAGTTACATTGTTCTCAGTTTTAGATGCAACAATAGAGGACTCATTTGAAGCATTGGTATGGAAATACGATACTTATCAATATTGGTACATGGCATAATAAGATAGTTTGATAGGTCCAAAATAATTTGCTTTGTTAATTTTAGGTATTATCACTCTGAAAGCTCCACTTAGTTAATTGACATTTGACCTATTTGACCAATTTAGTTCACTTTAGTTTTTGGATATGTCTGGGTCATTGTAAATAATCTTGAATATTATGTATCCAATTTGGTTTCTGCATTTAAAACTTATACGACATAAAACTTATATAAATAAATCTGCAAATAATTGTTCATGCTTAAAAATGAACAATGAGTGAGTGACTAGAAGTGCACTGATTAATAAATTTGCAGATTATCTACACCAATCAATATTTACCGATAAAATTTAATAATCAGTTGATTAATCGGCATACCGATTATTTTCCAATATGAAATTTTTGTGAATCATTTCAACTCAATTTTATTCAATAATTGTGCTTTTAAGTTCAGCATGATTAAAGCATTTATAGCTTGAATGAAATTTATATAAAATAAATTTTATTTAAATGTGTTGAATGAAAAGCCTAGCATAAAGTTTGAATAACTGTTATTTAAATATTATAAACTTTAAACACAGATAAGTTTCATTTCTCAATTTTTTCCAAATATTTCGATTATGTTTAGCACTTTGATTTGATTCGATTTTGATTTACAATAGTTTGAAGTTATTAGTTTGATAAGATCCAAAGAATAATCCAAACGGGACCATTAGATGCAATTAGATTCAATAAACTGGAAAATTCAAGATTCAAGACTTGAGAGGCACACAGAAGGAACAGGAAAATTATTGTATTTAAGTTTCTAAAACGAAAGAAAATTGTGAGCTTTATTTTCTATCCTTTGAGAGAACATATCTGCAAGATTGTGCAATTCTAAATGCACATATTTATTAATCAGTGCCTGCTTCCTATAAATCTATAATATGTCATGCCACCTGAAAAACAAGCAAAGTTGCTTATGGGATGACGTCAGCCACTAAATTATCCTTATTCTAAAACTGTAAATATTATTTTGTCTTCATGTGGTTGAAAAAAATCTATTCTAACATAATACCCTATGTTTACATAATGTAATCATATGAAAAATTTGAAAAAAATTATATATTTCTGGATTGAAAAAAAAAATTGATTTATGAACCTAATGTAAAAATCAGTAGACAACCTAATCAGAAATTCAATGTTGACATAATTAAAAATGTATTTGAAAATCCCAATATCCTGATGTATTGGATACCAAAAGAATATTTCAAAACAACAAAATGTGTTAACTATACTACATAACTATAATAAAATTGTTCATAATGAGATTTACATAATGACAAAATAAACTAGATTAAATGATTGTACATCTTTTACTTGCATTGTCCTATCCATTAATTAGATTCAACAGTAACAGTGTTTCTTATCCATTTCTTTTTTAGTTCCACTGGTTTATTTGTATTTATCTATTCGTTGTTCTACTACTTGAAACGTTCAAGCATGACAGGTTCACTTCAAACATTGCAATATTTTGGTTATACTATACTTACATGTTATATATTTACTTTGATGTTAGGAACAGTTTCATTCTTTGCATCTTTAAGATTTGTAAAGTATATTTATCATAATCAACTAAACCAACCAAGGTTTTCGTTGGTTTTCTGAATTAAATTCTTATCAGAAAATATTTTATAACATTGTAATCTAATTTCATGATAATGCAGGTTTGTTTACAAATTTGATGACGTTCCATTCCAAATCTTTATCCGATAATAATTTCTGGTTATATAATATCCAAATAAAGATCAGATGATAACACATCTTATTTTTTTCACTTTCATATAAATATATGTGTTTTTGTTTGTTTACGTTTGTTTACAAATTTGATAACGTTCTATTCCAAATCATTCTCCAATAATAATTTCTGATCAATCATTATGTAATTTCCAACTACAGATAAGATGATAACACATCTTATTTTTTTCACTTTCATACAAATATATGTGTTTTTGTTTGTTCACATTTGGATTTCATTCTGGGAATTACTACGATGAAAATACACAGATCGTACTGTTTTGAATTTGCGAGACAATAGAAATCCATTGAAGTGCGAAATTGTTTAATTAGCGCTTCAGTCTCAGAAATGATTGATTGTTGAAAAACGAAACAGTTTTCATTGGTTTTTCTCAACTTAGATGTATTTATTTAAAAGATGAAGCCAGCTATGTACCCCTCTGGTTAACTACGAATCCATTGATATGTGTTTCAAGTATATTGCATATAAATCGGCATCGTGAATCCCCGCCTTACATACTACAGACATAGCCTACAAATGGAAATAGCGTAAATTTAAAAGTTAAAATTCAATTTCTCAATGCTCCTGCAGCAACAATAGCAAAGCAGAATTGTGATTTTGCTTTAAAAAGGTAGGCTAGGCCTCCTGGCCTAGGCCAATGAATAATGGATTATGAAAATAAATCCACAAAAAACCCTAAAAATTGTTGACGAGAATTGGGAAAATATTAATCTATTTCCATTCCATGCACAATCTCTCCATTTGCTGGGCCAGCTTAAACAAATTGGAGGGTCATCACTGCACAAAATTTGATCCTCGTTATAGAAGTAAAGAAGAAAAATTACATAATACAGCTCAAGCTTACCTATAATAAGATTCTACATAAAAGGCTGGCGTCAGTAATTGACCCATATTTAAGATACAATCAAAATGGTGGCAGGAATAGCCGGTCAACCTTGGGCCAAATTCTATCAGCTAGGATATTGTTAGAAGGCTGTAGGACTCATCAAAAAGACATTGTTGCAATTTTTATTGACTTCAAAAAGGTCTTTGACTCTGTGTTAAGATGCAGAATCCCAGAAATATTAGATTTCTATAATGTACCTATTGTTCTTATCGATGCTATTATGTCCTTTTATTCTTCTACTTCGGCTTTTGTTAGAACTCACTATGGTGATACTGATGATTTCCCGACAGCTTGTGGCGTACTACAGGGTGACACATTGTCCCCTTTTTTATTTACACTATTTATTGATTATGTTTTTCGTATTTCATGTCCTGACTCTTCCGGTTTTACCCTTGATCGTCGTAGGTCTTCACGTCATCCAGAGCGCAGCGTATCGGACCTCTCATTCGTTGACGATATTGCTACCTTAACAAATAGCATATCTGATGCACAACAGCTTCTTGATGAAGTTGAACGGGTTGGTAAAACGGTAGGCCTGACAATTAACACGACGAAGACGAAATTTATTGCTTTAGGCATAAAACAGGCTCACCTTGCTACATCTAATGGTGACATAGAACGTGTAGATTCGTTCAAGTACCTAGGTTCTGTACTTCGATCTTCTTCAGATGATTTAACACAACGTAGAGGCCAGGCTTGGGCAGCCATTAGAGGTCTGAATAAATTCTGGGCGTCCGATGTCGACACTGACGTTAAGTTAAGACTGTTCAGACACACGATAGAACCTGTTCTATTATATGCATCTGAAACGTGGGTTCTATCAACCTCACTATTGACCCGACTTGACTCAGCTTAGACGCCATGCTTCGGCATGCTTTAGGAGTACATTGGCCCAACTTACTGTCTACTGCTAAACTTAGAAAACTTTCCCCTTCTGTCTCTGCTATTGCTCACCAACGTCAGATGTCTTTTTTAGGTCACATCGAAAGATCAAAGACGTATGCCCCTCAACCGCTGCATGACATCCTTCATTGGCAACCGAAGGAGATGCTTCGACGGGGCTATGGTAGAGTAGTATCTTTTCATAATGTTTTGTATCGTGAATTGTGTTATTTAAAAGTTTCTTTGTCAGCTATGTCTGACCGTGTTTTGTGGCGTTCTTTGTGTAGCAAATATGTAAGGCGTAAGAGGGACGGCACATTCCTATAATGTGACTGTCTATACTACTACTATTAAGCTTACCTAGAATCTTTTTTCTTTTTTAACTAATAATTAGCTTTAAATTTGGTTTTCGTTGCTAAGAAATGAAAAATTTATGACAGCTCATCGAAAAGCAAGCTCGCTCAACCACTATATGACTGCTGCTGAAATCAAACTACGGTACAGCCTCAACCTGATCAACTTTCTAGACCTACTTATTTGATGTGGACCAAAATCGGTGGTCTTCATACAGGCTATGCGTGACTTCAATCTACTCAGTCCAGCGGCTATGACGATAGGGTACCTAATTTTGGGCACGTGACGCGTCTCTTCAGCAGAAAGTTGAGCACAAGCACAACAGTTCGATAAGAAGTTGATGACTGGATGATATTTTGTTGTTGACGATGTAACAAATATAACGGAGATTCTGTAGTAATGGCCGCTAATATGAACAATATAACAACGCGATGGAGATTTCAGGACTTAAAGCTGCTAATTTCAGTGTTATTTCAGCTGCATTCGAACGTAATTGGAGCTTTCAAAGAAACAGAAAAGGTCAGCTTATTTATATTTTAAAACTGCATAATTTTATTTTAGCGGTGAATACGGTGTACAGCTAGGCTAGCTAGGTAGGCCTAACCATATTTGAACTGCATGCTATAAATACCGTAGAAAACAATTTCGACCTATTGCAATATTTTTAACCTATTCATGTACAAGTTGAATTACATCCCGGTGTTGCAAAACATAAAATTGCATAATAGGAAGTCTAGCATATAATATATATGTAATGTAACATAATAAAAGAAGTCAAAGACTACACATTCATAATTGTTACTAATAGTTTCATGCTTACGCAATCATCAGACAAATAATGTATAAACATGTGTAGTCTTTGACTTCTTTTATTATATTTAGCTCTGTCAAATGATATCGAGCACTATTTTTTGCTATTAGATAATATCTAATATGTAATGTAACATATACATAGTATTTAGCATATATATATGTGGCCATAGATGTGGCATAGGCCAAGTGATCATAGACCAACTCTATCCTTAGTCAGTTAAGGTTCTTCTTCTATAGATCGTGACTTGGGTTTCTTAAAGTATTGTTATTCAATTATTTCATGGTTTATTTCCCCATTGTGACAATGTTTCCCTCCAGGAACTGATGAACTCAGCTGATGCTGCCCAACTTTTGTTGATTATATATGCTGTGTACTGATTGATCAAAGTTAGCCAGAATACATACAGTTTGTTTTACATGTTGAAATTGATTTCATACTGTGGATAATCGCAAAAACAAACGGTTCCCAGTGTTTCGAAATATATTATTTCATCATTTGCTTAAGGAGGGGGAAGAGACATTATAAGGAAGATATTTTTTAGATTGGTGATAATTGTTATTTGATGCAGGCTAGTTTGCAGTTTGCAGCCTAAATCTGTGGCATTTATATGCATTATTTAGGCCCCTGTCCTATTGAAAACAGAATGCAAAAATACTTAAATGATCCTTTTTTGAGCCTGAATGTGGAGAAGGTTACCGTAATAGGCCTCCATATAACATATTAATGGTCGGCATTAGTTCACAATCAACATCAATACCATCATCTCTAAGTCAGTTTCATCGATCACATCTCCATTTGGAAACACCTGCGTATAACAACCATTGTCAATCTTTGAGTTAGTGAGAAACGGAATTAAATTAATAAATTAAAATAATACTTATTTGAAGAGGAGTCCAAATAGAATGCTCGGTTTACATAGTCTCTGCCGTAGCCCAAGGTGAGGGCTTCGATTTGCCAGTGTATATGTATTTATACGCATCATTGCAGCTAGGTAAGTGGCTGCTGCTTCTATTTAATTCACAACAAAGAACTATCCACTTATCAAAATGAGGAGGATCTATTGTGAGTTCTGCATCTGATGTACTAAATCGAGAAATAAAAATACTTTATTTGATTTGGTTGTAAAAGTAGCAGCAACATTGTGCCAAATATTATTATGCAGATTGTCTACTGGCTCCAGCGTAGCCATATCCAAATTTTATATGTATTTGATTATTAGGTTGCAATGTATGTCAATAAAGTTGGTCCATATTTTAATCCCCAAGAAACATACCATTATTATTCACTTCCAGTTTGCAGACCAAACAAGGTGAGTGTAAAATCAGTAGACATGTTACAATAGTCCTACCCTCAGATATCAACTTGGTGTAGTGGCTAGGGTATTGGACCACGGCCACAGGAGCTCTATAGCTCTATCCCTGGCCGGAGCACTATAGCTTGGCGTCAGGAAGGGCATCCGGCTATTAAACGCACGCATGCTTCAAACAATACCAACAAATTAACCAACCACGCCAGGGAAAAAAGCTGCAAGCTTACCCGGTTTGTGGATAAATGATAAATCCCCCCAAAAAATTCAAAAATTAAATGAAGGTAGTAGTCTGTTTTCTTTTTCTTTGGCATATTGTTGGAAGGGTTGGAGCAAATAAAAATTGACAGTAGGTCTATTAACTATCGTGATTATCAACACCATCTCTTCGCTACTTATTTTTAATTGAATTTAAATTCAGCAATGTTACCTCTCTTGTTGCAAGCTCCCATCTGTTGTATAATTACATTTGGTGCTTTGACGCATTATCTTCTTCAAATTATCACTAATGCTACATAATAATTTTGATTATGTTTTTGTATGTTACCTTACCTGCTTATTGCTTAAGGCCTGGGCAAACGATGCGATTTTGTTGTACAACATTGAACAAAAGATTTTGAAATCTTTTGTGATTTTGTTTTATGACCATTTTATGAAGTGGCTAAACGAAGTTTCAAGTTGTTGCATCAAATACCCAACCAAATACCAAATACTAACATACAAAATGCGAAGAATGATAATCAATCGAGCCAGGAAAAGCAGTCTCTATAACAATTTATGTTTAACAATTACCAAATGCTGTCCTGGCTCAAACAGTTGCTATTTTCTATCCTGTTACTACCTTTTAAAGCATCATATTAATTTAATTTCACACTTATTTATATGCCAGTAAAATCTAATCTTTTGGTACAATCGTCATGTTTTCAAATTGTATATACTGTTTTTTATTTTCTATGTGGCATGATATATTCGTTTGAAGTGATTTGCTGTCTGTGATCTGTGATACAATAAATATTTTTCAATAACGCGGCAACGAAGGTTACTGCGCCTGCGCCTCTTTCAAATGAATGCTTCAGAGGCATCAACCTCGTAAAAATTCCATGACTTCCGTACAACAACGAAAATGTTCATGACTTCAAGTCATGGACTTTTTCGTGTTGTACAACAATTTGATGGTCATTAAATTGCGTACAACAATGTATAAATAGGGTGGGCAAATGATGCAACATGTTGAATACAACAAAAGTTGTATGATGTTGTACAACAATATCATATCGTTTGCCCAAGCCTTTAGGGACTGGCAAAAACCAGGTCAGATCTCTTTGCACGTGGTAAAATAGGCCTTTACATAACAATACATTATCCTGCATTGTTTGCTCACAAAGCATTGTGCCATCACCAGATTTTCACACAACAAGAAGATGATGATAAAAAGTCAGTAGAAATGAATCATGGATACCTACGTAACTATGAATTAACAATCTGATCTGATCTTTTAAGTTGAATCCAAATCATCTGCAAAATCAATTTGGATTGAGTTTACACACCTTTTGATTTGCCTTCATGTTTTTATTTTTATTTACCTTTCTTTACCTTCATGTGACTAGAGACAACTCTGAGTGTAGTTTAAGCATTGATAATTTATTGTTCTGTGAATTTACTCTTGAGCCCTTCTTTATATCACAAACAAGTTATTACCTCATTATTCTTATCCAACAAATCAAGCAATAGAACATGACAGCAGCTATCAATCTACGCCTATAAATGTCAAAGTCTGTGTATTTTGTATGTCTGCATGTATGCTATGTATGATTGTATGTCCAGAACAGTTTTTTCCATCAATTGTAGCTCTACAGCTTTGAAAAAAATAGCTCCGCTATGCTCTGACTCATGGTGAATGATATAATAATCAAATTTCAATAGAATATCAAATCAATCAAATCATCATGCAAAGAAAAATCAAATCAAATCAACTTCAGTAAAACAAACAATCAAATAAAATAAAATAAATTAAAACAAGAAAATCAAAGCAAAAGAAAATTAATCAAACTCATCTAATAATTATTGTATAAGTTATGTTAATAAATAAATTTTAGGTGGATATTAAGAATGGAATAATAAAAATAAAAATTGAAAAAAGTAAAAAGAAAGTAGAGTAAAACTATCAGAAAGAAAAATATATCCAAATAATAAATCAAATAAAAAAAAGGAAAAAATGATATTGCAGATCGCTAGAATTGAACCCCAACCCCATGCGCAGGATACAGACGCTCCACCCCTAGACCAAACCAAGATTATAGAATGCAAGTGATTTTCACTACTTATAATACAGGAATGAGTTGTAAATGACGTGCGAAGTAGCAAGTTGATGTCGCAGCAGAATTAAAACATTTTAAGAAACAACTTTAAAGAATGTAAACAACAAATAACCATGCAAACTATTACCAGAAGAATATTTATTCCTTACTAATTATACTAGGGGCCTAGCGCAACTTTATGACGTACAGTAAATGATGTGAAATTTTCCCAATGATGAGAAGAAGAAAACAATCATGTGTTCTACCGATGAAGAGATAATCACGATGTAAATTGATCCAGGAGTATTAGAAAACAATTCATCTAATAATGCAATTGCAATCTCGCTAAGCTGCGAGTACACCAACATGGCCACCATCAGAAAATGTTAGTAAAATGTCACCTCAGTGAAAACGCTCCTAACCGTGATTCCAAAGGCAATGCTAGAATCTGAACAGTAACTCAGTGAAGTCTAGGCGGATATTGCGCAATCGATGATTGTCTATGCATTGTTTGCGGGCAAAGCAGTATGCGATTTGCTATTAACACAAAAATCGCGGTAACGGTCACAATAACGGTGGCCATGTGTGAAAACGTAGTCGCAGCATAATATATAAGTCGCGCCCATAATCACGTTTTCGTAACCGTGATTTACCAACATTTTTTGAACCTGATAGCATAGACTCGTGGATACTCCGTAACCATGAGTCAAATATCATTGTAATAAATATGATCAACATATTTTTATGGCAGTTTTCATTTTTTAGATTTTGCTTTCTGTTTCTCTCCTATCTAAAACCGGACATAAAGAAAGAAATTTTGACTCCTCATTTTTCACACAGACACACATGATTAAATTTCTGTAGCTTTTTTTACCTTTGATATCAAATTTCATTGGCTGTCGCACCATTCAAAAACATATTTTTTATTGTTTACCTAAATTATTTCTGGGAAATCAGATTTATCGGCTTGCTTCTGTTAAAATAATTTTGGCTTGGTTCTCTGTTTTGGATAGTTAAAATCCATTTTCTCAACAGTTTACTTACTGTAAAACTTAATCACCCCAAATTAATCCAGCACCGCGAAAGACTCATTGCTGGTATCATTTAATTAGACGTATCTTTTCAAGTTTTCAAATACTGGTATATGTTTTTGGTTGAAGGTACAACATCGCAGTTTGACTCTTGGGGAAGTTCTTGATGGTGATCGCATGGCAGTTGCAATGTATGATGTACAATTCAAAGGTAACTTTACAATATCAGATCTGGAAATTGATTGTCTGTTGCTGGTCTATAACAACACTAAAATTATTATGATGAAAGAAAATACTATAAGTATACAGAAACGCACCAACATATTGTATGCCATTAATACATTACAATTTTGTTCTTTATGAACTAACATTTTATTTATAACTTTGTAAGGAGATTTCTTAGGACAGGAACATTCATATCTGCTGTGGAAGTTTGTTTTATTGACATTCAGAACTTCAGAATTAGAAAAAAAAAAATAATAAAAAATAAATAAAAAAAAACTAAAAAAAAAACTATTTCCTATTGTTAGCATCCCTATTGATTCCAAAAAATCAACACAACAGACTACAAAAGATCATCAATGCTTCTGCTCGTGTTCTTTGCATGCTACCAAGACTAGAGCATATTACATCCACACTCATCGAACTTCACTGGTTACCAATCAAGCAAAGAATTAATTATAAAATTGCTTTAATTGTATTGAAATCGCTGCATGGGGCTGCACCACTATATATACAAGAACTATTGATACCCAGAAACAGTTTACGGCCAACATACTCACTGAGGTCATCAACGTCTAATCTCCTTGTTGTTCCAAAAACGCAATCAAAGTCATTCGGAGATCATTCCTTCTTGATAGCTGGCCCAATTGTTTGGAATTCCTTGCCGGAGCAGTTTTGAAATTGTAGAACATTGGACATTTTTAAAGTTAGTTTAAAGACATATCTTTTTAGAGTAGCGTAATTTACTTAATTATGTTAAAAATCGAAAAAAAAAAAAAAAAAAATGAGATGAAATGTAAATAACCATATGTAAATACAGCGCTTTAGAATATTTATAGTTTTAGCGCTTTACAAATTTAATATTATTATTATTATTATTATTATTATTATTATTATTATTATTATTATTATTATTATTATTATTATTATTATTATTATTATTATTATTATTATTATTATTATCATTATTATTATTATTATTATTATTATTATTAAAATCTATTCGACGTAACGATGGGCAGCCACGACGGTGCGGAGGTTTGTGAATTGGTCGGGCTATTCATTTTAGAAAAGTTAAAAGAGATATATAGCGCTAACGAAGTAGGACTTTATCGAGATGATGGTCTAGCTGTCCTTCAAAACAAGTCAGGCCCACAGGCTGAAAAAATTCGAAAAAAGTTGACAAAATTGTTCAAAGATGTTGGCCTCAAAATTACAACAAAGACCAATCTGAAGGCGGTCGCCTACCTGGACCTAACTTTCAATTTAACTAATAACTCTTACCAACCGTACAGAAAACCAAACGACCAGCCTCTCTACATCAATACGAAATCTAATCATCCACCTGTAATACTAAAACAAATTCCAATCGCAATTAACCAATGCATCTCCGACCTATCGACTAACAATTCAATTTTCGAAAAATCTAAAGCTATCTACGAAGACGCTTTGAAGGCAAGCGGACACCAGACCAACTTGTCATTCAAGCCACGCCCTTCACAGTCAAACAACAACAAAAGAACGCGAAGCCGGAAAACTATTTGGTTCAACCCGCCGTACAACAAAAGCGTAAAAACAAATGTTGGGCGAACATTTTTAAACCTAATCAAAAAACATTTCCCAAAAACTCACAGATTTAACAAAATATTCATCTTTAACTGCGTGAAGGTAAGCTATAGCTGCACTAGCAACATGGACACAATAATCAAGAACCATAACAAAAAGATTACTAACAACAATGAAAACAATGCCACAAACGCCGCTTTATGTAACTGTCGAAATGAAGAAAAATGCCCATTTGATAATAAATGCCAGTCAAAAAGTCTAATTTACTACGCCAACGTCTCAACACCGAACGATCCAGAAGGAAAAAATTACATCGGCCTCATGGAAGGAACATTTAAAACACGTTATACGCAGCACACCTCGACCTTCAGACACAGCAATTTATCATCAAGTACGCAATTGTCAAAGCATATATGGGATCTCAAAGACAAAGGCATAGACTACACGATTAAATGGTCATCTCTGGCAACCGACAGACCTTATAATAATATGTCAAAAAAGTGCCACCTATGTTTAGTGGAAAAATTTCACATCATCTGCGCAAAAGAAGCCATATTAAATAAAAAATCTGAACTCATATCAAAATGTAGGCATGAAAATAAATATTATTTATCTAATTTTAAAGAAACAAAAACTTAGTCTTATAACAGTGCCATTTAATTAAGGAAACTAATAACAATAAATAACAATATAACTTAGTAATTGTGAAGATAAAACCATTGTAATTATAACAATAGTTTTTCTCTTTTTTCACATTTTTTTTCTCACTATTGTCAAATAAGAGTAACTGGTATATATTTTTCATTAATAGTATCTGTCTGATGATCGCATAAAGCGAGAAACTTTGAGTTACAGAAAATGAATGCGTAGTCTTTGACTCCATTATTATTATTATTATTATTATTATTATTATTATTATTATTATTATTATTATTATTATTATTATTATTATTATTATTATTATTATTATTATTATTATTATTATTATTATTATTATTATTATTATTATTATTATTATTATTATTATTATTATTATTATTATTATTATTATTATTATTATATATAATAAAATTTATGTTTATCTAATAGCAGATAATATAGGGCTCTATGTCTTCATTTGACAGAGTGGTAAATAATAATAATATATGGCGAAAGAGTCAAAGAATACACATTCTTTACTGTTACTTAAGTTTCACGCTTTTCACAGCGATCTTCTATTGAGTAAAAATCTGTCAGAAGATCGCTGTGAAAAGCGTGAAACTTGAGTAACAGTAAAGAATGTGTATTCTTTGACTCTTTCGCCATATATTATTATTATTATTATTATTATTATTATTATTATTATTATTATTATTATTATTATTATTATTATTATTATTACAAAAGTACCGCAAATACGAAAGTTTTGTTTTTATCAATATAGCGAGAATAATACCAATTAAGCAAAAATAACCTGGTGGATTGATGGAAAATGGTATCATCTTTCTTCATTAATCTATTAATACATTAGGTGTTGACTTTGCGCCGCTTTTGTAAACACTTCGGGATTAGTTTTGCTGTCTCAACTTGTTATTGTTGATGCTCAATTCAATTCCATTTAAATAATGTAATTTTCATTGAAGGCCTATAAATATTTTAAAAATTTTCTTAGATATCATCTCAATTTTCCTTTGTTGATGTTTATTTACTATTGTCTAAAATTCTTTGGATTTTTTTTTAATTTTATTTAGTTTCACAAGAGAATAAACTACTTTGTAAGGTTTCAATGAGTAAGAAAGAAGTAGCTGAAATACGTCATGCCATTGAAGAGTTATTTTATTTTGAATTTATTATTGGTAAGTATTTTCATTGTTTGTAATGCTATTACAGTCAAACCTGTAAAAACAGTCACCGATTCAAACAAAGATATATTAAGTATCAATTCTGTCTTATATCTTTCATTATTTTGATTATTATAGATGACTTACCAGTAAGAGGTTTCATTGGTCGGTTAGAAGAACAAGGCATCTTACCTCATAAGCATAGTATCATGTTATGGACTCATCTAACTTTTCATTTGGAATATAATGATGGACAGGTTAGTTCAATTATTTCAGATAGTTGGGATCGTGTAGATTAAAAGTATAGAAAACTTTCATGATAAGCAGCTTGTGACCCATCCATGGAGTAGGGTTTGGACATCTAGTGTATTTCGCTCACTCGGATATTTATACGCGAACCCTTGACTGGATCATTATTAATTATCATTGGGAAGACCATCACATTACATTAGTGCATTGAAAATATGATTATTCAAGAGTGAATAACAATATCATTCTTGAAAAGAGAAGATTACATGATGGAATCAGAAAACAATACAAAATATAATATACGTCCTATTAGGTCAATAGAATTGTTTTGATTACATTTTTACATGTTGATTTACAGATGAAAGTTACCTACATACAGTAGTTGGACTTTTTATCCAACCAAAATTTAATTTCTCATATTTTCAATATTTCAGATTATCACAGCTAATGTAACAACTATTGGTCATGATCCAGTTAGCCTTACAGACATCAAACAATATCCTTTTGATGTTCAATTCACATATTCAATACACTGGAGTAAAACTACGTAAGTATAAATGATAATGTCATTAGGTTTTGATTATGTAGCTTTATATGTAACATACCATTGAATAAAAACATTATAATTTAATCACAGATAATGCCAGGTCTTCTATCATGGTAAATATTTAACAATTAATCTATTGATCCAGTGTATCAATAGGCTCAAGCTCTATTATTTTACTTTTACTGTTACTGCATTTATTAAGATTTTGATTATTAGATAACAGGAACCTATAGGGCGGGACTATTATATGATAAATTCAAAGTGGATAATAATCAATAAATAAAAATAGCCATCTTTGTAATATGATTAATTTTATTTCTACGGTGTTACCCCATTAATATCACTACTTTTAAAACAACTATCGGCTTGAAATCACTAATTTTTGAAATTCCTGTTTCTATCAAACTCAACTAATTCACTCCGGTCAATAAAACAGCCCGCTTATTATACCAATTTTGGGTTGTCCCGGGACAGTAGAAGCCAACATTTTCACAACATTTGATAAAATTTTGCATCAATGTTGCGAAAGTGCTGGCTTCATTTGGCCACCCCAGCTAGCATTTTGCCAGCAATTTTACAACATGGATCGCGATGTTGTGAAAATGCTGGCAAAATGCTGGCTGGGGTGGCCAAATGAAGCCAAATGCTGGCATTCCTGGCAAAATGCTGGATGAGGTGGCCAAATGAAGCCATCATTTTCACAACATCAATCACCGGGGAAATCATCTTCGGTGTCACTCGATTTAGATTTATATTTATCCAAATTATTCTCGTTCTCAGCCAAACTTTCTTTTTGGCTGTCCTCCTCTGCTCTACTTCATGGGCAATTTTGAATTAAACCTAACTGCATTTTAATAATCTGCAGTCTCTTTTGAATCGTAATTATCGTAGGCCTACGTACTTTCTTTGTCACTTCAAGGGTTATTAATGTCGTAGTCGTATCTTCCATAGCAGAGATATTAATTTCACTTTAAAATTTAAAATAAACGGCAAAAGCTGCTACTGTACAGAAAATTACAAACGTCATTATTTGTAATTGTCAACTCTATGAATGATAAATCAAAACTTTCACAGCAAAACTTTCATGCCAAACTGTTGTCACTACGTGACTATCTAAAAACATTACATAATCATTGACCAATAGTAGAGACGTATTTTTCATTCTTTGAAATTCGATATGTCAAAGGTTGTGAAAATGCTGGCTGGGTGGCCAAATGAAGGCAACATTTTCACAACATCAAAGAGAACAATAGAATGTTGGCAATTTTTTTGACCAACTTCAAAGTGCCAGCCAACAAAATCCAGCCTCGAAATTTGTTGAAATTTGTTGGCTGGGGTGGCCAAATGAAGCCAACAGTTGCCAGCTTTTTGACAACATCGATCGTGTTGTTGTGAAAATGCTGGCTGGGGTGGTCAAATGAAGCCAACATTTTGCCAGCATTTCATAAAAATTTCGCTCAATGTTGTGAAAATGCTGGCTGGGGTGGCCAAATGAAGCTAGCATTTTCACAACATCGATGTTATGAGAAAGCTTGCAAAATGTTGGCTTCATTTGGCCAGGGCTTTAATGAGGTGACGCTGTATAATGCATCATCTTCTATAATTGAATCAATCGATCTCTGCATTTTTTTTATTGAATTTGAACTCATTTACTTTGATTTGAATGATTTCCTTTAGAATGTCATATAAAGATCGTCTAACAAAAAGCAAGGCTGGTGGCTTTTTCCCAAAGAGTCTAGAGGTTGGTTATAAGTCCTAATTCTCTTTTGTTTGGTTTAGAGAATAGTTTTTCGATTTCCACATTTAATCAGAATTCAATTCCTGATTTGCAACATTTAACATTCTTCAGATAAAATAGTATTGAATTCTTGTCCGACTTCTATGTTCTGGAAATAAAAATAATTTATCCTAGCCTTCTGATTCCAGTTGTTCCAACGGTTCAAATGTGCAGCCAGAGCGGGATTAAGTTTTTACCCAAAGTATTAATCTGTGTAATTCTGTGTCTGCTCTTCAGACACAATCAATTTGCAGGATCCATTTGTTGCCAGGGTAAAAAAATCTTTGTTCTTATTAAACAAAGCTGCAATTACAAATTATTTTCATGTTTGTCATTGACGTTACTAGTGGTAGTAAATTGTCTCTAAGTATTTTGGTTTATCATAATTTTGTTTGATAAAGCAATAGATTAAACAATTGATTGAAGTTGTTATATTTTCTTAGTAAAATGGTTTGCTGCAACCCAACAAACCGTCCTATATTTCTGAAACTTCTTTTTGAAATACTTTTTCCTAACTTCTCTTAATATTTCCTTTTTGTAATAGATTCATTGGCTGTCAATCATCAACTCTGTTGTTTTGGTGTTTCTGTTGATTGGCTTTGTTACAATTATTCTTGTAAGTTTTTCCAATTGATATAGTATATTGTTTTCTTGCTCTATCTCTTAATTATTCAAGTGTTATCCCACATTTGGAATTTGTATGTGTTCAAGTTACTTGTTCTAAATTAAAAAATACTTTCTCTGATCAGAAGCACAAGATTAATTTTTCATTATTGATTCTGTTTTTTCAGATGAGAGTGCTGAGAAGTGATTTCCAAAGATACAATATTGCAGAAGAAGATGGCCTAGATGAATTAGGTAAAATTGTGCAACAAGAACTGCTAAATGTTTTGTCCATGTAGATCAGTAGTAGATATAGCAGGACAGAAGGACAGATATGTGTGCATGGTCTGTTAAACTATTTTCAACTTTCCCAGCGTGCATTTGTGAAAGACTAGGAAAATCCAGAAGAAGGAAAACAAAAATGTTTGATCTTTAAAATAAAATAAAGCTGTATGGATTAACTTGCAAGGAAGAAAAAGCCTTTTGCTGTACATAGAATTAATCAATGTAGAATTAATATTCTGTGCAGGCATAAGAGAGTTCCCCGGAAAAGGTTATCTTCTTGTTGGCTATCAGCTCTGAAATGAAGGATATTCACATAAAACATTGGTTTTGCTATTGCTTTGGCATTTTTGAAAGGGGTTTCTTCTCTTTTGACTGAGCTTGACTCTTGACTGAAAACATTGTAAAATTGATTTGATGAATATCACCATCATCATCATCATTTATTCAGAAATACCTAAAATATCTGTTCTTGCCGTACAGAATTCTAAATCAATAAGCTTTATTAGAAGTTTGTTCCAATTTTATTTAAATTGTTTTAAAACCTACTTATGTAAGAGTTGCCAATATATACCGTATAAGGTTTTTTAATGTATTCTTTTTATACACTGTCTACCTGCATGATTATCTGACTGTATCATCGATATGATTTTATTTGTAGAGCAAGATGACTATGGCTGGAAAATTATTCATGCAGATGTTTTTAGATTCCCGAAATACAGAAGTCTCCTTTGCTCAATTCTTGGTAGGTTGATTAATGAAATAGTGAAGCCACATATCAATAATATCATTTCCACAACGGATTAATTTTCAAATTGGATTGAAAGTTAAATACGCTCTCTTTGAAAACAAAATGATATGCAGGATCACTTTTATGCGTACCCAATTGAAGGGGTTTCATGGACCGTAGTTCTATCTTCTGTAATTTCTCAATTTAGGAAATGGCACACAGTTCTTATCAATTTGTTTTGGAATCATTTTAATGGCATTGTCTGGCATGTTCAATGTTCACAGGTATTTATTAATCAAAGCATTTTATTTGTTCATCATTATGTAACTGTGGCTTGGGCAAGAGGTGTTTTATCCGTGTAATTCATAGTCATGTAAATATCACGTTGTAAACTGTTCGTCCTCTTGTTTTCGGCATGTACAGTGGTTGTGTCTGTTGTATCAAAGAGCTCTGACTTGTGGCAACAGTAGAAGCGTTAGCCTCTCTCCCTATAACATCAGCAGGCACGGCCAACCATTATCATAATAAAGAGCAACCAAACAATATTGATGATGTCATTAATTCCACCTGGCACATCTATATCTCCTATGTGGCATTATCAAATTAGATCACAAATGTTAATTTCTTTCTTTAAATTGTAGGCATGGCGAAATGAACACTGCAGCTGTTTTACTGTATGCTTTGACATGTTGTAAGTTTTTAACAAGTGCATCGATCTCTTATATTAAAACCTCATATGTTGTTGGTCTGATATGAAGTGGAAGAAGATCAGTTTTAGTTTGTTGATGTTTGACTTTGATTTTTTAAGGTATATCTGGATATGTGTCTAACGGATTTTATAAACAAATTGGAGGTGAACGATGGGCCTGGAATATCATTCTGACAGCATCACTGTTCTCTGGTAAGTCCCTATAGACACGCCATCTTCAGTTAAAATTAAACACATATTTATTCAACTGCCTGTGAACCTATTCTATTGCTTAGCGTTGTGGTAGTAGTGATTCAGAGTAGGCAATCTAAAGAAGAGACCCTTTTGTTGTGTTTTGAGCATTGTTTTAATACACATATTTGGCATTCGACACATTTCAATTGAGGTCCTTGTCCTGGGGGATAAGCCAATGTCTCGATGCATCACCCTAGCTGAGTAAAGTTGATGGGTACACATGGGCCTGCCCTACATGAATACACATTCTGCTTCATACTCTCACTATTTCTTGTATTTTCATTTTAGTACCATTTTTCCTCATCTGGAGTGTTTTGAATTCTGTGGCATGGTATTATCAATCAACTCAAGCATTACCTTTTACAACCGTTGTACTATTAGCATTCATTTGGATTTTAGGTAGGCTAAAAAGATGTTTAAAATTATGGCTATTGTATTTTAATTATGTTTACTTATATATTCCTTTGATCGTAGTTGGGTTTCCACTTACTATTCTTGGTGGTATTTTGGGTAAAAATTGGACAACAAGCTTCCAAGCACCATGCAGGACAAAGCAGATACCACGTGAAGTGCCTTCTGTTCCTTGGTAAGACAACATGCAAAAAATTAAAAATACTAATTTTAATAATCAAAATAGTCTATGATAGTTTGAGCGCTGGAATTTCTTGTTTTTGATCCGTAGGTATCGTTCTGTATTGGTGCATATGTGTGTTGGTGGATTTCTGCCATTTAGGTAAGTTACATAAGCATGAGAAATTTCCTCTGATCAATAGAATTTCTCCTTTTCTGTCAGCTCCAACACAAGAAAACATTGATCTAGCTATTGGTTTGATAGGCCTTTAAGTGTTTTCCTCCCTTTTGACTGAACTTTATTGTTGTGTATGTAAATACAATAGTCTGTTATTGCTAAATTGACAAACTTCAAACCGAGGCTATAAAAATGTTGTATCTAATGACATCATCTTGTAGCAATTATCTGCATGTAATTAAAGCGGTATGTAAAATTTACATTTTTTATCATGGTTTCAATATTTGCCGTTGATGATAAAGTTCGGTCCAATTTCAAGATACATTTCGCATCACTTGACTTTTATTTTCTTCTATCGTTTTTCTCGTTGTAGCGCTATTTCTGTTGAGTTATACTACATTTTTGCAACATTATGGGGACGAGATATTTATACACTTTACGGCATATTACTTGTTGTGTTCATAATCCTGATCAGTGTAACTGCAAGTATTTCAATTGCATTAACATATTTCCAATTAGCTGCTGAAGATTATCGATGGTGGTGGAGATCAATTCTGAGCTCAGGGTAAGTGGCATTTAGTTACATTGTTCTCAGTTTTAGATGCAACAATAGAGGACTCATTTGAAGCATTGGTATGGAAATACGATACTTATCAATATTGGTACATGGCATAATAAGATAGTTTGATAGGTCCAAAATAATTTGCTTTGTTAATTTTAGGTATTTTATCATTCTGAAAGCTCCACTTAGTTAATTGACATTTGACCTATTTGACCAATTTAGTTCACTTCTTTAGTTTTTGGATATGTCTGGGTCATTGTAAATAATCTTGAATATTATGTATCCAATTTAGTTTCTGCATTTAAAACTTATACGACATATATAAATAAATCTACAAATAATTGTTCATGCTTAAAAATGAACAATGAGTGAGTGACTAGAAGTGCACTGATTAATAAATTTGCAGATTATCTACACCAATCAATATTTACCGATAAAATTTAATAATCAGTTGATTAATCGGCATACCGATTATTTTCCAATATGAAATTTATATAAAATAAATTTTATTTAAATGTGTTGAATGAAAAGCCTAGCATAAAGTTTGAATAACTGTTATTTAAATATTATAAACTTAAAACACAGATAAGTTTCATTTCTCAATTTTTTCCAAATATTTCGATTATGTTTAGCACTTTGATTTGATTCTATTTTGATTTACAATAGTTTGAAGTTATTAGTTTGATAAGATCCAAAGAATAATCCAAACGGGACCATTAGATGCATGTCTCCTTTCATAAAGGATTCAATAAACTGGAAAATTCAAGATTCAAGACTTGAGAGGCACACAGAAGAATTTTGTGAGCTTTATTTTCTATCCTTTGAGAGAACATATCTGCAAGATTGTGCAATTCTAAATGCACATATTTATTAATCAGTGCCTGCTTCCTATAAATCTATAATATGTCATGCCACCTGAAAAACAAGCAAAGTTGCTTATGGGATGACGTCAGCCACTAAATTATCCTTATTCTAAAACTGTAAATATTATTTTGTCTTCATGTGGTTGAAAAAAATCTATTCTAACATAATACCCTATGTTTACATAATGTAATCATATGAAAAATTTGAAAAAAATTATATATTTCTGGATTGAAAAAAAAAATTGATTTATGAACCTAATGTAAAAATCAGTAGACAACCTAATCAGAAATTCAATGTTGACATGATTAAAAATGTATTTGAAAATCCCAATATCCTGATGTATTGGATACCAAAAGAATATTTCAAAACAACAAAATGTGTTAACTATACTACATAACTATAATAAAATTGTTCATAATGAGATTTACATAATGACAAAATAAACTAGATTAAATGATTGTACATCTTTTACTTGCATTGTCCTATCCATTAATTAGATTCAACAGTAACAGTGTTTCTTATCCATTTCTTTTTTAGTTCCACTGGTTTATTTGTATTTATCTATTCAATGTTCTACTACTTGAAACGTTCAAGCATGACAGGTTCACTTCAAACATTGCAATATTTTGGTTATACTATACTTACATGTTATATATTTACTTTGATGTTAGGAACAGTTTCATTCTTTGCATCTTTAAGATTTGTAAAGTATATTTATCAAAATCTTAAAATGGATTAACTCAATACAACAATTATATTAACCCCTTTGCTCTAATAAACAGTTACCCCACAATTAAATAAGGAGCTAAATTAGAACTGGTTAAGATGGAAACTACTAGACAGCACACAGCCCTTACTTGTCTATAAAACACAGAATTACGGTAATCTGTGTCTCAATTAAAATCGTTCTGACCATGTATGACATATTTAGTAGTCTAGGGTATTCTGTATATCTGAATTAATAATGATGTTTGTAATCATTAAATTATTTAAACTGTACAGGACATTGGAGTATTATTTTTATACACAGTTATTGCGATGTTTCTGAAGCTGGCATTCGTGCCATTAATACCTCCATGATTTCTATTTGTGCTGTATATCGTTCAAGGCCACCAATGCGTTTCAACATTAAACTAACTTGTCTACCAAATAAAAAATGTTCATCATCCCTTTCAGATGCATACGTATCAAGCACTCGTTTATTTTCCATTAATTCATGACAGAGTTTTTTGAAGTCATAGTCATTTGATGATGATGACGACGACGATGATGTTGTTGCTGGTTGTGGTGACGAAGGCATTTGGAGTTGTAACTTCCTCTTACGAGATAAAATTGCACCAGCTTTGTTTGGCGTAACATGATTTTGATCATTATTAATAGAGACAGTGTCGGAATTAGTATCCGTTTTGTCATCTTCATCTTTTGCTGTTATCACAATAACATCTGTTGGGTTTGATTCTGGTAGATTTAATTCTCCAACTGGTAGTCTAAATAAGCATGAAAACAAGATCTGAATTTAATATGTGAGGCCATTACTGTTACAGATCTACCAGGTATCATAACACAATAAAGACATGTTATAAGAAAAATTAGTGATTGGACGGACAAACCTATGTATGTGGGCCTAATCACTGGGGCAATTATGTCCCCCTCTCACAATATTTGCCCTAGACAACTCCCATGTTTACAAATGTAGTGATACTTACAGTATTTTTAAAAATGCATCAAGAAATGCCATTTGATCCAAATAGCGCCATTTCTTTTTCTCTTCAAATAAAGCAGGATTTCTTTGGGCAGAACGAATTTTTCTTACATAAGTATCTCTTAGCGATTTCCATCTTGTTTTGCATTCTCTAACTGAATAATAATAATAAATACAGGTTTGAATAACACATATTGACTGCCGACAGGGGGAAGGGATCATTGTTCATTAAATTTGGAAGGGGGTATTGTATCTCAATTGATTCCATGCTTATATCTTTATACAGTCGAACTTGCTTAATATCCCCCGGTAGGCTTCTGTGATGTTCTGAGAAATGCATGGAATTACAAAATCACAACATTTGCATTTGCAATACAATAAAGTCAGTATCCTTCTTTCACCCCCTATGGTACTTTTGACACCAGTGGTTTACTTTTTTCTCATTTTCAGCAAGTGTTTGACTGATTAATTTGTGCTGAATATTTTTTTAATCATTCTTGATTCTGCATAATGATCAAAATGTTACCAGTTCATTACTGACAGATTTTATTGAATTTCAACTGTATTAAAGGAGCAAAAATGACCGGCAGGCGCTACGCACTTAGGATCACGTGCACGCTTATTGTTAACACAATGTTCATTGTTGACATGAATTTTATTACAAGTTAGTCCTACGTATAACAATTGTTTCAAAGCGAGACGGTTGAATTACACTAAGCATAAATTCAACTTGTGCTCGCAGCAGTCGCCGGTCCATTTTGCCCCTTTAAACTTTTAATTGAAATGTATACAATGAATTATAAGATCAATCTAGATCATGGGTATCTTTTCTATCTATCAGTGTTCTGATTTAGCTTTTAATCCCTTAGGGGATGTGTTCCATCTAAAACAGCGGGGTTGAGGCCACAATATCATTCCCATTAAAATATGTCAATCAAAATGCACAATCAATGATGATGGGAAACGCACTTTTGTCTGCAAAATCTAACGACAATGGCAGGTTAAATAGGTAAGACGAAAAAGTGGATCAATATTCAAAACTAATTTGCAATCACCTTCATCTTATCGGTACAATATTTGTAATGTTGCATGTCTAGATTAAAATAGTGACCTGCTAATAAAATTTGAGCCACTTTTGCACAACAATTCAATCAAAATTCGAAGCGTGAGGAGACGCAAATCAGTTAAATTTATAAAATGTCCACATCAGAATAACACGACATGATTGCATAGCACATGAATCTTATTTTAAACTACCTAACACCATAAATAGAATTTAATAATAGTTTAATGTGAATGTACCTGACACTGTTAACTTGGACGCTATAGCTTTCCACGCGTCCTCCACCTTGACTTGTTCACGATATTCGCCGCGACTATGATCGTAGAGCGTCGGACTCTGACGCACTTCAGAGATCAAATTTTCTTCAAAATCAAAAGCTGAAGTCATTTCTTTGATACAAAACTAACTGATATAGATAGCTTCAAATAATACCCGGGCAATACGTAGCGTGATTCCGACAGCTTTGAAATATAAAAGCGAGAAAGAAAACAGGGCGATCGTAACTGCTTTTTGTTTTACCCGTTCACTGTTAACTGCGTCATGCGCGAACGACGCGAATTTCCTCGCGATTGATTGGTCCAATGTAACGCGCCAACTTAAACGCCCAGATCAAATATCAAAGCCTGTGTCAACAATAACTTAACAAAGGAAGAAAGGCAAACCTGATGCTCCCGAGGATAAAATAACATTATTTTATCCACTGGCCGAAATCAGTAAAAATACCAAGTGAAAGAGATTTGGAATAGTATTCAATATCCCTTGAAGGAAAAATAGAATTCTGCATTGAAGAAGAATGTTAACTCTTTTGATCCAAACCTCATTATTTGTATTTTTGCTGTACAGTGGAAGAAATGATTTGTCTTCTAATGATTTCTACTAACAGAATAGGGTTGACTCATAAAAATCGAGAATCAAAAATTTTACTTTAACTTGTTGTACTAAGTGACTTGATTACTTTGCCAAGTTTTTTTTCGATAAACGGATTAATATTTTTTGAGAAATAAGCATTATGTTATGAAACCCAGTTGACTTTGAGTCACAATACCATTGAACAGCATAGATCTTTGAGCATTCAAAATAATTATCATCCTTAATTAGCTTATTAGATCAAATTCTTCATGTTAGCTATAATAATGTTCATTTTATTTTGGCTATATTATTTACAGTGTCACAATGTGTCTATTATAAATGATAAGCTAAAGGTTAATAATATATTCACATTGATGCTTTTAACTTGCTACATAACTTTTTAAATACATCGAAGGATCAGCTATAGCTTGAAGACTGGTAATTGTTACTTTCTCAGAACACATTGGACAGACAGTTTCACTGCCTTCTAATAAATATCTAAATTCACTACATAGTGCTGGGAATGAACAATTTGGACATACACACCAATCACTTTTAATCATGTGACGACCAGTGACAATACAATAAGGGATAGTGTTTTTACATTCTGGACATTCCAGACGTGTCTGCGGCAGTTTATAAGAACAATAAGGGCATGGATCACATGGTTCATCCTCTTCTGATTTATCTGGCTTCCTTACAATTTGTTCAATTTTCTTACGATACTTCAAATCCACTTTCTGACGATATTCTGGACGCATTAGCATAGCAGCATAACTAAATGAGGATCTCTTCATACCAGCTCTATGGCATTCAATCACTGTTGACGTTAAAATTGGTACAATATGAGATGGAAATTTACTTATATTATCTGCAACACGGGTCAACATTCGAGCTCCATTGGCATGATCACCTCGTTTTACATGAATTTTTACAAGAATGTAGCTATGAAGTAATAATAAGTTCTGACTCATTTCTAAAGGAATATGAATTTGACGATCTCTTAACTCTTTATACATACTGAATAAAACGTCATGCGCTGTACGATAATTACCAGATTCTTGATCATCTTTTGCAATTATAACAGCTGTTTTTGCTGCCTCTTCATACCTCTCCAACGCCATATATAATTGAAATAAAAACTTTGCATCTTTAGGTAAGCCATCATCCTCACCCATAAGATAATCAATTAATGCATGTGTTAGTTGCTCGTTCTTTGCATTTGCAACACATTCAATTGCTGTTTGAATCGCTAATCCATCTTCTGTAGTGGGGCATTGAAGAAGATGATTAAGGGCTTTGTTGTATTGTTCTGATTTCAAATAAAATTTACCAGCCAAATAATGATTCACATCATTTTCAAAGTACAATGCTATACTATTAAATTCTTCTTTGCTAGCGTTATCTCCTATGATTTCAGCATATGTCTCCATTTGTTGATGCTGTTGAGCTAATTGGAATGCATCATGATTACAATGAGATAAAACTAAAAACTGAATAGCAGAAGTGAAATCTCCAAGTCTTTGGAAAAATGAAGCCACTAACTTTGCCCCGTCTGTTGATTGTGTTTCTTTCACAACTGCAACAGCATCTTCAGGTTTATTTAAATGATCTAAACAAATTCTAATGACACTCAAATGATCATTTGCAGAACGATATGCTGTCAACGCATCTTTGTACTTCCCTTCTGTTTCTTTAGCTTTGGCATATTGTAAAAGTAGTTTTGAAGAAGTCACATGCTGTAAGAGTTGACCAACCTTGTTCCAATCTTTGATTTTCATATAAACCGTGGCAGCTTTATCCCAACTTTGAGCACTTTCATATAATGCGGCTGCTTCTGTATATTGTTTAATACCTTCCAGTAGAGCAGCACAATCTTTCTTCAATTGAACGTTATTCGATTTGTTCGCTATACCAACACCCCTAGAAATATCTCCCAGGCGGATAGCCATGCGGGCAATTCCAGCAGAACATAATTGATCATGATCTTTAAATTCTGATGAATTTGTTACGCCATTTTCAAAATATAGTAGCGCATTTGGATAATCACCAACAAATTCTAATTGTTGGCCATATTCCCTTGAGATGAAAGGAATTTGCTGTGGGTCAAGTGTCTTAGCAAGCTCTAGCGCCTGATCCCAGTGTAAAAGATCACAGCGCATATCAAGGGTGGCTTTTGGATAATTTGACGATAAGAATAGATCCTGTGCTAAATTGTAATCACATAAAAATGTAGCAATATAACCGGAAAGGAGATTTTTATCCTCAATATGTTTTACTTTCTCAAGAGATAAAACCATAGCAACATCACCAAGTTTGCGATATACTTTAATTGCCAACGACATATCTAATTGTTTTGCAGCCGCAACAGCAAGCCTATGCCATTGAGACGGTTCATCAGCCAGAATACATGTATTCCAGGCATCTGTGAAACGCTTGGTGACTAGTAAATTTTCAAATTGATCAACAGCATTGGTTTGATTGGCTTCTTCCACATTATTGGACGATGCAGCTGTTAACATTATTCTGGTAAGTTTTCCTGTTTGAGATTGACATGTCAGCTCCCCTTCGTATAGCATCAATGGATTATGTTCAAATGAAAGACGGTTTGTATTTGTAAGCATACACGTTGGACCATCTACTGTGTCCATAGAATATACATAAGTATAAACTTTATCATCATCATGGGCACAAAACAAACCTTTTTCAATCAACCAGTTGTCCCACAATATCTTTTTAACTGTAGGTGGAAATGATTCAATCTCCAGCGTAGAATCATTCACTGGATTATATATAAACGCGTCACTTTTATCATCTATAAATATTAATCTTGTGCCTGTTGGATCTGTATAAACCTTTTTTATTCCAACAACATGTTGAAACTCATTAACATATTTCCAATCCTCAAGAAAGAAATAACACAATTTTCCAGAATCAGTTCCGTAAACAAGGAAATCGGTTGTGAGGCAGAAACTGTTAATAATTTGGTTCGTATCTTTATCTGGGAATAATTTTGCTTCACGTTCTTCCTCTCCCTCTCCAGTTTCACTTTCAATTAGGTGCAATTGTATTTTTCCGTCAAACATTGCTGCAGCATATTCATGGTTTAACTGAATAGAATCAATATTTCCTAAATATTCCCTATCCCTCAGTAGTTTTGATGTGCCATCTGTTATAAGTGAAAACCACACTCTATTGTTCATACCAAAGGCTAAGTGATCAGGACCTACTCCAATAAACGATGGTTCCAAATTGGTGCTGACTGATATCAACTGTTCTTGATTGATATCATCAATTATTGATACTTCTCGTAAAGATGTCAGGTATGCTACTTTTGTGCCACAGGCATCACCAAGTATAGGTAATTTCATCAAATAGACGTAAAGTGCTCCTTTGTCTGTGCTAACAGCAAGTAGTTGTCCATCGTCAGTCCAGGAGATTTTGTCTAATTGTCCTTCCAGATCATCAAGCTCAATAATTGATGTAATTTCAGTCATATCAGATAAATCATGAACTTTGATACTTTTATCGCCACATGATGCAGCTTTGCGAAGTGATAATGATATACTAATATCATAAAGTTCATCTTTGTGATCTCGTGTTTGGAATAGCTCTTGACCGATTTCTTTCATGTGGGTTGAAATGACAATCAAAAACCCAGCTGAGAACCCAATCATGATGTAGCCATCACCAAACCATTTGTAAGCCACAATTGTACCATAGCGTGGTTGAAATGCCAACTCAACAGGATTGTCTGGATCATTTAAATTGAACAGTAGAAGCGTTTTCTTACCAACCAATAAACTAATGGTTGTTTCACCTTGACCAACCCGCTCGTCTGTTTTCATTACTGAGAATTGCATCCCTGATGGGTCTAATCTTGTACTTGTTTGACGTATTGTGTCTCCATCTGCATTGCTGATGCTAACAACTCGATCTTCACCTCCAAGTGCCAACATATTTTCAGAATTCCAAGCACCACATGTAATTTTTTTAGAATGCTTACCAAGGATTGGTATTTTACGTGATGTTTGGTGATTGTATATCAATACATTTCCTTTCAATGTACCAATGACAAGTAAATGACCTATTCTAGACCATGCTAAAAATGTCAAAGTGTCCTTCACACCACTTTCAAGTTGTGTTGTTTTGAAACTATTTGCATCCCATAGATGAATAATCCCAGATTTATCATTGATTATTGCTAACGTATCCCCATCCTTATCCCATGACAAACCATTGCAATTACCAGGCAGTACAATTTCTTCTTTTAATTCACCATTGCGGTTATAAATCGTAACTGTTTTCTTTGATCCAGTTGAGGCAATGAAATTGCCTTGACTGTTTTGCCATGCAAATTTAACACCAGAATTTCCATGAACGCGATCAGGGATAGTAAAAACACACTTCATCCCGTTCGAACAAGAGTATTACTAATTTACAAGATTCATGGTCAAATCAATAAAATACTGATGGATTTCTAGCACATTATAAACGTAGAGTTATCAATACCAAACACTACAGCAGATCAAAATTTAGTAAATCTCTGTTGTTGAGGATGTTGCCAAGGCCTGAATACGCATGCGTTATTCAGTTCACCAACTGACCAACAGGCAAGTGACAACAACAGCTAGGCAAGAGCCTCTATCCCGTGTTCCGCTCCATGAAACTGAGAGTCGCTGCACTCGGGCTAGAGGAATTTCTTACTAAAAGTTGGCCCACCATTTCAGAATTCGGAAATGCCCAATCACATGCGACCTTGAGATCACGTGGAGCTGTAAGCCTTCTTGATTGGTTGAAATCTTCCTACGTCATGAAGACTGACTCATCATTTTTTCAATAATATTAAAAATTTCAAAAGTCTGCTTCCATGCTTCGAATCATTCTACATTTTGTGACTGGATTTTAATTATAATAGAGTTTGTTCATGAGATAATATCTGGTGTTGGGTTTTAAACTTTGATAACCCAATTCGTCAGAAGATTTCTGTTAGCAGCTGGCAGCTGCCTCGAAAAATTGGCAGTTAAGTTTGATAAACTCAGCCTATAAAGTACAAAGCATGTTGCATTATCATTTATATATACATATGGATGAGTGGCGCTTGTATATTAGATATTAACATTGTCATACTCTCGTTTGAATCAAGGATATGAAGCATCGTTTGTTTTTGATAATATTCCATAAATATGGGAGCGATGAACGCTAATAGTTTATGACTTGAGAGATGAGCTTATGGCACTGTGTACAATCAGAATTATTTCGTTGATCTCACCCTTCTATGCATGATGTTGCATCGATCTAGCCTTGCTTTTTTGAGGCTCAATGATGATGTTCAAAGTGTTTCAACTCAATGACTGCACGTAATTATAGATACCTATTTCCACAAATAGAGTCTACCAAACTGTTTTCACGATCATGGTCGGTCTTCCAATCGCATCATTCTGATAAGTGTTTTATTTTGCATAATTCACATTTGTTGGGGACAAAAATATAACAACACAGAGACAGAGTAAGGTTTGCTCAATGCCCATATCAACTTGCAGATGCTTTGAATCAAAATTATTTTGTTGTAGAACTTGTTGCAGTCTCAATCGTTATCTTTGTATTATATCTGCAAGCATATGTCTTGGAGGTGATTTCCCTTTCTTCGTGTATCACTTATTGTTTCATATGTAGGAAATTTCAATATCAACTATTGAGTAACTTTTTAGATTTCATATAAATATTCTATAAACTTGAAAACATTCCATTTCTGACCTGCTTGAAGATGAGATAAGATAATTTGGAATTATTGCAAACCTGCCTTCCAAATTGAAAATATTGCAATTTGCGTACCTGAGATTCAATCAAGTTTAGTTAAAATCCTACGTAGGAAAGTCTGCTGCGCGCCTGAGATCTCAGGCGCGCACAACAAACTTTTCAGTCTGGCCTGCCTCTGTTACAATGAGGATTATTTAAGCATGCTTAGCCTGGTGATCGAACAATGATGATCACCGTTTTCAGATAGACCCAGCTTTCTCAGCCGGTAAGAACACTATAGGTTTAGATGTTGGAATTCAAGTTTCTCCAAAATTAATTTCAGGTCTGTCCTGTTTTATGTGTTGCACGAAGGGTCACTTGTGCCTCAAATTTCACTTCAATCTATGCAAGAGAATTAATACCCCCCAGAAAATGTGAAATAATCCTCAACAGGAAAATGTTGCTGCTATTTAGTAACAATGTACGCCAGATGTACAAAAATACAGGATCCAGGTTCCGGCATACTAAGTACATAATACTCAAAATACATCAAATAGAGAAGTAAACAAATTAAAACAATATATCATTCATCTTTAGCATTGTTTTGGGCAATTTCTAGGCTCATGTGTCTAAACAGGAGTAGGCCTACAATAAATGTGATTTAGGCAATTACAGGACGCAAGCAATATAGTAAGAAATCATCTTTCTACAATAATAATAATTACACAAATCGAATCCTATGCTACAAGCTCTAATAGTTAGTTACTCTATGTTCCAGTGCGGGTGACCAGGTGAATTCTCTGTCATGTAGGACACTAAATTACATAGATGTTGATCTCTCTTTGCCCAACAGCCTATTTTTTATGCAGATAAGAAAGAAGAGACATGCTTCAAGACAAGCACACCAATTGATGAAGTTCAGGGAAATCATGCAAAGCGTCCACAGAACAAATTTTCTGCTAATCAGGCTGGCTGGCTGGCATGCTCTTAAAACAGTTTTATGAAGAGAAAATGGAACTCTACATTGTTCATGTAAACATTGAAATTCAAAATTCAATCGTCATCTTATTGGTTATTTAATAACCTTTTAGGCAATTTTGTTGGTCCTGTTACGATTGAGGCTGCATCAAAATATTTCAATATTGATTGTATATTTATCTTGAAAATGAATATTATTTATTTTAAATTTTGTAAATAAATGTTATTTTTAGCAACATAACTAATGCAATATCAGTGTCATATAACATGTTCAATGAAATATTTTGCTTACTGCAAGACTGCAAATTATCCAAACTGTGCGCCCATGCTGAAATAACTTTAACGCCAAAATTTGATAACATTAGGTTACCTCTATTTTTAAACTTGAAGGTTTCTCAACTAAAAATATATGCTATAAACTCCATCACCAAGAGGATGAATAAGTCCTAGGTATTGTTACAAAGTTAGTCTCCATTGGCTTCTTATTATGAAAATCATGGGATAATATAAATACTTCCTATTGTGAAAATCATGGGATTATACACCAGAAAAAGGATAACTTCTTTCTATCATAACACATTAAATAAGATTGCCTTACGACCAATTACGCCCTTGCGATTTGTAAATGACCTAAAAAAAGGTAAAAAAAGTATGCCTATAAATAAATACCCTTAGAGTTTTAGCAATTCATGTATAGTTATCTGATGCTGCTGTACGCCGCAAGGAGAACATTTCAACAATCATAGAAGACGGAAGACAAAGTTAGAAAGAAATCAGCGACTTAAGCATACTAAAGCATATATCACATATGTTGAAGTTTCAACTAATCTTGATAATGACACTCATCTGATTAAAGATATAAAAGAGATTTACAAATGATCGATTAAATTTGCTGCGTATTGATTCACTGGATTCACATAGGATAAAATCTTACAGCTAGAGTTCGACAAAAGTAGGAATCAGAAGATTGGAGTAAATTCAGAAGGAAATTGATATTTTACCATTTATTGGTCAACTCAAACATCAACAAAAAATTGAAAAGAAAATGTTTAAGTGCCTCTGGGATTCCAGAATACTCTTTAGATAACAACATATAAATAATAATAATAATAATTACTAGTATGTAAAGTGTGCTGTAGTATGCTACTTGGCCTAGGTTAATCCGAAGTATTAGTAGGTTAGAAGTCCTGAAAATGTGAAAAATGAAGAGAAGAAGACAAACAAATGGGCAATTGGGCATTGGCCAGCCTAGCATAAATGAGTCAGTATATGCATATGGATTAGTAAAGTTCAACGTTATGACAACAACAGACATAATTTTTAGTTGATCAGTTGCAGTTGATCGTATTTACTGTCTTATTGATACCAACCTGGCTAGGTTCGGACCGTCACTCTGCGTCTGCGAAGCAACCTTCTCAAATTCCAGTTTCTGGTAAAGAAAACGATTGGTTGCTTTACAATAAATTATGTTCTTACATTCAAAACACTTTGAGTTAAATTACCATCAAGAAGAAAATGATAATAGAGAGCATTTTGAGCTTTTAGAAATGAAACAGGATAACATATGATCAAGACGTCGAACTTGGCAATGTCGAACATTCATTTTGTTTTTACTTTTGTCATTTCAATAGCAGTCTCGGCTAGACTTTGGGTTTTAGCGAGGTTTTACGCATGCGCATTGCAAAATATGTTTCTTAGTGGGCCCGCTTTTTACCCTCATTGATGTTAGCCTGTATGAAATGGAGTTCTGACGTAATGCACACAGGCTAACGGCGTTTGACTAAACAACAGCTACATCAAAATTACTTTAATATTTTTGTTCAGTGAGCCCGCCATAAAATGGCATTTGTTCACAGAGCTTGTATTACGTGGTCATTTGTCACATTATTTTTCATGTTATGTGTATTTAGATTAGATAATGAGACATCATGGCTTTGGTTTTTGGTTTTTACCCCAATCTGGGTTTTGGATGCGGCTGCAATTTTATGTTTAACAGCAGTAACAGTTATGCATTTCCATCATGGATTAAATCCTTACAACGATTTTAATTTAGGGAAATGGAGAAAAGTATGGCTACTAATTGTGTATTTTTTACAAATATCTTTCTTTTTGGCATTATGTGCTAAGTTAGATAAGCTAACATCATCTTCATATTATTATATTTTTATTCCGTTATGGATGATGCTCACAATGTTGACTGTTGACGGAGTTGCTGCCTCGATCTGTTCTGCAAGAAACCCACATCGTGATTGATAAATCTATGGCCGTTGATTTAATGTTTTTAATTGATGACCCACCTTCGATTCAAAGATTTCTACTGTGAATTATTATTTATTTGTACCCCGAATTTCACCTAAATTTCAATAAATGGACCTAGAAGTCTGATTTGTGTATGCTTGAAAAATACCTGTTAGTTCGACTTATAAGGGGAAAGGAATTTGGCGTCGTACTTTACAACGATGATTGTAAGCGAACAAGAAAACAGTAATATACCTATTAATTAAATGTTACTAAATTTCAAATTTACAGAGAGTCTGCAAGTAGGCTAGGATAACACTCTTCCCTACGCATGCGTATTGCTGCCGCGCCTCGTCTACAATGCGTCGCCGCATTTTGGTTTGTGGATAGTAATAATTGTCATTGATTGTCTCTTGGATGTCTGGCAGACTTTGTGGAGTTTGGATTTCTTCTTTTGTTCCCAATTGCTAATTTGTCTACCGGCATTTTGGTGTATTAATACTGGCTCGTGTACCTGGAAATAATATTTGAATTTGACCTATCTTTATCGATTGAAAGCTACATTGGCGTGAGTGTCGAAACTACGAAGTCATTCGAATAGTGAATTCTTCTCGGACAGCTGAGGTAAGTCTTGCTTATTAAAAATCATAGTTCTAAAAATATTTGATTGTCGTGTGATCATCTACAATGTTGCAGGTGTATTTAAAAAAGTTCCGTTATTTATGTTAAGCCGCAAATTACAGACACATTGTGTGGGGTGAAGCTTTACATTTCCTTCACGCGTCGCTAGCCAAAGACCTAAGGACACGACATGGATTTAAGCGATCGTTTTGGCGGTACTGTCATTCCTAACTAACGGTTCATACCGAAATTGGATGTAGATTTGCTTTGAGCAGTCGTTCCTAACTTATCTCATAATGTTTTATTGTGAACTCAGTCGTAAACTAGGTAGATAAATCAAGATGTGTTTTGAGGGAGGTGGATGTGCTATTCAGGAAATGGCATCCGATTGTCTGCTGTGATGTGTGAATGTGATTCATTAATTAATGGCATAACATTGGAGATCGCGCCTTGTGGGCTCAAAGTTTAAAAATGAATGCCATTTTATTTTTCAAGCCATAGATAGACTAATTGTAGTGAATCAGTGCATGTCCGAGAACCGAGCGCAAAGGCCACCGTTCAATTTTATGCCTTAAAAGGCAAACAATGGACCAATTGAGCCTTATATGCTCAAAGTTGAAAAGTGAATGTCATTTTTCAAAACACAAATAGTGTAGTGAATTACAGTAGTGTATCACGTAACATATTCGCAGACCAAGCGCAAAGCTCGCTGATCAATTTATGCCTTTAAGCAACCAATTTGGAGCAAATCCACACTTTGGCAAGGTCAGGAGACACAATCACCCTTCATTGAACTTCCTCCTTTTATCAAGTCAAGTACTCTTCATCAAGCTCACTGTCAATAAACTTTGTTGTTTCTTAAAATCCTGAAATTTTGAACTTATTGGATATGTTTTTCTAACAGAGAATGTAGAGTGCAGTGTGATCCAGTAACTGTTAGGGGAGAGCCCGACTGAGGGCTCAATAAAATTGGGACCACCCGTCGCAGGCACATTTTTAGAACAATTAAACTAGTGCAGGCACCTGGCACATCTATGCTGATGTGCAACCTCGCAAATCCTATCAAGTATTTTATGATCAAGTCCTTATAAAAAGATTTTGGATGATGTAATAAAAATCATTGTCTATTTTGACTTGCACTTGAAGGGGCAAGACAAACAGAATGCTTCTACAAGCTTAATTTTAAAAAAACGCTTAGCAAATATAATTAATTTCATTGATTGCTTCAAATTGTCAGTCACAAAAACAATAGGCTACAAATGATAACCGCAATGTAAACACACATGCAAATCTAAGCTCATAGTCCCACCGGTCAATTTTGCCCCTATAGGGCCTAAGCAAATTTCGTAATACAACCTCCTATGCTTTTGTTAACCAACTGGACATGCAGTGTATTGGAAAAGTCAGGATCCCGTATTGAATGCAAAGTCTGAGCTTGATTGACCAAAAATCAAAATTCATAATTTTTTTTTAAACATAAGATTTCAGAAGGTAAAACTGTCTCTTGGACCCTGTGGACAAGTGATTTATTTTTAATCTAATGTTTGGATTGTGCTTGATTTATCTTATCAGTTTGGAATGGGTAAAAAAGCAAAGTCAATTCCAAAGGAGGAAATACTATTGCAAATTAGAGATCTGTTTCAATCATGCGTACTATGCTCAGCCAAAGGTAATAGTTCCCCTAAAGAAGCATGGAAAAATCATTTATTGATCAGGGAAAAGGTAGAAATTATCAAAGCCTCACAAACATCTGCGATGAAAAAAATTCAGTGGAAACCAAGAGAGCAATCAATCAAAGAGTTATTTTTACAAATGGAAAAGCAAGGAGTTGATTGTTCTACTGTTGAATCTTGTTGTTTAAATGGTGACTATTTTGGTGTTAAAGCATCTTCTGATATTGAAGCTGGTAAATGCATCTTAGAAATACCATATGACCAAATGATTACTAAAGACACTATTGCCAAGTCTCCAATTGGTGGAATAATACAAAGCGACCCTTTACTTTCAGAAATGCCAAATGTAGCCCTGGCTTTCTATTTATTACATGAAATTCACAATGAAAAGTCAAAATGGATGAAATACATTAACAGTTTGCCATCATCTTATAGTAACATTCTTCATTTTGATGTTGATGATTTTGAATTATTACGTGGAACGTCGCTATTTAACAATGCTCTAAACATATGGCTTAGCATTACAAGACAGTATGCCTACTTACATAATTTGGTATTAAATCATCCTGTAATAAAAATGCAAGCCATGGCTAAACAATTTAGCTACATGGATTATATTTGGGCTGTCAGTGTAGTAATGACAAGACAGAATATGGTGCCTTGTCAAGAAGGGCCGCCGTCATTAGCATTGATACCACTGTTAGATATGTGTAATCATCATCACGAAGCAAGATCACTTCAATTCGATAACAATTCTCTATCGTGTTCATGTCATTCTACAGTTGATGTTTTATGTGGAAGCGAAATTACCATTTGTTATGGTGCAAGAACAAACACTGAATTTGTAATTCACAATGGCTTCTTTTATGATGGCAACAGTAATGATTGTCTACTGTTAAATTTTACATTGAACCATAACGATGTGTTATTTGCAATTAGAAAAAAGTTATTGAATGACATTGGTCTCTCAGGTATGACCCAATTCGCATTAACCCATAAACCTGACCCTGTTACACCCAAACTTGTTTTATATCTATCTATACAAACTGCAACTGAAGTGGAACTGAAAACATTAGAAGAGAAATTGAACAACGCAGATTATAGGAATGTGGAAAGCTTAGTAGATATTGATAATTTACGTAGAGCTCGTGAGGGACTACTTGCAAGATGTGATATTAGCTTAAGATGCTATCCAACAACCCTCGCAGAAAATCACGAACAGCTCAAAAGTTCAAGTTTACCTGAATGTCGTAAACTTGCCTTAAAATTGTTAATTAACGAAAAAAACATTTTAAATCATACAATAGATTATTTAAAAACTGCTTTATCTTCCAACTAGCCTGAAGTCAAGTATTAAATTTTACTGTCAAATAGATTTTTCAATCAACCAAGGTACGCAGAAATATCAAACTACGACCGTAAAACTACAACATTTGTTTAAACTTTAATTATAAATCGATTTCTGAATATTCAAGTTACTAAATATTAATCATTCAAACCATTTCAAGTGAATGAATTAATCTAACATGAGTCCATGATCCTTATTCGGTTTTGTAATTTGATTGTTGCACGTACATGTATTTTTATTGATTGAAAATGTCTACTTTTATGTAAATGATATAAACATCTTAATGTTATATAAATTATATAAGTCTTTGATTCATTCTTATTTCAAAGGATATAATTGATTTGTCTAATTTTAGCCTAGAGGATACATTAAAAAAAATTAATATTGTATTTACAAAAAGATTGAGAAAATATTACATATACCTAGACCAATAAATAATATAAAATATCGATTTGAATGTTGTGATTTGGCGTCAGATAAACTGGCACTTACTATATTGTCAATGTTTTCCGTTCTGTTAATAATAATTCCACCATTACTGTGATTATTGATGTAATTAATAGTCTTTTTAATGGTTGAAGGAATTGTGGTTGTTGTTGTAAGGTGTCGTACATCAACTATGGAAATGGATACTTTTGCTCCTGGTTCACTCAAGTCATTAACTTTTGTGTCTGGATTTGTTAGTATTACAGTGCAGTTACTCTTGGTACTGCAAGTCACATCAAGTAATGTTGTGTTGGGTCCAATCTCTAGCTCAACTGTAGCAGTGTAAGCATTGACTGAGCATCGTTGTGCTTGACATGATAGTACGCATTTCCTTGATGAGCAATACTGTCTACATTGTTTCACTGATGACGTACATTTTGCTTTTGCCATAAACTCAACAATCTCTTGGCTGCTTTCAAATTCGATTGGAGGTACTAAACGCTGTTGGCATTCTTGAGTTGATGTGCAAATCAATGCTTCGCATCTTTTACTGCGACAGAGTTGAATGCAATTCTAAAAGAAAGTAATGTGGGAGCTAAGTGAATAACTAAGTTTACTTTTGATCCAAGACTTTTGTTCTCGATAGGCTCAACTCAACTATGTTGTGACGTTTTGCTGCAGTTTGGGGTGTAAATCAAAAATACACTATAGTACACAATTTAATGTACAAAATCAAACAAAGCATTTTTAGTGGTAATTAATAATTGTGTTCTTATTTTAAACATATTACCATTCAGACTATTGAGGATCTTTTTTGAAATGGGATTGTCGCAATGTAAATAGCAATTAAACCCGCACGAGTTACCAAAATATGTCTGTTTTACGGGCTGTTTTATCTTATTTTTAGCAATGCGGTTACCAATGGAATTGTCTGCAATACTAGGTCAATATAATGGTAATATGCAGTAGTCAACCGATCGAAAACCCGGCCCCCTTACTATGATCTACCGGGCGTTGGCCGTGATAAGAGCCATTTACATTAGACCTGATAACATGCCAATGATTCCGATTAAAATTTCCTATTTGATCTCATAAATTCTGCAGCTTCAAGAAAGCTAAATTTAATTCAGGATACTCTTCGAATAAGAAACTGAATTTGGTGGAAGCTAGATAGGCTGCAGTATAAAATTCGCCTTCGCTACTAACACAACGTAGATATAGTTCATAGTTTATAGAAATACTGTCTATCATATAGCATTTTCTATAAAATGTGCACAGTATAATTATACAAGATGATAATAATGCGAAATTAATAGCGATAGAGAGTAATCTGTATTTATCTATCATACTTAATCCATCAATCCAATTTGCTACTCACCCTCGTATTTTGACAAGTTAGTGTATCACATTTTCCATTATAACAAAATTCATAGCAGTAACTACGATTTGAACAGGCTATTGAACATGATTTATGTGTCAAACATTCCATAAAACAACCTCTCGTTTCATTTGCTACACATTGTAAATTACACAGCCCTGTTTTGCAAGACGTTTTATCTTCATTATGATTTTCTCCTGTACACAGCTGCATTACAAATAGAAGAATGACAATAAGAAATACAAATAACGATGGTGTATTTGATAAAGCCATCTTAACTGCTTTCGCCTCTGTTATGAATTTGAAGATTTGTTTTCTCCACGTGCTTGGAATCAATAATCGCACCCTGCGATTGGCTCATTTACTTGTTTGAACGCACTTAGATGGTGGCTCTCTATATGGCTATAGATACGTTGATTGTGATTTATATTTAACTCAACAATTAGGCTCAGCAACCAACAGGTTTATTTTTACCACCAGTGTTTTAAAAATAACAATTAAATGCGTTGTTGTTTTTGAAACCATAGGATATAGCCGATATACAGTCGAATGAGATCGAATGCCACCTGTAGAGTCATCACGTTTTTAATCGACTGCGTCCAATAGTCTATTGTCTATTTAAACTCCTAGCTACGGAGAATTGGAAAGTAAAGAGTTCCACCAAGAAATCACCCTGTTACAGAACATATGTTTGAGCTGTTTAATCTGAATTTTTGCAGAGGATATGGTCAAATGGATACACCACGCATAGAATATTTATTTACATTATATTTACGATTGATGGGGTGTAGAGATCATAGACTTCCAACCAGATTGTACGCGATTTTGAAAGTCATAACTAGATCGACCTTCATTCGTTCATCTATTTACAATGGTACTGTACCCCCACCTCAGTGTCCCTTTCAAGGTATCACCTTCTAGATCAAGGCTGTCCAAAGATGGGAGGTATTTATTTACTCCTTCGATGCTAATCGAATATCATTTAAAAAATAACATTTGATGCTCTAAATATATACATTTGAGGTACAGTAAAGTACTTTATATAATGAAATATGCTATTTATCTTGTCTTTATATTTATATCAATGATATTTTACCAGTTGTTAAACTCCTATCGATCTCAATTCAAATAACACCACCTGTGAAAAATATGTAACTTGCATCTGTGAACAATATGTAACTTCGAATTGTTAATACGTTGTCAATAATAAACTACATTGAACATAATTATTATATCCCATAATAAATTTGAATAAATTTGGGATTCTGTTTGATTATTTGCTTTGACAGTGATAATAGTCGTTGATTCTTGATCGGAAGATCACTGTCGACTTTGTCGTGTGACGGCTTCTCGAAGATCACAAGGTTGTAACTTGTTGAATCTAATTATTAACGCAGGCCAACGAGTGTTTGTTATCTTAAATTTAAATTGCAAATCCACGTCAGCCAGTCTAGCAGATCACAATAGAAGCATTTGATTGACGTATGAATCTAGTTTTCGCATTGTTTTTTAAATTTCGACATTTAGGTTAATGTAAATACTATCTACTTTATTTCAACGACCACATATACCAACAGAGCAAGATCCCGCACTACCACAATACATCATCAAACGTCTCATTGAGGAGCATTTACACGTAATAACATAATTTGGTCAGTGTTGAAATCAATTCCTGTCCTAAAAACTTATTTTGCAAAATGAAAAAAGTTCGAGCGCCTCAAAATTTTCATGAAAAATCATACCCTAAAATTTTTTTCTGGATTTTGAACAAGTTACCGTTTGATATCTGTTGTATCTCGTGATAATTCACACCTATTAATAATGTAAATGCATATAATCTATTGCGCAGCAATTAATTCAGTTCACTCATGTCATTATATTACTAACGCTGTATTATTACTGTTATTATTATATCCTATCAACTGCGCCATATATTATGTTCGTATTAGAACCAATACCGAAGAGACATATAAACACACATCAATTGATAGGATTTGTTAATAAACTTAATAGGATATCAACAATATTTGAACGTCACCTTATATCAAAAGTATGAAAGTTACCCCCGGGCCACATCAGTTCGGGCAGTTCGTAATCGGCAATATTTCAACTCGTTGCACTAGTTCTCAACTTGATCTTGACGGTATAACTATTTGAGTCATAAAATCCTAAAACAGAAATTTATAATTATGTTTGTATTAGTAGAACCCGATCTATGTACTATTCGATACGCTGTATTGTCATTGGCTGATCAACCTCACAGACTATTTTTCGATGAACATCCATCACATCATATCATACTGATATTTGATGAATACATGATGATGAGTTATACTTGATGTTGTTCAAGATGCGAAGGTTTTAGTAATCAGTTTGTTTGTACAATTTGTAAATTTCTATACTAAAATATTTAGACATCTCGCCCTTAATTATATTGTCTAAAAGTGACTAAACCTTATTACCCGGGGGGGGTAACTCCACTAGGACCGCTATACGGGGACGTACCACTTTTTTTGGGTCCATATTCCAGCTGAGAAAGATGTTTTTGGGTGTGAGATTTCAAATTTTGGAGCTTTTGGGTATCCTATTTTTGACTTTTTCAAGAATTTTTGAAACAATTTGCATCATTTTTGTGTATTTACCTAAAATTAATCAACCTGTTAGAACTTTTCGGGTAGCATCAACAAAATTTTTGGAACCTTTTGGGTACCTTACCTTTTTCCAAAGTGGCACCTCCCCGTCCCTGAAGAGCTGGAGTTACCCCCCGGGCCTTATTAGTTAATAGTTATTTCGGAAAACTCGCTCTCGGTGTCGTATCAAGCGTGTTAGCGTCATCACGAGTAGTACGTTCACAGCAATGTATCCCATGACTGATCTGCAATTAAAAGGAGCTTTCTTTTCTTTTCAATAATAAGGAAATACTGAATTATTGAAGGGAGTAGAAATATGAGGATATTGATTGAATAACAGCTGCCTTATTCATCGTCATTATTGCACTTAAAACTGAGTCTCACCTCACTAATAGTGCTCACCTTGAAAGTGCTCACACGTGGCATCTGTTCATCAACGGAATGTATAACAACAGTTACTCTATGGTCGGTCGATTTAGCCACATAATTGTAAGTTTTCGCTTTGAATTGGTTGTAGACAAGCTAGCAACGGTTTCGAGACCTGAAACTAATGCATGATATGTTTTGTACACGCAATTAAACTGAAATTCATTTGATTTTTAAAGACTGACCGTCAATAAGATACAAATGGAATAGTAGAAAGTAAATGCATCGATGTATTCCGTTCGCTTTGGAATTCAGCCCGCTACGATTGCAAATCTTCTAATTCAATAATCTTATAGACTTATTATTTAATTCTGTAATAACTAATTATCATGCTGTCAAATTTCATATTGATTTCTATGACCGATAGCAACAGGTGTTCATATTACCACAAAGGTGTTTGCTATGTTTTAATATTGCCGATTGCAAACCTGTTTTAGAGGTCACACCCCTACAGATTGAATCTATTGTGCAGGTGAACACTCCAACTGAATACTGACATGGATGAATAAGATATGCAAGAGATGAATATAACCAAATTAAAATCAAAACAAATTATTATTTAGAAAGAAGTAATAAATAAAAGTGTTATACAATATTAATCAGCATTTGATTTAAGAATTATCAGCATCTAACAAATAAATTTACAGTTTCATATTTACAATAACAGTTCATCCATTTGTACTGTTATTAGGATATCAAAATTCCCTGTCAGGAAAGCAAAGTGGTGCAGCTAGCGTCCAAATGTACAATGCGAAGCACATCCAAGATGATGCCATCTTAATCCAAACAGTGGCCCAGTTGCTTGACAGTTTTGTGAAATCAGCACCTTCAGGACTGCAAAGAAAACAGAAAAGATCACAGTCTATATCATTCATTATTATGCTCAATGTCAGAGCCACAATCCACGATTTATAAATGTTTATCCTGGTTGTCGGGCTGATCAAGAACCAGCTAACCGGAAAATCAGAACATTGTTACAATAAACCATGAAATGTATAAAATGACAAAGCTTGTTTAAAGTTTTATAAACGGTTAAAATTCTCCTATGATCGTCATTTATTAATTCAGTGAAGGATTACCCACATTATGTAAATTAATTTTGAGAAATAATTGCAACCTATTATTTTTTGTGCAATAAAATAAATAAGAAGCTTAAATCCCATCAAATACTATAATTATTCCAAACACATGCAGTTATTAGTTGGCTTTTGTTACAGCTCAGAAATACAATTCCCCCTCTGTCATATAAAACAATAAATCGACTATTGCTAAACTACTTTTAATAGACTAAAAATGGCGATAAAATTGAATATACAAATGTGCCTGTAGGGTTTTATGTGTGATGTTTTGCTTCTTTGTGGCATTATGGGTACATGGATTTTCCAGAAAATGTCACAACTCCATCTGATAATTCCAAGGAGATAACTACATCAAGTAGTGTACTTTACTATATTATGCATCTTACCTGTACCAATCTGTAAGTGTCACCATAATGTATAATGAAGCCAACATGAATGTAAAATGAAAAAAAGAATAGCTGTACGCTACTTGACCACTTTCATCGTCATGGACACGTTGACCACGGATCTCAACATCATCACCATTTTCACTACCTAAACGAACAACAGAAAACAGGATCTTGAAATAAACTAGAATTGGAATTAAAAGCATAACTTAACATAAATTCACAGAAAAAAGTTTAGTAGTGAATATAAAACAGTCTGGATTCTTCTCAATTACCACATCCATTTCAATCATCTTGCGCTTTTAATTAATATTCATAGAAAAGGTGATTATATTGAGCTGTATGTAATCATTTAAATGATCATCGATTGATGGAGAATACAAACTTGCAAAAGTTGCAAGTAATAAATTAACTTCCTGTATTTTTGACCTGTCCTAGATAGGCTTCAAAGCAGATCAGGATGATAAGGTATTGTATTATATAACAATTTGTTACTAATATAATTGTATTACCTTGGACGGTGTCTTGAAGGAGGGTTTCCTGGAAACAAATAATAAATTATGAAACATTCTTTATAACCTATTAGATGGATGCCATTATAATAATATGGTTAGTTGATTCATGGGTCCATATAAACGACATTTGCATTTACCTGATGCTATATTTTTGGATCAAAATTATTTGTAACTTTTAAAACTAATACAGTAAAACCTGTGTATGAAGGTCATCCTATAGAGCAGCCATCTGTCTATATAGTGGGTCACTTCATAATGTTACAAATTTGAACTTGTATTGAATTTAACCTCTATATAGAAACAGTTATAATACTGTAGGATAAAAACACAAAACCAATAATAATTAGATAATTTCTGTTACCTCAAAACTACCAGAGCGACCACTCATTGAACTTAATCGTGACGATCCACTTGTTCTGATACTAAAATAAACATTAATATCATAGGGTATGTCGTTCTCACATTGTGATACGCACTTCATTCGTATCAAACACTGAATCATGCATGACATACCTGATATACCTATATATATATATATTATAATCATAAGTTCATTTAATTAATTATCATACATAATATAATTCATATAATTGTTAAGATCAATGGCGTGTATCATTATCACATGATATCATGGTGAATATCCTACATACACTTTTTAGAATATTTATTTTAAAAAAACTATTCCCAGAAAGCCTTTATTAAACCTGCAGCCATGACAAAGTGGGCAATGATCTCCTGGATGACACATGTGGGACGTTTCATCTCAAGGACCTCAATAGGGAAGACTAATCCCAATGAGGTTGGCAAGTTACTATTATACATTGGATTATTATGGGCAGTTGTAAAACACAGCAATTAGTAATCAGTGTTATCATGCTTTTTAAATGGCAAACAAACCAAATTTACTATGGTCAAACCTGTTATAACGGCCACATCTATACAGCGGCCATCTTTCTGATAGTGTTCACTTTCGCAATGTCTGAAAGAGCATATTCTATTGAATCAACCCTGTATATAAAGGTCACCTGTCTGTAATGGTCAATTCATCAACCTCTTATACAGATGGTTGTTATATATATATATATATATGTTTCACTTTACTACTGCTACCGTAATCAATAATACAGCGATTTCTTTGCACATACCACGAGTAAACAACAGTAGCAAACAATAGCAATGCAGCCATTACTTTCTGCCAACTAAAAGAAGGCGTGGCATTACCAGCCCCAATGATACTTCCCATTGGGTTACAAGTTGAATCTGAAAGTTAAACAACAAAAACAGGATCGATAGAAGTTATAGAATGGAGGAAATATGAAATATCAATTAAATAAATAAATACATTTATTAAATAATCACCAGTGGTATTGGTATGGTACACTAGGCTTTCCGCCACTGAGAAAAGCCGTATTGGGAAAAGTTCATATTTCACACTTAAAATAACATGTTAATTTTACATGTGAAAATAGCACTTTAAAACCAATCAGTGAGCTCTATTAGATTCTGTGACAACAACTTTCCTTTGTTGTTTCTATTCAAATTCAGAATGTTTTAGAGTTGCAAATTGCAAATTTGACATGGCGAAAAGGTTTGACCCTTGTAGAGGGTTGAATTTTCTGACGAAGACAAAAGTTTAGCCGCAGCCTTAAAAGATGTTTATTCACAACATTTACTTGCTAAAGTGTTATAATTGGATTTTAGTGTTGGAATGATAACTGAAAATAGAATCAAATTCAAAGCTAATGTTAGTTTCTTTAACAGGAAGGTAAAATTGAAACTACACAAGTTGATGAATTTCACTTGCCTTTAATCTCTATCAAGAGACTCAGCATGATATTTGTGTATTATGTTTTATATAATAAACAGAACAATTCATGGGAGCATGGCGATATGAATATATTTTTATTGAGTTCAAGTTGACATGTCACTTGCTCGCTCGCAGAGCCTTTTGTCTTTGCGCATAACTCAACAAAATTTTGATTAATTCTCCACTTTGATATCTTAAACTATTTGTCTTCTCCCCGGAATCATTTTCCATTGCCTCAGTGCATCGAGTCTTGGTTAATTAAATGGAACAAAGCGAAAACTTAATTTCTGCAGAGGAGCTTTATTGTTTTTGGAACATTAAGAAAGTGGATTCCCTGTGGTAGGATTGTAAGGATATGAACATTAACAATATTTGTTTGCTTTTATGAATGGAAGTAAGTTAAAATGTGTAGGCCATAAAGAAGCATTTTTGTTAATAAAGTTTCAGAATGTTCTATAGCGTGACCTGGCAGATTACCACGTTGCAATTTTATAAATGTTGATAAGTTATATCATAGATACATTTTACGCAAAGGCATGAAACTTGTTACTTGCAATATAAATTAACCAATACTTTAAAGGAGCAAAAATGACCGGCAGGCGCCACGCACTTAGGATCACGTGCACGCTTATTGTTATAACACAATGTTCATTGTTGACATGAATTTTATTACAAGTTAGGCCTGCGTATAACAATTGTTTCAAAGCGAGACGGTTGAATTACGCTAAGCATAAATTCAACTTGTACTCGCAGGGGTCGCCGGTCAATTTTGCCCCTTTAACATGATCAAATTAAATAAAGTAAATTAGAAATAGTACAATGGAGCTAAATGGTGAAGCTGGATTTGGTTAAATAACAATTAAGATCAACAGACTAAAGCAGCCCGCGTATGATGGAATGTTACCAGGCGTGTTGCATTTAAAATAGAAATGATGTAAATTACCTGGCTCATTGCTAAGGGCAGACCACGTCAGATAAACAGTGTATGAGCAGATGACTGCAGGCTGGAGTAGTCCTGAGGCGGGTTGTGCTGAAATCAAGAACAAGGTACATTTCAAAATCATTAGTCTGATCAGCTTAGTCATGCCATGTAAAGCTTCTGATCAAATAATAATATACGATTCCATCATCTAGGTACAGTCGGACCGCTATAATGACTACTTTAGAAATATTATTCTACAGACAGCTTCATGAAATTTCATCAATTAATTAGTACAACATACAAAGTTATTTACAGTATTACCTTCTTGGACGCGTGGATGTATTGCAAGTGCTGAGACAATAATACAAAACACCAAATTGATGCTGATGTAGAATTTATTCATACTGCAATCTGAGCTCTAATAAAACAAAATATAAAAGCAAGCCGAATCATTAGAAAGATTATTTCGATCAAAGCAAATAAACATAAAATTTGCAAAAATAGTTCTCATCCATTCTGTTTCAAATTTGATTGACAACGGTTTCAGAATATTTATATTTTACATTAAAGGAGCTGATAAAGTTATGCTGAGATCATTCAGAACTTTGAGCCCTCAGTGCTCTTGTCAAAAGTATAATCTATACCGGGACATATAAATGTGAAAGTCTGTGTGTATGCAGTCCAGTTTTGAACTGTTTTCTCGGTCGGTTTTCAAGTAAATTATCTATCAAGTGAGTTATATATCATTAGAATTGCTTCTATCCAGTTGGACAGGCTTTGATTTTTATTTTGCTTTCTGTTTTGCACAACGAAAGAAAAGATACTGTTCAAACTGTAGGTCTATTTATTGTTCGGCTTTCATATTCAATATCAAATTTCATTATCGAAATTCAAGAACAATTAAACTAGGAGGGTTTTCAAGAATTAGGGGGATCCGGGGGCATGCTCTCCCGGAAAAATCTTTAGCCTTACTTTTTAAATTGGATCTCCCTGGTCATCAATTCGAGTCTCTGTATAGTTAGTTACAAGCTTTTTTCCTATTTCAAATCAAATTTTATGGCTGTTCACATTGTTAATAGAAGATTACATGACAATCACATTCAAGTATTATGGTGATTATCTTATCCCATCTCACATATATATCAGCTTGAATAAAGTTTTTGTAGAAATTGCTTACGACAATCTAATAACTTGAGTGTACAGGTATTGCAGAAAGGGTGCAACTACAAATTATCTAAATTATTCATCATAAACCTTTTCTACTTTAACTGTAAAAGGCTTCTTTTAAATATTCTGCTTTCACCTGTTTGAGAAACATTTTCTGCGTAATGTAGTCATGGCAATTACGAAGCTATTGTTATCCTTGTGAAATGGATTCAAAGGTGTTTATGCTATTCAAATGAGATCAAGCCAAAGCCGTTGTGGGCCTGGTCGTGGGCAGACAAAATTCCGCCCTAAATTGCTTTTCTGACGATCTGGGCAGTAGACATGCATAATGTGTCCGCAACAGCATAAAACAATATCTTGTTTGGGCAGAATGTCGTTGTTCCCAGATAGAAGCAGTTATATGAGATAATGGAGCACATGATAGCACACAGATTATAAGTAAATAAAATTATCAACAAATATTCTGATCTGAGATTACCTACATAGTGAATACTGTAAAAAATCTCACAATTATCTATCGAATAAATCTCATGTTGGCAACAATATTTTGGCATCACAGATATTTTGGAAAATATAGAATTGAGTATAATGAACTATTTGAAAAAACGTAATATAGAAAAGCAATGGCGGGGCATTGCCCAAGCTGCATTAATAGACCAGCTGCCGTTGATAAGAAATATATAATACCAAACTCACCGTTGTGTAGAATACATAAAATAGAACAATGCCTGTTATAGCAATGGTGTACATTCCAGCAGAACAGAACACAAGACCTATAAGATAGAATAACAATTGAAAAGCGCCGTTCTTAATCTAGTTGCAGTTACAGTAGGCCTACAGTAAGTTCTTCATAAGTCGAAGTCTATGTGTTTGATATTCTATTCCCTTAATTTAGCATCAATCGACAAAATTTCATGACATTTTCAACAGCAGAAATTGATTATCATCAAAGCAGCCAAAGTGAAACATTTTTTCAAATGTAAAACAAAATTGGATTTTCTGAAAATGCGGTAGCAGCCAGCCTTAATGCTGGACTGTATTGTTTTTTCAAGGCTTGTCCGAACATTTCTCTAAAATTTAAGCTAGTTCGACTGTACTGTATAATACATCACTTTAATTTCAAGGGCATCAAAACTAACCAACAAACCATCTTTTATTCCCAGTTTCCTCAAATCTTTCAATCCTGAAAATAAGAACAAATAAATTATAATATGAATTAATTTTGTTACTTTCAAGAGGTGGGTCTTTTTATCTAGCCTGATGACTTACCATTTTTCTGACCATGAATAAGCGAAATCAATCAAAAGAACAAGTTGAATGAGAATGAAAAGAAAGCCACCAGTCATTCCAATGTAAAGCCACACTGCAGAAAGCACAAAAGAATGTCAAATGTCAATTAGAATTATCAATTTTACTCGCACAAAGGGCTTTCTGGGAATCAGGATGTTGGATAACTTTCCGCTATCAGATTTCAAAATGATAAAAACTCTGAAGAAAGTAATACCAAAGATTTTGAAATAGAACTTGGTTTGACGCATGATGTCATGAATTAAATGCAAGCTTGAGAGCCAAAAACAGTAACTTTAAAAATAAATATTATTAAAACTATCAAATAAAATGAAAGATCTGAATTTGTGGATCCCACACATATCTTCAACATTTCATAAGTTAAACATAGGATCTGTTACAGCTTTTAATTGGTATTTAAGTTTGCTGTTTGATCATTCATTGTAATTTTGATATTTTATGAGCTATATTACCGGAAGTGCAATTGAAGTTGACAATGTATATTTGAGATTTGTTCAATCATATTGGAATGTGCTACAGCAAGTTATACATAACATATTGACTAATTCTTGCATAAACTCAATTGAGATGATGAAAATTTGGCAAGCTGATAAACTGTTTTCTCTCATCAACCCCTGTGATCAATTAATCATTCACTAGTAACTTTATGCCCATATATTTACTCTCAAATAAAAATTGTTTTGATAATGTCTATCTATCTCTTAATCTCAATTTATGGGTATAATATATATTATGAAAGATTATCCAACCTTGTGAAAAGCTGCCTTTGGGTATAAAGAATGCAGCAACGATCAGACCAATGAATATCAGTATTTTGAAAAACCAAAACCTGAAAAGAACAGCCACAAAAGGGGGGTCAGAAGGACATTTAAATAATTTAATATTTCAAAAACAAATTCAGCCTACACAAAATCAGTGAGTCGGAAGCCGAGCTATTGATTATGCGTAATCAGGATCTGACAAAAAGTTCAGCCTTCTGGAGTCCTAGAGGCATTCCAACATATTCTTAGCATTTTTTTTTTATGTTTGACCATTAAATTATTAAAAATATCAATTTTCTTCTGAATTTCCTTCAACCTTACAGAATCTAGGATTCCTACTTTTGTCGGACCATGTGCTTCATGAAAGCTAGATATAAAAAGACTCCATACCACAGCTGTGTGTTAATCTGAAATGTGAAGCTGGTGACTTACCCGTTTTGTATGTTCGCTCTTGGATCTCTAGAACTTTTCACTTTGAGTGTAGCAACAGCCATCAAAAAGAAGAATGATGTCATACCAAAACAGACACGATAAACGGCAAGATATCCAACAACATTATCACACTTCTCAGGTGTAAGGCCTATATATGTATTATCACATAAATGAGTTGTATCTAATCTATCTTTGACGCCAGGTGATAACATAACACAGCAGACAATAAATCCAAGCAATAGAAGCAATGTGTAACAAATTCTTGATGATGTTGACCCACGGCAAGATGGACATGCCTTGCAGCACATACTACCAGCAGCAGATCCACAGCAACATGCAGCCTACAAAATGATTTACATTGAGAGGACTGTACAACAAAAACAATATACAGGGTATAATAGGTTTTTTTAATGATACGTCATGTGCGTAGTCAACCTGACATTGAGGACTGAGAATGTGGATCTGTCAGATGGAATGTGGATGATATTCTTAATCTGAGATTTACCATAACTATTTCGAATTTTGGTTGCTTAGGTTGGGTGTAGGGTTGGCAGAAGGACACAGCCCTAGGCTTGATCTAAATTGTTTATTCTGACTTGGTAAATTTTGCCACTTAATACAACAATAGCCTACGTTATAAATGAAAAACAATGAACATATCATAGATCTAAGTGAACTGGATTCAATGGTTTACAGTTTTATATAGTACAGCTGCGCTTCACTACCCAGTGTTCATTGGGCTGGACTAAATTATACAATAACAGTTAGGCCTACCCAAACTACTATAAGTTCATTTCATACTGTGTGTGTAGCCTAATTAGTTAACAAAATAGTTTTGATTCATTTCGAATCAACCAACCACAAGGGGAAATAGGCTTCTATATGTATTCAGATGAACAAAGATTATCCTATAATTAGTTAGTCTAAAGCTACGACGACGTAATAGTCGGACATCATGTTACAACTACAATAACAATGTCAATCAGGAAGGAAGGTCGTGCTTATTATGGATTACCTGTGCAGCACACATCCCTCCAAGAGAAGGTACACAACTTGCCAACGAACATCCACCTAACAAACCAAGAACAGATCCCATGATTTATTATATTTTGTGTTCTTTGTGCTTCTTTCTTCGATCTAACTTAGAAGCGAATTTTAAATGACTCAAAAATGGCCGATGGTTTTCTTGTTTTGAGAATTTCATAATTTGGATGTCTTCGATGACGTCATTGAATAAGACTGGACACTAACAGAATGTAGCAGTATCCATGGAAACATCCTTGAAATCTCAACTTTCGTTTTTTAATAGTATCTCAGTTAAGTCCAAACTTGCAGTAGTGCATACATATACAATCATATGCATTATGCAATTTTTCAGCCAAGGTGTGATGCACAAATGAAGAATTAGTGAGTTTGGTGCAACGTGTGGTGCATACTAGTGTTAGCATTTGTTTCAAACATTGAGAAAGATTGCAGCTGAGCTTGAAGAGTTGATCAAGCCAGAATACTGTTAACATTACATACCAGACTTCAGAGTTTGCTGTTTGCGGCCAAGACCTTAAGCGCTGAGCAACAAGAACATCAATAATAATATGGACCTTTTGTATTTTCTTTTGCAATTTTCTATACGTAACTAAATCCAGCCGCAGAACAGGAGAAAAGTAACAAAAACTGTGAGTCCAGCTGCACCAAAATATGATTTGAAATATAACTTGGTCACACAAATTACAAATTTTGCAGACTGGAGATTACATACAAGTAGGCTATAACTGTGGTACTGTTTATCATATTATGCAGAAAAATACCCCACAACTATAAAAAACCTTTACATTGAAAAGCCCTTATCCAAAACGAGTTTCCTCGTACAATTAATAATTTTTTCAATGTTCATTCGTAGTTCATTAGACATTATAAGCTCACAATGTGTAGTTTAGAAATTATTCAATTATGTCACAATATGGAGCAAAACATAAACAAATTAACGGCTATATCCAGGGCCGTCCCGAGAAATTTTCTTATGGGGGGTATCGATCAATAAATTTGCCGACTTCGCCGGAGTCCGATCCGGATATGTAACCGTAAATTGAAAGCAAGTCAAGGTGTAGTATCGGGAGTTGAATCCGCCACATAAAGGTTTGCCATGCGTTTATAATTTGTACATTGACCGAAAATCATCTTCGGAATACTTGACGAGCGTAGTTATCAAAAAAATTTTAGGGCCATATTTTTAAGAGATCCCATCAGGCCCAACATTTCTGTCGTCTGTCCTGATCAAATACCAAAAGTTGAAGACAATATACAGTATTCATGATTTGTGTGGACATGAAAAAATGGACTATAATTAAAAGAACTCTCTTATTTCTACTCTTAGAAAGCGAACATCACAATATTCATTTGCCGACTGGAGACATTTCAAGGAAGATTTGCCGACTGACCAAGTCGCCAGGGGGGTGTCATGCCCCCAATACCCCCATACTAGGGATGGTCCTGGCTACATCATTTCAGCTCAGAATGCCAAAGGAATCAAACTTGGCAAGCATAATTTGAGCTCCTTTGGCAATCTATGTCAGCAGCCAGTTTAACCATCCACATTTGTTTTTTATAAACCTAACGCCTATACATTATTTTAACGCCTATACAATATACATATTATTCCCCCTTTGCTTCTTGAATTATCGAATGTACAAGAGACTCCACATAAATAAACATGAGAAGGAAAGAAAATAATACAAAATTCTAGCAAATAGAAATACGATCTTTTAAAAATCAAAAAACAATCTCATTGCCTAAAATAAAAACGTTTCTGTACAGATAAAGGATTTTTGCCTCCTTTGGCAGCTGAATAGAGATACAACATGTATCATTTACATCATGTGTGAAATGTTATTTTGTTGCATAATCATGATATAGACGTAGATGACGGTGACGTAACCCAAAAATCTTTCTTTTGAAATTCATCAACTTGACTTGAGATTTGACTGCATATATTTGATAGATTGTTGCCAGTTACAAAGACTAAAAAGATAATAATAACATTTGAATTAAATTAATATTGGATATAAGAATAGGATAATGCATCAAGGTGAACTTTGGAGAACTATTGGCAGAGCATGATATAATCTTACTAGGGAAAAACCTTGCTACTTTTTGAATCAAACAATCCTTTAACCAAATATCTAGACAATAATGACATAATTAGAATTACTGGCATTCGGTGTCTGGCAAAACGTTTAGTCTATCCTGAATCCTACAACATTTCAACATTTTGTTGAGGTTTAGCGTGTAAATCACAAAAATGTCAATTTTCTGCTGAATTTCGTCTAGCCTTCTGAGATCTAGAAATCTAGAATCCCACTGAAAAAATGCACTTACATGAGTTCGCCTAAATGATGTCATTGACTTACATGATATGTATGGCTTTAATTCAGTTTCAATGGCCGCAAATGAATCAAAAGATATTTTTGCATCTTTATGATTAATCTTCTCAGGTATGTAATGACCATCTTTGAATTCCCTAAGAAGTCAAATTATATTAATAGAAGTTAAACATAATCTCATGGATACGTCTCATACACAACAAGCTTGTAATTTGGGAAATGCTATCAATTTGCAATAATTGCCACTCTGATGAAGGAGTGGTCGTCTCTATAACATGGCCAGCAACCCTTTCAGATATTTTTTTGTTCTTAAAGTTCTCATTCAACTGACATTATTGTTAAATACTGTATGTCCACATTTCTTCGAGAATCAAGTAGTAAAATTATTCTGTAGACAAGCAATTTCAAGAAAACAGTTTGATTGGATTCGAGCAATTTGAGAAAAAAGTTTGATTGGATTCGAGCAATTTGAGAAAACAGTTGGATTGCTAATGTGATTCAAAGATAACGTAGATCATAATATTTTCTTCTACTATAAATTGCAAGAAGAAATGATGCTACATACATGTAATTCTAACGCACAAAGCTGTGATAATTATGAGGACGTACCTTATCATTTTTGGTGATTTAAAATGTATCCATACAATAATTGGATGGAGATGAAGAGGAAGAAGGCGTTCCAAAGCAGAATGATTAACATCAAGTAAACAATGCTTAGACTGAAATAAAATAAAATAAAACCTGTGAACACTATATCTAACAATCCGCTTTACAATCTGAAAAAATAAGTGACAAATAAAAGCCCTTATGAACAAGTATAAACTCTACAAAAACGAAAGTTAATTAAATTTTCATTTTTGTGTTAAGTAAATATACATGCCACTTAATCCCTTACAATAAGTAGGAAACAACTACCTTTTGCATGACGTTTTCAATTGATTCAACAGTGATGCAAGCATAACTTGTTCTTTTGCGTGATAAATTATAATCAATATAAACACCATCGTTCATACGTTGTTCGATCACTTCCTGTGAAGTTTTCACAATTTCTGGAATAAAATAATGTAGAAATAGCATTTAATACACATCTTACAAAAATCCTGGTCAATATTTAATCACAATTGTATATTAATATGTTGCAGAGAAATAAGCTGTTACAGTCAAACTTGTTTAAAATCATAGATCTGCAAGATGATGGATCAATTTTACTGTATATCCAGGTATATCAATATATTAATTCATAGCGAGCGAGTGAGTGAGTGAAAACCTAACATGGCAAATACATGAATTCAGTACAGAAATGTTTTAGATAGCGATTAAAACATACCAGGAAGACAACGTGCAAATTTGTAAGGTTTTTCCATCACTAGTTTATCACAGATTGGTTGAGCTAATGGACCAAGTACAACCACAGGGCGAAGAAAAGGACCTAAACAAGTATGGGAAATAAATTACATCATTGCACAAGCGATGTAATTTAAAATCACAATTATGAAATGTCAACTTTTACAGAAACTCACTTTCAAGTCGTTGAACATACTCATACGCGATATGACCCATTGCTGAAAATAGAAAAAATTGATCAGAATATTCACTGCTAAATATTATGTCCATACAATTGACTTCAACAAATTTCAATGCTAACCAATTGGTGAACCAGGTGAACTTGGGGCTGAGTCTTCTCCTCTTGAGTCGCTGCTCTCTCTTGAATGACTGATCGCGTAACTATGAGAACCTTTCTTGCTACGACGGAAAAGACCATACCTAGATTTGGCTTTCTCTTCACTGTATGTTGAACAGCGACGTAGTAGCATTTCCTGTTCAGCCCTACACAAAAGAAATAGAAAACATGAATCACAATACATTGCAAAATTTAACACAAATAAAATAATCTGGGAATGCCACAATACATACTTTCTTCGACTTGGTATAGCACCACGTTCTCGTTTCTGTAGTTCCGAATTATCACTCACAAGCATTGCCTTCCAGATACCTAATTGTCCAAGATGCATGGTATCTGTCACATGAAGAATATCACCACGTTTAAATGACAGTTCATCTTTTCCTTGCGGCATATGATCAAATAATGCCCTGAAAGAAAAGCATAGAATGATATCATCAATAAGATTAATGACAAGCATATCTTCATTCAAAGCTGATATGTGATAAAAATTTTGCCAACCGCACACCAGATAAACATAATAAGATATGAATACTCATATATAAGCATTTTGTTTGCAGGTAAGCTCTGAATTGAAGGAAACGTGGCTGTCTTCGCAGGCTGTGGCAAGTCTGTTTACTGTTTTTTTTTTATTTATAACTTGAACTCGACTGGAAGTATATTTTCTGGTAGCCTTTTGAGAAACATTAATCTCCGATGTTGACATGTCGACCAAAAGCAACGTTTTATAGATACCCATAAAATTAGTGGCATTATAAAAGTATGTTATAAAATATATGCTGTTCTAGTAAAAGATGTCTTATCCAGTCTGAACCAGGGTTGATTTGGTGTAAACTTAGTACAGATAGACATTGTAAAACAATTAAAAATATTCTATTGTTTCAACTAAATCCTGATGTAACCATGATTTCTGACTTGGTGTGGATATCTCCATAGCACATACAGCGCAATGATTCTACAATTAGGCTACCATTGAAGCTAACAAAAACAAGATGTGTTTTATGTTTACTGTCATCTATTGGTGTATTACTATAAATAATTACGACCATCAATTGACTTTAAAGCCTCACAGGATGAATGTTGTTCACTAACTTATTATCACATGGAACTCTAAACTCCAAATTAATACCTGATATAGAATGAGTCACCATTTCCCTCTTGTGCTTTCTGATACCCTACAACAACAGTTAAAATAATTTGAACTCAGGGTATAAACAACAATAATTTTAAACGTTTTTCCTATACCAACACTCAATCAGGAGTTCTAATAGAGCAAACCTAGTTTATTATTAAGATAAAAATGACAATATGTATAAAAATACAGTGAAAACCTGTAAATAACAGCCAGCCACGAGAGGTAGATAAATTGACCACTATAGACAAGTGTCCTTTATATACAGGTTTTATTCAATAGATACATTATTTTAGCAGTTGCAAGAGTGACCACTATAGACAGGTGGCCGCTGTATAGAGGAGACCGTTATAACAGGTTTGACTGTAATATATTTACCTATAGGATCATATTCAACTGACAAAGCAACATTTGAATACGATTTTCCAAGTTCCAAAGTAGATTGTTCAGCTGTTTTATGATTGAAGTCGACATCATTGATCTACACAATGAAAACATTCACATATATTCAAATGTAATCATATCTTTCCAGTAGACACATCAATATGCTAGATGCCTGGATGACGGTTTAGACAGTTTATAGATCTGCATAGTATTGACACATTAATCCCGTCAGAATGTCTCGACTGGCAGAATATCACGCTGCAAAATTTGTTGTGAATGAGTTCTAATTTAAATATTTTTTTCATACTTAAAATGCTTGCATTTCACTATGTTTTTACAACAGATGCTAGTGCTAAGGAATGTTTTGGTATTTGTTATGGAAAATGAAATCTCTTCTTGGAATTTATATTTTCGCAATGTTTCTACAAATTAAAAAATAGACTTTTCAAACTCAACTGTATATTTGCGACACATCCAAAATAGCGCTAATACATCGCTCCATAAATATATATTATACTGTACTTCAAATTACACCACCAGACTTTTTACGAGAAAGCGTGAAACTCGTTACTTGTTCTATAAATAATCAAATACGGTGTTAAACGGGTACTGTGTGCACATAATTACGTTATATTGATTCCAATAAAGCACAACAGCAACACCAAACACCAACAAAAGATTTGTTTTATTTTATTTTATTTTATTTGAAATTTCACATCAGAACTAATTGTACAATGAATCATCAATATGAAACATTGTAAAATTAGTTTCTGATGTGAAATTCAAGATATCGTTGGTTTGTCATCAATTCATAATACCGGTAAACTATTTTTTGATTGTCTGCATGCCAGAAACTAATGACAAAATGCCAGCTAAAGTAAGATAATTTTTTCACCAGTGAAAGTTTGGTCATATAAGGAATCTTTCATGTGAACATATAATTGATGAGGCTAGTCCGACACTTGTTTTGTCACTCGTGACAAACCTCTAATATATATTTAACTGTAATAAGTGTCATAGCTATACTATAGCAATTATAATAACTCTGAGGGAATCATCTTTTGTCTACCTTGAGAAGGCGATCACCACATTGCACTTCAGTCCTTGCTGCTATGATGCCATCATGTTGAATTTTTGAAACAAACACGCCAACAGCGTTACCACCAATGATCTCAATTCCAAGGTTAAATGGAGCCTCGTTATGATAACTGATTTCCCGTGATGTAAAACCTTTTGTATCTGATTCAATTGAACCTGACATAGGCGCTGCGAGGATGTCCTCATCACTAAAAATTAAAATGGATAATTTCTGTAACAATCTGTTATAGAATCAATTACAACAAAATGTAACTAACATGCTAACTATAGTTATAACTGTTATAACATATGTATTTAGAATGTTATAAATTATCTAATTCTAGCATGTTTCATTTCTGACTCTCATTCTAACTGATATAACAAACATTTTCTTCATAAAACATCTGACAGCAAAAGTCAGTCAGAAAACTGTTGCCAATGAGTTTGCTGTCAAATTGCTATAGCATGACATTTATTTGGTTGTTAGCGCTGAAATGATTTTGTAAGAAAAAGTGGAGTTCTTATGTAGGTGGTTGTGAGTAAGCCTACTAATTAATAAGATTGCAGATATTTCATTAAATTTCCTCAAAGCTGTACAACCAGCTTTTATGATTTAAAAGCCAATTCTCCAAAAAAATTCAGAAGAAAATGATGTGTTCTAGGATTTCATAACGCTATAACTTGTGTCGCACCCTTGCAAAAGCAACTGAAATTGATCAGTTTATCCATAATTATTCAACAGCACTGAATCTATGTATTATTATATAATAATAGAGTCAAGAAAGACACACCATTTTCGCTGTTGGTGGTAAAAATGGTGTGTCTATCTTGACTCTATTATTATTTACCGCTCTGCTATTTACAAGCATTGAGCACTGTTCACCTGCCAACAATATTTTTAAATTTTTATTAAATTTGAAACATATTGTATTGTATTATTATATATATATACTGTGTAGCTGCTATATCTAGGTGAGTGTAACAATGAGGGAGTTGTTTAGTTTCTAAGTGAAAGCCATCTGTATATAGTGACAAGTGACCAATTAATTAAATTGTTCAGCTGACTATATACATACATGCCATGTTGTACATAAGAGGTATTGCTGTTTTCTTACGTAATTTCAAAGTGAATTGGTGATCCAGGTGATAGATTAGCATCAATTGTAATCTTTGTAAGATCTGAACCATCTGATTGAAGGGAATCCATTCTGGATGGTAAATGATCACTTACTGATGATGGCTCGTTGCTACGGAGATATAAATAGCAAGATTCATAATGTGGAGCAATATTGCAATGGGGGCATCAGCAAGACTGTTGTTACATATTTTGACTGTAGACTCTTTTCTGTGAAGCAATATATAATGTAAAACGAATTGGATGACATAAGAAGTCAATGATATTATATTTTGATTTGTACTTTAAATTGTAAAACGTACCTGCTTTGATTCTCAAGTGATGCTTCTAAAACGACAATGAAATTAAAAATATAAACTTATGTTATTGCCTGGGAAACCAATCATGCAATCTAAATTTGTATTAAATTTATTGATTAAAATAAATTGATATGCAATTGATATGTTGCTTTGAAGGCTGTGTAGTATCTATATATGATACACTATAGAAAATGCTCGTTATTGGATATCAAGACTCCTGTTTTAAAACGTACACAAAAGAGTGTTATACAAATACACCTTCTCTAAAATTGTGAGTGTTTCAACAGAAGAAAAATAGTTATGAGGATAAAACAGGGGCAGAAGATAGCCAGAAATCCATTGGATAAAAGTAAAAATATTAACATGTTGCAGACTCTTAAACTCCTTGTAGCTAGGTTGCACATTTTCTGATGACTTTTGCAAATTTGGGAAATGTTGTTGTTCAACTTACTGGGTATGAAATGCTGCACAAGCATTGTAACAGCGGTATTTGCATCTGACGATTGCTTGAGAATCAACGCCGCTTGAGCATAATTTGCACATCGAAGATTAATACCGTTATACTAAAATAGAAAAGATGCAAAAGTGAGAAATATTAACGAAATAAATGGCATCTAAAAGTAACAACAACAATTGATAGCAGCAAACTAAGAACATCGATCATAATAAACAGAGCATTAGCTACAGAACTATCAAATGAGAATGTTATACAACTGTTTATGTTCATGGTATATATATATGTATATTAGTACAACCGATGATGTAAATTGCCCTCGTTAAATCAATGTGGCAATGATTTACAATACCAACAACAGTTTAACATTAAAATAAATGGAAGTAAGATGCTTTGAGTCAGTTTCATAAATTTTAATTCAATCACAGGATAATGATGACTAACAATCTACTGTACCTCAAGAATTTGATCACCATATTGCAAGCCAGAGCGTTCGGCATTACTTCCTTCTGTAACAGCTGCTACAAAAATACCACCATTTGCTGACTGAGCAATTGAGATTCCAAGTGGATAGGCATTCTTCTCTATAACAACTTGTCTTGGTTGGCTATCACTGAAGTGTGAATAAGTGAAATGAAATCAGAAGAATACCAGCACTAATGAGTAGATAATGTTAATGTAGGCCTACAGTAATGTATGTTTGGGATTGGCATCATTTATCAGTGATAGAATAAAAAAGTTTAATGACCTGTTTCTTATCCCAATTTTTGACTGCATCACAAGAGAGATTAACTGTATGATACGAAAGTGAAACCACGTAAGCGTTTTCCATATTTAATACAACAGCAGAAATAAGAGCGATCTACTGCTTATGGTCAAAATAAAAATGATGGAGACATATGTCATTACATACAAACACATTGACTGTTTACCTTTCATCGCTGATGGGTTGGAAATGTGTTTCAAACATAGGAGCACTTCCTCGTAATTCATCCATTTCATCTTCCATCATATCTCCATTTTCTTCTTCATAAACTGGTTGAATGCTGGGGTAAATAGGCTTTGACACTGGTGTTGCTCTATCTGATGATACAGATGAGTTTAAACTTCCATGTGAGCTGCTTGTTCTACCACTGACTGATCTGTTACTAGCTGGAGGGGTCGGTCTTGAAACTGTCTGAGGGAGACCTCCTGCTTGGAAATGCTCCATCAACTCTACTGCTTGAGGAGGATTGTTACGACGAATTTTACCAGGAAAAGTACCATAATACTGTTTTTCACTTTTGTAGGGATTTTCTGGCATAGGTGGAATGACCGGTGCTTCAAATGCTTGATCAAATCTTGAATATTCAGGACTAATGTTTCCAGAAGTGCTGATGGATTGATTACCTGCGCGATTGGATGATGCAGATTGCGGGCGATTCATAACATTATAAACTGGCGGATGCCTGCTTCGTTTTCCAACACCCCACGTTTGCACATAATTAGCAGATGAATGATGAGATGACGAGAAGCGGTGATCAGAATACATTGCAGTAGTCTTTTGTGATAGTGCTAGAGGATCTGATCGATTGATATTATGAGGTGATGATGGTGTGACTTTACCGCTACTATCACTTGATAGCAATGTTGAACGTCCAATCATACCTGCACTTCCAACTGAATTACTACGAGGAACAAACAGAGCATTGTCAGATTTCATTTGTGATCTTCCAATTAAGTTTGAAGATGTTTCGAGATTAAGATGTAGATCAGTGCGATCGGCTGATGGCCTCCGTGTTAAAACTGCTGACATGTATGAATTTGATCTCATTGGAGGTGGGGGAGTGGCAGAAGATGAGCGAACTTCGTCTGTTCTTGCTTCCGCACTGACAAATAAAGTTGATGCTGTATTACTAATTGGTAACTCCAGTTGTTTAGCTTGTTTATCTTTAGTTAGCAGTTCTTTCAGGATTTTCTCCCTTTCTTCGTCAGTTAATATTCTTTCTGAGTGTGATGTTAAATGATTATCTCTATCAGTATAACTGGATGGTGTATTGACAGCAGAGCTACAACGAACATGAACAGGACCAAGAAGAGAGTTGGCCTTGACTCTATATGCCATTGAGGGGACAGGGGCTGATGGACTACGGAAATGGGCAACAATGGGTTGTCTCTCTTCGTCAAGACTAGACGTTTGATGATCTGAGATCCCAGCAGAACCAGTCTTTTCATGATAAGCTAATAAATCTGTCAGACTACGACGTGATGAACGACGGCTGGCATTGTCTTTGAATATTGTTAAGCTAAGGGTACTAGTTTTGAGCAAACGCTTTGCATCTTCATAAGGAAGATGGTCAACTGGAACTTGGTTGATCTACAAAGAATAACATTTGAAAAATTAAAATACTTTTAACAAACAACACAAAAGTCATAATGCATAACCCAGTGATAGTTACCATTAAAATTTTATCACCAATTGAAAGCAATTCGACATCTGCCGCAACACTTCCTGGTTCAATTTTACGAATATGCAAACCACTGTCAATGCTTAATCCCAAATCTGGTAATCAAATTACAATAATTTAAATCAAAACAATGTATTTTAGCACTATATTATCAATCAATCTATTTGGTTTTTAATGACAATCTTACCTCGACCAACAGCCATTTTTAGATTGACATGCTGAATGAATGTCTTAGTGCGTGATGGGCGTTTTCGCATGAAAGTCTGTAGTAATACAAATCAGAGAATATGAATCTATTTGAAATCAGAACAACAGTTTAGTTCAGTTAATAATTTGTTTCAATCTATGAAAACAAATACTGTACAGGTAATATAAATAAAATATTTGACTTTGATGATTAGATGATGTGGGGTATTCTTTTGGAAAATGTTTCATATTTTTTATAAATTCATACATTTTCTAATTTATGGATAAAAATATTTGAATAGATTGTTTAATAAATATAGTATGTTAATATTTTTAAAAAATGATACTGCTTACCACTGTCAGCATATCTTGCTCACGTAATGCTTTGTTTGCAGTATGAAAGTCAACATTTGTAAGATCAAGACTATTGGCACGCAGGAGGCAATCGTTCACTCTGTAGATAGAACGTAAATTATGTTGGTTAACAATTAGGGTTTGGTTAAATAAGCAATCATGCAATATGATAATGGACTAGGACATTGCAAATATGGGAGCGATGTCAAAATATCCTTCCATCTAGGGTTTCTTAAGGTTAATATACATCAGAAAATTATGCGTAATTCAAAGCAAATCTAACACTTACAACTTAACCCAGTATGGCATTAAAAAGGTACCGGTATTGACTTCTTGGGGTCAGATGAAATGTTTTCCTTCTGCTGTCTAATTGTTTCTATAATAGCCTACATATCTTCGGGATTTTGCTTTGTAATATGTTACCGAATTGGGAACATTTTTAGTTAGAAAAGTTTGATAAATTTCTGATTTTTCCCTCAGTTTCCTCAGCCTCCTTGAATTTTGGCTGCCAGTAATCCGGCTTTTGCCTGGCGCCGTTTACCTGAGTCTTGAAAGGTAGATACAGGCTAACTGCTGTAGCTAAAAACACAAACCTGAGTTTTCCATCAGCAGGACTGCCAGGAACAACATCAACAACAAATATTGATGAATCAGTTGGGTATAACGGCAAATCACATCCACCACCAATTGTAAATCCAAGATCGTCGCCAGTCTCCATCTGAAGAAGAGATACGCAAATTAGATCTCAAACAAGTTTTAATTGATGACAATTAGTAGCCCAGTGTATATTCCTGCCTAAGGCACACACAAAATTGTTTGCAAGGTAAAGTGTTGCATCTTTTTATAATGAAATTTCTTCTGAGAAATTAACTACTGTAATGAACAATTTATTATGTTTGTACAACCATTATTAAATATATTATTGGAAACGATATAATTGAATGAATTATGACAGACTATGCTTATTAGATAATATTTTTAATTTCTCAGTGCGTCAGTGTTCATCATACCTTTTCTAGTGTGACAGTTTCCATATCATAATCCTATAGAATAAAATAAATATGAAAAAGTTAAATTATCTACAGGTCATATAGGATTGTCATGATCTAGTTTTGTTATCGGTTGCATACTTTCTTCATAAGGAGGAATTATATATGCAAATAGGGGTGGGGTCAGACAATGATTATAGGTTATATGATGAAATAACACAATTACAGTAACTATGAAAGCACCTATAAATATTCGTAAAGAAGTACACACATGTGTCAACTGAATTACGGACAATGCACGAGTACAGGAATCAAACAAATTCAAACCTTAATTAAAATTAAAATGTTTGGCATGCAAAGCAATTGACCTATTTTGCATTGGTGTGTCTGAACAGTTTGATCCATCGGATTGGATTAGTATTTATATTAGGTACCAGTATCTGAATGTTAGAAACGTTTTGTGATCCGAATCAGAATGCGGTTAATCCGAGAAAAACCTGAACATTTGGATTCAGATTTGTTCATTCGATCCGATCCGACCAGATCCTATGATTTAAAATGGCAAACATTTTTCTGAAATAAATAGGCCTACACAAAGATTTGAACCTAAAACTGTAATTTATTGAATAAACATGGTTGGTAAATTATCAGATAGCAGTGAATCGAGGCTGATAAATAATTTTATTCAATATAATTAATCAACGAAATAATTGTCAAATAACTCAGCATCTAATATATTGAAGGATTTTAAGAAATCCAATCCAAATTTGATCAAAAGAAAACCGATCTGATCCGACAATAAACAATCTAATCCGTATTCTAAAAAAATCTGAACAGATAGGATTTGGATTCTGGTCAGACTCGAACAGATTTGCAGTAGTAGAACTAGTATTATCAATCTTGTTGATAGCTTCTTTGCTGCATGTGCATATTTCTTAATGGAAAATGATATGTTTTTCTCCCGAAGTGTTATGTTTATTACTGAGGTTAGCAATGTTTAATATCACTTGTTACAAAATTTATACTTGTTGAATTCAATTATATTTCTGTTAATAAATATACTGCTGAGCTTACCTGTGAGTCCGTATCGATTGCAGAGTCTACGCTTGATAGCATTTGAAGTCTCTCCTCTTGTGTTAAATTTGAATCGCAATGCTTTCTCAAATAATGAAGATCACGTTGACATTTGTGGTATTTCTTACTTAGTATTTCACCTTCACTATGTACACTGTTCAACTCTGTTATCATATCTCCTCTTTCTTTAACACATTGTTCATAATCATCTCTAAGCACTTGCAACTGTCTTACAATTTTATCTCTTTCGTTAAATGCCCAATCTCTTCTCATCATTGCCACTTCTGCTTCATTCCATGCTTTTGTTAACTCTTGTGAAAGATTTTCAAATTGCAGCTTAAATGCACTATTGCTGTCATGACTTCCATCGTAAATGTCAAACATTTTCTGAACTTGAAAACATTCCTTTAAGATCTTATCCCTATGTACTATAGCCTCGCTTCTTTCCTTACGTGCAGCGTTGCGTTCTTGCTTCAGCATTTCAATGTCTTGTTGTAATTCTTCAAGCCTCTTCACAGCTATTTCTCGATCTTTGAGTGCTTCATGAAGGCGTTCTCGTCTATCGAATGATTCTTTCCTTGCTTTGTCGCGATCAGCAAGAACCAAGACAATTTCCTGTCTCAAACATTCTGTTTCTTGCTTCATTTTTTCTTTTTCATCTTTCAATAAATTGTTTTGTGATGAGAAATCATTAATCTCATCTTGTAGCCGTTCGATTTCTCTGTGAACAGAATCCCTTTCACTCATAACTAATTTGTATTCACTCAAAGCTGCATTTCGTTCCTCCTGTAACTTCGATATATCTTTATTGAATTTAACTCTGAGTGAAAACACTTGATCACATTCTTTTAATGCTAAATCTCTTTGTTGTTCTGCCTGCACGGCATTATGTAATGATTCATCTCGTTCTCTCAATGCTTTATCATAGCCGCGAATGGCAGCAGTGCATTGCTGCTTCAAAGCATTTCTCTCAACCTGAAGGGCATCACGTTCCGGCAATAAATTATCAAATTGCTCTTTCAATTTTGAATTTTCTTCGTCAGCTTGTTTAAGCTTATTTGTCAAATGCGAGTAGTCATTTTTCAGCTCTTCATAATCATCTAAAATTTCTTGATTTTCACGTTGTAAGTTATCAACATCATTGTAGTTTCCAGGCCATGATTTGTCACTTTCATGATCCAACAGGTCTCTATCGTGATCATTTGAACTAGATTTCTTTTCTTGTTCTCTCAAAAGAACAATCTCCTCGTAATCTTGTTGCAGCTTTTCCTTTGCAAAAGCTATATCATCATACTGACATTTCAACATTTGTGCTTCTCTAACAAGATGATCACATTTAGAATGAACAACTTGATGTTGACGTCGGTAGTAATCTGCTTCTTGAACAGCCAACTCACAACGGTTGACCATTTCATCATGCTGACGTCGCAAAATATCAACTTCATGCATGGCGCCTAAGCATCGACTTTGAATTCGTTTGTAATCAGTTTCAGAAGAAGTTGATAAATATTGATCATTTGAGTTGTTGCTAAGAGGAGAAAGTGGTGCTTGGCGAAGTTGTGCTTTGTCAAAAGATAGAGAACTGATAATGCTTCCACCGTCACTATGGTTACTACCAACTTTCTGACTCCCACTGGTCTTTTTTTGAGCTAAATGACAAATAAACGAAAGTTTAAACAATGACATGAAGGAACTTAAATCCAGAATAAGAAGCATTGTCACGTGATGGAGAACTCAGGTCAAGAACTCATCAATGAGTAGCCACAATAAAGATTGATGACTATTTAGAACTTTTTAAATCATTTAACGGAACATAAATAATAACAAATATGACAAAATGAGGTCAAAAACAAACAGGCACATTTAAAATATATGATGAATATAATCACTCGACAGTAAGAGCTCGTATAGTAATAACTACAGTGGGGGTAGCACAACACACAATTATTTAGCAAAAATTGTCAAAATAAAGAGAGATAGCGGTGTTTTTACAACAATGAGATAAAACTTTTAAATAGTCTACACTACGCTCGTACATTATAGAATAATGTACCTAGAATTTAAACAGACAAAGGGAAATGTGAGAAATTGAATCGATGTAACTATTGAAGTAACAAAACAGATTGTGATCACATGCTGACCGAATCATTCTTTTCACACCGTGAGTAATGGATTCAAACGTAAGGATGAGAAACAGACAGAATCAGACAGATAACAATGTGATAGGAACTAAAAAATAAAACAACAAGGGAAACACTCTATCTCTCGCAAATTTTGAAAATAGATAAAACTGAACTACTGCTCATTTGCTAGCCAAGATGTAGTAGACAAACATTAACGTTTGGGAGTTTCAATGGTAAAACAAACTGTCTAAATGAAAGCGACGCGCAAAAAAGCATCTATCAAATCATTTCAAAATCAAGGATTTATTTCATGAGAAACATAGCTCACATCTTCATATCAGATCCGACAAATTAGGTTATCTGCAAATTTTAAATTTATCAGGACTTTCAGGAAGCATGATGCTAATTAACTATCTGATAATTGAGCGCCGTGAGTGTTTAATCTATTTGTTAAAAACAACACAACCACTAACGAAATTATCAAAAGAAGCAGAAAGCTCATACTTTCGGATTAAATTAAAATACACACATTGATTAGTCGTACTTATAAAACTATATTTCTCACAAAATGATCATTATTCATTATAGTTGTGAACCTCATTAGTTTATCTGGGACATACCATAACAGGAAACAAGACAATAAAATAAGAATTAAAACACAAGCATATGAAGTCATTCGTTCTCACCTGGTGACGAACAAGGTGGCTCAACGCCAAGAAACATACAGTTCAGCATGTAGGGGTATGTCGTTTCCAAACTAACACACAGCCTTTTAAATGCTTCATATCCCTTTGATTTAACTATATCGAGTGAGACATCAATACGTTTCTCAGGGGATAAACTTTGAATTTGTAAAACATCTTCAGCAGACAGCGCTTGTCCAACATGTAAAGCAGAAATAAGTCTATCATTTGATACGCAGCTTCTAAACTTTGCTCTACATATCTCAATAATCGATCCAAAGTCAATCTCATTTGCCATTTTGTTAAATAAGATATACAGAGTGATGATTTACTTTTAAACAACTGTCTTTCATAATGTCAACACAATAATGTAGAAGACAAACACCCTCCGCCATGATGGAAAAACCATTGCACTGTTCGATCTGATTGAGACTTTGACAATTAAAAATAAACCGGAAGCCACTTAACTGTCTCATTGAACCAATCACAATCGATATTCTATTGTCTCAAGAAGCTTCAAATCATGCCGACATAAATCTGCCGGCTCACTAAAACTTCATTAGCTCTATCCATATACTTATGACTACAACTAGAGTAACTACACACAAGTGTGTGCTTAAGTTCCTATGTATTATTTGTACTTTAAGAACATCATCAGCAAAATCCAACATTTCCACTAAATGTCCACAATTCGCCCTCAATTATGTGCAGTCTGTGTAGAAAGAGATTTTAGAATACCCAGACATGAAGGCATTTATACATATAAGAAATTGGATGTGTATAAGGCTATATTAGTACTTTCTAGACGAAACACCTTTCTTTCGTATTTTCAATCATTTCCAAAGGATGAGTCAACATGATTTAATTATTATCTTAAAATAAAATTTCAAATCATGTGGTATTCAGGGCCATTCAACGCTAATTTACTACTTTCTAATTTTATTATTCCATACTCCATCAAATAATAAATTTATGGGTACAGTTAAAACACGAGCCGTTCGGCAATGTCAGCAATGAGAATATCTCGTAAAAGTAGGTATTAGTAATCTCTACTATGACGAAATGTATAAGCCTTTATGGGCCGTTCTGTATTATTATTATTCTACTTTAATGATATTGCAAATGCATGCACTCCGGCATCGAACTTGGAAGATCGAATTCGGAACGGCGTTTGGAACAGATAAATTCGTCTTTTATAATAGGATCGGGTTAAGAGGTTCCGAATACCTTATAACGCGTTCAGATGTCCTAAGCACTGCATGTGTGACTATTACAATATCGTGGCATATCATGAAATCCTCTGAAAAGCGGCAACTGAAACTATAGTATCATTCGCATAGTCGATCTCATGCGTTCTTAATCGGAATATAACTAGGATTGGTACATTGTACAAAACGGTTATAACTTTAGTACGAAAAACAATTTCTGTACAATAATCGAGTGTGTTGGAAATTAATAACACTGTAATACGTCCTATAGCGGTACGTACATTACTAAATCAAAACAGATGACAGCACAAGTCACAGTTAACAGATACAGAACTACTGCAATGACTGATGGATATGTACTTATCTATTTATATAAACATTGTTATGACTACAGCTACTTATATGCCCCCAAACAGACGGTAATAAACTTGATAGGAAAATTGTAATTCAGTACATATAAAAGTCCCGAAAGTATCATAGTCATACACGGGGGGGGGGGAGCAGCTGCAAGGTAGATTATATATTAGATGATATTACTCTAATCATAGAGCAGTTTTTAGAGGTGATACTATGACTGTACTGATTGATTAATGAAAGTCCATCTTTTTCACATCAATAAAATGACCAATAGGTCATCGTTCTGTTCTTTATGCAGTACCGCAAATGTTAGGCGTCTCCATGGCTGCTTAGTAACAGACTTTATAGAACCATGGAGACAAATAATAGATTTCAACTCATACAATCATTTCATTTTGAATTTCAATTCCGCTTTTAAAAATTTCTCCATTATTATAGTCTTCAATGTCAACAATTACATTCTTAAATATATGCATCAATCTTGGCATCGGACAACGGTAATGTAAAAATAAAAATAAATAGATTTTGAAGAGAGAAAACATTTAGAAAATTAGAGCATGGTATTAAAAGTTGCATCAAAGCGAATAGAAAACAAGAACTGGACATACATTCATACATACAAGCAACAGTTAAAAAATAAATTTCCCATGACTGACGAGTGATCATTCTATAGATGTGAAATAGATAGAATTTCATTGGTCTATCAATACAGTCAATACAGCACAGAATACAGTATAGGAACTGTCTATAACGGCACCTATGGGGAACTCTTCATGAAGTATCTTACAAGTGATTATGATATACCATTGTAACCGGTAATTGATAATGGAATTTCAAATTTGGCCAGGAATGTCAATAATTATGGTTGCCCGGTTAATAAAGAAATTTTTTCGAAACATTATATTCAAAATGTAGAGGAAAAACCTTGAGGGCCTGTTTGCTCCTCAGCTGCCCCTGGCTATATTTAGTTTTAGAGATCGAGAATGGTGGGAGGTTAAATATAGCTTTTCTCCTTTGCCTTTGCATTTTACCCCGCATTTTGCCAGTGATTAAAACGAACGTTTTCATCCAAAAAACCACTTCCAGTGAGCGGTCAAAAGATTGTTCGAAATCAATTTTAAAGTCAACACACAACAGGGAAAGCAGTATAGGAGATATCATCACTATGCATGTTCATTGCATATCCAAACCATAAGGGTCAGAATACATGTATCGTGTTTGAATGATTAAAATCAAAATATGGTGATGACAGGGAAATACTAATAGAAGATCAGGTATGGAAAACATTGGAATAACTTTGAACCTTTTTCAATCAAAATAATAAGAGCAACATTTACTTCATGGTACATTAATACTCGGACTCAACGAATCAGCGTTTAGAAAAAGGTTTGGTCAGCATTTTGGAATTCATTAACTTTTATTTCTGGATTTTTTGTTGAGATTTGATCAGAAAATCAGAAAAATTTCAATTTGTTCTTGATCTGCTCTCTCCCGGGATCTCTGATTCAAGGATCCTCGTTTTTGTCGGAGCATTGACTCATTATTACCTTCAGTGGATATATGTTTTCGTAATCTGATGAGAACGATTACGTATACTGTGTAAGAATAGGTTTTAAAAATATATAGAAAATATATTAGCTATCGATTAGAATGCTGAAATTCATGAGCATTTATCGATGTTTCTCTACATATTTTACAAATAATAGTAAAAAAGTATTCCTTTACCGTACTTTAGTATTTTATATTTAGTATAAAATCCTACATATAAAATAATGTGTTTTAATCTATCCATGAAAGCCTTGAATAATTCATTTAAATTCTTATTCCGTTTTATCATGGGCGTCGTCATTTGGGTTGTTAGCTTTAATACTATTTTCATTGTTGTTATATTTAAAATCTCCATTTTGCTGTTCATAATGTACAATATAAGATGGTAAAATATGGTGTGAATTAAAAATAACGAGTTCTTTAACATCTGGGGACATATGTGAATCGTACCCAATTGTCAATGGTTCACCATGCATTACCTTAGAGCATTGCAGACTGCGACCAGGCAGTACCTGACATAGTAGTAACATCGACGAACCAGAAATGTATTTCATTGAATATGATGGGTACTCGCTGAAATAGACACCTCGTCCATACCACCCTACCAACATAATAAATAATAAATATTATTATTATAATAATTATTATTATTATTGTTATTATTATTTTTATTATTATTATTACTATTACTATTACTATTACTATTACTATTAGTATTATTATTATTATTATTATTATTATTATTATTATTATTATTATTATTATTATTATTATTATTATTATTATTATTATTATTATTATTATTATTATTATTATTATTATTATTATTATTATTATTATTATTATTATTATTATTATTATTATTATTATTATTATTATTATTATTATTATTATTATTATTATTATTATTATTATTATTATTATTATTATTATTATTATTATTATTATTATTATTATTATTATTATTATTATCGTTATTATTATTATCGTTATTATTATTATTATTATCGTTATTATTATTATTATTATTATTATTATTATTATTATTATTATTATTATTATTATTATTATTATTATTATTATTATTATTATTATTATTATTATTATTATTATTATTATTATTATTATTATTATTATTATTATTATTATTATTATTATTATTATTATTATTATTATTATTATTATTATTATTATTATTATTATTATTATTATTATTATTATTATTATTATTATCGTTATTATTATTATCGTTATTAATATTATTATTATTATTATTATTATTATTATTATTATTATTATTATTATTATTATTATTATTATTATTATTATTATTATTATTATTATTATTATTATTATTATTATTATTATTATTATATTATTATTATTATTATTATTATCATTAATAAAATTTATGTTTATCTAATAGCAGATAATATAGGGCTCTATGTCTTCATTTGACAGAGCGGTAAATAATAATAATATATGGCGAAAGAGTCAAAGAATACACATTCTTTACTGTTACTCAAGTTTCACGCTTTTCACAGCGATCTTCAGACAGATTTTTTACTCAATATTATTATTATTATTATTATTATTATTATTATTATTATTATTATTATTATTATTATTATTATTATTATTATTATTATTATTATTATTATTATTATTATTGTTATTATTATTATTATTATTATTATTATTATTATTATTATTATTATTATTATTATTATTATTATTATTATTATTATTATTATTATTATTATTATTATTATTATTATTATTATTATTATTATTATTATTATTATTATTATTATTATTATTATTATTATTATTATTATTATTATTATTATTATTATTATTATTATATTATTCGTATCAGTAAGTTTCTACTTATTAATTTTGTAATAAAAATAAACGATGAAATAGACGTTGATTGAGCTTTCGACAGCAGACCCTTTTCTCTTGTGCTCGTCAATGCGTTGATGCAAGTGTCGGCAGGTATATCCGACATAATTCGCTTCACACGAATCACACTGGAAACTATATACAACACATTGACGAGACAAGAGAGCCGGTTTTGGTTCACACACATGCAAATCATTTTGTATTTTCCTACTTGTAAATACTGGCCTAAGATTTTTCCCGATTTTTGAACTCAAATCAGATAACTGACGCTTGATGGAATTAGCAGAAATTTGATCCTTAAAAGGTAGCACAATGTTCATGTCATCAGGATTCTTGCTTGCAATAGGCAAATCAGGGCCACACTCAATCCGACTCTTTTTTAATCTAGAAATATAAAAATTAATAATTGATAAAGGATATTTTAAATTGAAAAATGTTTTTCGCAATCTTTCACATTCCGCTTGAAAATATTCATCCTTTGATGATAAACGGGAGGCCCGATTTAACATAGTTTGCACTAAGGCCTTTTTATACTTTTCGTCGACGTGACTCTGGAAGTGTAGAAGTAATCCACTATCAGTCTTTTTGTGAAACACTTCAGTTTCGATTTTACCGTTTTCGTTTTTAACTAATACACCCAAAAACGGTAATGTTTTATTTTGTTGAATTTCCATTGTAAACCGTAGGTTGGCATGTATGTTGTTTAATTTTTCTAAAAATTGCTCCGCACAATCAATTGTTGGCATTATTGCAAGTGTGTCGTCCACACACCGATAGTATTGTGATGGAAGCGCACTATTGGTTTTCATTGTCTCTTCTATGTTACATAAAAAACAATTAGCCATGAGCGGGCCTAGTGGTGAACCCATGGCAACACCTTCTATTTGCTGGTATAGATTTCCTTCAAACGTGAATAGCTGGTTTTTAGTTGCAATTTGAAGTAACTCTTTTAAATTAGATTCTGTTAGTGCCATGTCATAAGTATTATTAAACCAATTATTAGCGAAAGCCTTTTCAACTATAATATCGATTGTTTCATCAACTGGCACATTCGTAAATAATGATTCAACATCGTATGAAACTAGGACGTCATTAGAGGAAATATTACTTGTTTTATACTTTCCGTGAAGCTGTAGATGTCATTGACAGTATATTCATTCGTAGATAAGGGGCTGAGTTTTGCATCTAACCATTTGGCTAATTTAAAATTGTAAGAGTTCGTTGCAGATAATATAGGCCGCATGGATAAAACCGGCTTGTGTGTTTTTGGCAAACCATATATATGAGCAAGTCTAGAACCAACAGGCGAGAGGGCTGCTGCTGCTCTAGATGGTAAAATAGCTTTCATAAATTTTGAAACCTCCCGTTCTTTTGCTAATAGTGGATGGTCTACTTTACGAGGGCGACCTCTACCTCGTTTTTGATTTTCCTGTACCAATATAAATTTATCTGCCTCGCGTAGTAAACGAATATAGTCAACTTTATCCATAATGACTACGCCATTACCTTTATCGGGTTTTGTAATTATAATATCGTCCTTTTTCTTTAGGCTATGTACAGCTCGTAGAAGTTGCTTTGGTGCTCTAGGCCCTTTTCGGCTGCTATAATTGACGGCAATTGATCTTAACGTAGTAAATGCTAATTGTTTTTGGTCTGCTGAAATGCAAGTTGATCGATCTAGCATCCGACAAGCCTTTTCGAATCTAGCTAATATGTCATTTTTAATTGAAGAAGTGCTTTGAGGTAATGCAAATTTCAAACCACGGGAAATAACCAACTTTTCAAAATATGATAATCGGGTACAGTAGATGATAAATTCTTAATATGCTTATTAATATCTGTTGAACAAGCCATCATTCTAGAAATTTTATTAGTATGTGTAGTTATAACTTTTTGATAATGATTATTTTTGATAGTAATGATATGTTTCATAATACATGTATAACGTAGAAGAGAGCATCGTCATATATTAAATTAATCTCCTGTCGTATGCCTTTCAACCCTTTCAAATCATTAATGCGTAAATGTAATTCTTCTTTAATTACCTGTTGCTCGTAAGACTGAGCAGATCTTCTCCATTTTTTCTTCGTTGAATTTTCAACTCTTGCAAAAGCAGGAACCAATCCTAGGTTATTGCATAGATTTAAAAATTCTATAGCTCCTGTGCAGCTTGCAAGGCGCTTGCATCAACGCATTGACGAGCACAAGAGAAAAAGGGTCTGCTATTTACGCACATGTAAATCAACAACACGGAAAATATGTTTCTGCAAACAATTTTAAAATTTTGAAAAAATGCAAAGACAAATTTGACTGCCTAATTCATGAAATGCTTGCAATCAGGCGAATCAAGCCAAACCTCAACACTCAGTCTGACTCAATCAAATCTCGGCTTTTCCCAGCAGGATATTGAAAAGCTATTGTTCTTGCCTTTGTCTATAATAATCTATTGTTATTAACGCATCCTGCTTCTACCACATTGTATAACTTAACACTTAACACCCATGTATTTTAAATAATTTTTCTTTTAAAAAATTTATTTCTGAAGATGACATAAGCAATGTCGAAAGCTCAATCAACGTCTATTTTATCGTTTATTTTTATTATATTATTATTATTATTATTATTATTATTATTAATATAAGTAGATTATTCACCTGTATCTGTCGCATGAGTAAATCCTGATTCCCCAGGGACCATAAACCCTTGTTTGCAGATTGGAAGAATATTTGACTGATTAGTGCCATGAAAAGCGAGTACAGGAAATGATGCCTCGTCACCTCGATTATTTTTCATTTTCATTTTAGCCATTTTAAACTGCTCAACCAAATGAGGCTGCACAATATATTCCACTTTTGTTACTTTGAAATCACTTTGAATATCCAATAGTCGATAGAATTGAGATTCTAAACAATTGAAATTCAGAAAAAGCAAATCAAAAGGAAGAGATATCTCAAAATATGTTTGGTGTACTGTACATACATGGATGTCTACGTAGAATTGACATGACCTCACACAGACAATTAAAAGTAACGTTCAAGTATAGGATTAGGTCATACATGGATAAGCATGAAGAATTGTATAAATATAGTCACCCTATTGAGGGGAAAATTGGAATTTATTAGTTCGAAGTTGATCAAATGATAATTATTAATATGGAGATGATAATTTAATTGATTGCGACATACAAGGGTTGATTCATGACTTCACACCTGCTAAACGATAGTGAATTTGAGCGGCAGAGCCTTGAATATATTCTCGCTGAGCATAAAGTGGGAATGTATGAAATTTCTTTGAGGAAAGAGCTTCTTCTTCACCATCAAGAACTAAAGACCCTTTCTCCAATTGTTGACGCAAGAGATGTAACTCTTGACTCTTTTTGTGAAGAATACGATGCATTGTTCCTAATTCTTCAACTAATGCTGTCTTCATTTCAAATGCTCTTTGAATTAAACTTCTTCGTTGATCTTCAGATAAAGATGAGTATGACCGTAGGATACTTGGGCCACGTACAAGGATAGTGTCATTTCTATCAATGCTGAAATGCAACCATAATCATCATTATTTATCAAGAAACATTGATGGAATATTTGGGATGTAAAAGTAATTCGCCTACCATGCCAACAGTATTCAAAGCCTAAGCTAGCCCATCACCCCTCATGGTTGTCTGTTGTATCAAAGACTAACGGCGACTGTAGCCCTTATCAGATTCTCTCCTTGTAATATCAGCAGGCATGACCAACTATTTTAATAAAGAGCAAAACCAATTTTAACAGCTATCTATTGTGTCGTTATTGAATATGTTCTAACCAGCAAATGTACAGTTTGGGTGGTTTCCCCCCATAGTGGAATCCTTGAATTTGGAACGCCGGATATTTACGCCAAAATTATGCCACGCCAAGTCAGCATTCAAGAATACGCCAAAAAGCCCAAATTTAGTTGATAACTATAGAAAATTATCAAATTTGTACGCCAAAGAAATCAAATTGGCGTAAAATCAACTCAGTTCTACGCCGGATATATCCGGCATAACATACATGGATTCCACTATGGGTTTCCCCTTTTGTGTTTAACTTCAGTCTTAACATGCTTAATTATCCGTATAGGCTCACGGCTTAACATTGTCTACTTTAAATAGTCTGGATATATAGCATATAGGTTAACCAGAGAAGTAAACCAATCTAGCTGAGTCCACAATTTACAAACCTGGAAAGGGAACTTCTTTCAGTAGATTTTTCATAGCACTCTTCCATCTCATCAGAACTGCATGGCTGTGTATCAAATACGTCATCGCTTTTTTCAGTTATTAGATCTTCATTTTCAAATTCACTTAAAGAAGGAAGATCTCTGTTCACAATTGATTTGACAGGATGTTGATACTGTGCAAAATGTATCAGAGTTAGGTTCTCACATTCAGTACTAAATTGACAATGTGGTAGAGATTTACGGCGTTCAGGGCTACGTAAACCTGTTGAAGACGTCTTGCCATTCCTCTCTGGTGTTTTACGGCGTAATATGCAATCATGAACACTATCTTCTGTCAACAACTCAGGTAAAATTGAATGGTCAAGGTCATCATTAACTTTCTCCCCTGTGTCATGACTTTCATGTTTGAATTTCTTTTTTTTGCTTTCACCATTAACATCCATTTGACTATAATTATTTACTTGGGGGAAAAAGTGACTTTGGAAGCCTTTAAAAACAGTTACAAGTTGAGATACACATGTTTATTTTGAATGAAAATTATAGATGTCTGAAGAGATGACCACCAAGCCTCAATCAGAATTATGCCTCTTTTCGAAGCTACTAACAGATTACTGCATACTTGATGTCTACCAGTCACTACTAATACGTATCTATATAGCGTCTAACTATCCAGCCAACTAATAACTATACACAAATCATGAATTCATATAATAATCATAATGATTAGAAATTTGTCTGATGCAGCAATGGAGTATTTTAATTTTCGTACTTACAATATTTCAATTTTAAAACAAGATCAAACAGATTATGTAACAGCAATAAATGATCGTCATTATATATGAAATCTGGCCATCAACAATTTTCAAAATTCCGAAGCAGTTACAAGAAGACACGTAAACAATCATATTAGACCACAGTCTCTTTTAATTGAATAATAAAACATAGTTAAGGTATTATTTAAGTAGTTAGTAATTAAATATATTTAATAACCCTATTCTATTAATAAACTGTACAAAACGATACATGACACTGCCTGATGTTTGCATAAACGGGGTATTGAATAATGAAAATGGCATAGCAATAATCCAGTCCATGTATCTCCCTCCTTCCATGAAAATTGAAGGCGAATAAGTTTTCAAAACTATATGTGGAATTCTCCAAGGTAAATTTTCTTATCACTGCTACACGACATAACTAAAATGATAGAGAAAAATATGCAAATCAAACAAGCGAAATAAAAGTTAAAATAAGGGTAGTAGCAACAGTTCAAAAGTGAGATTAGGCCAAATGAAAACATTAAAGGTTTCTGATCAGAAAAGTTCAATGAGGCGGGAGGTTTTATTTCTATTTTTTTCTAGAGTGCAGCAACGTGAAATTTACCATATCTATGGTGGCCCATCGTTCTCATAGCATATTTCAACAAAAAACGATAGAAACAGAATTAAAATATAAAAAATTGTGGATTAAAAATGAAAATACAATAAAATAATGAAAAAAAAAAAAATAATAAAAAAAAAAAAAATAAAAATAAAAAATAAAAGAATATAAAATAAAAAAAATAAAAAAAAAAAATAAAAAAAAAAAAAATTAAATAAAAAAAAAAAATAAAAAAATAAATAAATAAATAAATAAATAAATAAATAAATAAATAAATAAATAAATAAATAAATAAATAAATAAATAAAAAAATAAAATAAAATAAAAAAATAAAATAAAATAAAATAAAAAAAATAAAAAAAACAAAAAAAATAAAAAATATAAAAAATAAAAAAATAAAAAATAAAAATAAATAAAATAAAAAAATAAAAAAATAAAATAAAAAAAAATAAAATAAAATAAAATAAAAATAAAATAAAACAAATTAAATTAAATTAAAAAAAAAAAATAATAAAAAAAAATAAATAAAAAAAAAATAAATAAAAAAAAAATAAAATAAAATAAAATAAAAAATAAAAAAAAAATAAAAAAAATAAAATAAAAAAATAAAAAAACAGACATTGAAAACCGAAACACAACTTCTGTTTTCATTTCAAAATCAAAATCGGTTTTACCACTTCACAGCCCATCGTTCTCATAAGACTTCTGTTTTCATTTCAAAATCAAAATCGGTTTTACCACTTCACGGCCCATCGTTCTCATAAGACTTCCGTTTGATTTTGAAACTGAAACTCGCATGTGTCTTGCAGCCCATTGCTCTCATAGCCTGCGGTCACGCAAGCTGCGAACTGTGTGGCTGCGTCCGTCGAGCTTCGTCTATTACCCTCCGTGACAATTTGTGACAATATTAAGGATATGCTTCGATCATTTGACAAATACATACGTCTTTCAAGGACAGAATATATTGCCAGCTGTTGGTGAAGTGTGCCAAAGACAAACCCAGTCGTAGTCAGTAGAATATTTTAATAATATACACTCAATCGCTTTGAATGAATGGTTCACAATACTTTAAAGAATAATATCTACAACAGTGCTCCCGATGTAAAATAGTGTCAAGGCAATGTGCATATAGAAGACGTAGTATAGGCATTATGTCACAATTTATATTATTTAAAAACATACTGATAAACTATAATAACTATTTGGTATGCCTCGGCTATATGACCGATTGACCACACACCCACGCGTAAGGCCGTCTTGCGTGACTACGTCTACGAAGTATACCGCTGCTCTTGAGCGGCGTGCATATTATGCCGCACGCTATGAGAACGATGGGCTGCTAGCAACATTCGAAAATGAAAATGAAATGTTACTTAGCAGCCCATCGTTCTCATAGCCCGCGGTACGTTTGGTCAGCGCAAATAGCTGCTCACGGTACAGTTGCTCACGGTTTTATGCAACGTAGCTATGCAGGGATTACTTTTGATTCGAAAGTAATTGGTTACAGTTACTTTTTGCGTTACTTTTTATGAATAAGTCCAAACACATCCAACAGAAGCAATGAGACATATATGAAGTATTCAAATAATATTTCTGTATTTTCATCTGTTAATTAATCAAATGCTCTTGTTGACAATATAAATACGAAAACAGATACCCGACGAATATTCACAGCGAAAGATAATCTCAAGTTACGCGCCATTAGTCCTATTCCAGGCTTGGTTGCTATGACAATTAATTGATCGAACAGACATATAAGACATGAAACCGTGAAGCGCTCGTTGAATCACTTGAATATTATAAACTCGGAAAAACAGATTGTCAAACAGAATGTCACTTCCCTGAATGTAATTTCCTTGACATCCAAATTCATAACAGGATTTCCTGCAGTTGTAGGGAACTTTTTGTCTGTGTTTTTATTGTTCTTGGATGGTAACAATAAGAACAAAAGATTTTGACTAATTGAAACACAAAAGCGATCGAGAAGCTGCCAATTTTCAGCTATCTTTTGCAAAAAAAGTAACGGAAGAAAGCGAAAATTTTGTGAAAAAGTAGCGAATAATCGTTACTTTACATTCAATCCTAAATGTAACTAGTTACAAGTAGAAGTTACTTTTACAGAAAAGTAACTAGGGCCAAGTAGAAGTTACTAAAAATTACTATTACCAGTAACGTCGTTACTTCTGTAATCGTTACTAACATCCCTGTCTATAATGCATGTATGTGTTAACTTTGTTATAATTATTGAAGGCTATCATATCCGTTTTTATTATTACGAAGCCTTTTTCACTCAAGTGGTTATCATATATGAATACACGCTATCGTATGGATTTTTATATAACATGGAACATATTATTGTTAATCAGCTTATAAATCCACACTTGTACTTAACCACGAATGAGCCAAGGAAAACAAGGTCACACCTAAAATCATATTTGCTTGAGCATTTGTGTATTATGTCTGTGAAGTTAGACGCATATTCGTCTGGACGAATATTCAAATAGACATATATTGGAGCGCGTTAAATAACGCTTCGCACAAATGATGTGAGCACAACAGACTTATTAATGGAAGATTTACGAAGTTAAGGAACAATATAAACTGCAAAAAGTATATAATAAAGTCGATAAAGGCAATATGAATTATTTTAAAGAAAATAAATTATCAAAACATACAAAATTGCACCAAAAAATTGAATTATTCATTTGAACGCAGATAAACGCATGACTGATCAAATTAATCACGGATGTTTAGACAAAGATATGGATTAACAGTGTTTCGTATTGGAAATCAAACAGACAAATATTCAAATTGTCACGGGTTTGATCTAAAACTTTGGACGAATATTCAAATTAATAGGGTTTCGTATGGAATAAAAAAACAGACGCATATTCAAATCATCACGGGTTTGATCTAAACTTTGGACGAATATTCAAATTAATAGGGTTTCGTATGGAATAAAATAACAGACGCATATTCAAATTATCACGGGTTTGATCTAAAACTTTGGACGAATATTCAAATTAATAGGGTTTCGTATGGAATAGAAAAACAGACGCATATTCAAATTATCACGGGTTTGATCCAAGACTTTGGACGAATATTCAAATTAATAGGGTTTCGTATGGAATAAAAAAACAGACGCATATTCAAATCATCACGGGTTTGATCTAAACTTTGGACGAATATTCAAATTAATAGGGTGTCGTATGGAATAAGATAACAGACGCATATTCAAATTATCACGGGTTTGATCTAAAACTTTGGACGAATATTCAAATTAATAGGGTGTCGTATGGAATAAAATAACAGACGCATATTCAAATTATCACGGGTATGATCTAAACTTTAGACGAATATTCAAATTAACAGTGTTTCGTATGGAATATAAATACAGACGCATATTCAAATTATCACGGGTTTGATCTAAAACTTTGGACGAATATTCAAATTAATAGGGTTTCGTATGGAATAAAAAAACAGACGCATATTCAAATCATCACGGGTTTGATCTAAACTTTGGACGAATATTAAAATTATCACGGGTGTGATCTAAACTTTGGACGAATATTCAAATTAATAGGGTGTCGTATGGAATAAAATAACAGACGCATATTCAAATTACCACGGGTGTGATCTAAACTTTGGACGAATATTCAAATTAATAGGGTTTCGTATGGAATAGAAAAACAGACGCATATTCAAATTACCACGTGTGTGATCTAAACTTTGGACGAATATTCAAATTAATAGGGTGTCGTATGGAATAAAATAACAGACGCATATTCAAATTACCACGGGTGTGATCTAAACTTTGGACGAATATTCAAATTAATAGGGTTTCGTATGGAATAGAAAAACAGACGCATATTCAAATTACCACGTGTGTGATCTAAACTTTGGACGAATATTCAAATTAATAGGGTGTCGTATGGAATAAAATAACAGACGCATATTCAAATTATCACGGGTTTGATCTAAAACTTTGGACGAATATTCAAATTAATAGGGTGTCGTATGGAATAAAATAACAGACGCATATTCAAATTATCACGGGTATGATCTAAACTTTAGACGAATATTCAAATTAACAGTGTTTCGTATGGAATATAAATACAGACGCATATTCAAATTATCACGGGTTTGATCTAAAACTTTGGACGAATATTCAAATTAATAGGGTTTCGTATGGAATAAAAAAACAGACGCATATTCAAATTATCACGGGTGTGATCTAAACTTTGGACGAATATTCAAATTAATAGGGTGTCGTATGGAATAAAATAACAGACGCATATTCAAATTACCACGGGTGTGATCTAAACTTTGGACGAATATTCAAATTAATAGGGTTTCGTATGGAATAAAAAAACAGACGCATATTCAAATCATCACGGGTTTGATCTAAACTTTGGACGAATATTCAAATTATCACGGGTGTGATCTAAACTTTGGACGAATATTCAAATTAATAGGGTTTCGTATGGAATAGAAAAACAGACGCATATTCAAATTATCACGGGTGTGATCTAAACTTTGGACGAATATTCAAATTAATAGGGTGTCGTATGGAATAAAATAACAGACGCATATTCAAATTACCACGGGTGTGATCTAAACTTTGGACGAATATTCAAATTAATAGGGTTTCGTATGGAATAGAAAAACAGACGCATATTCAAATTACCACGTGTGTGATCTAAACTTTGGACGAATATTCAAATTAATAGGGTGTCGTATGGAATAAAATAACAGACGCATATTCAAATTACCACGGGTGTGATCTAAACTTTGGACGAATATTCAAATTAATAGGGTTTCGTATGGAATAGAAAAACAGACGCATATTCAAATTACCACGTGTGTGATCTAAACTTTGGACGAATATTCAAATTAATAGGGTGTCGTATGGAATAAAATAACAGACGCATATTCAAATTATCACGGGTTTGATGTAGCCATCATCAATAATCCTTAGGTGTGATAGGCACGTCCTATAAATTGCTAATGGCAAATCTGGAAACTGCATTAATTTGAGCAGTATTGGGAAGTATGAATGGACAGGTACATTATCACTGGTTGGCATTTGTAGTAGGAATTATTCAATGTTATACTGGATAGCAACGCAGCTTTAATCCTTTAATTGTATCATTTGATATTGACTATTTCTTCGTAAAGAATAATATCTATTTTATTTATCAGCTATCAGTATAGACTGAATCATTTGGATCTAAGGAAATTGTCATTACTGCTTGACTCTTTTTTGGTATATATTAGCTGATGCAAATGATGATATAGACAGTCACAGCGTAATCGATCCTGACCATGACGTTATTGCAGTAGCTCAGTCACCGAATTGTGAGTACTATAAAGAATTAATTAAATCTATTTTATTTATCAGCTACCAGTATAGACTGAATCATTTGGATCTAGGGAAATTGTCATTACTGCTTTACTCTTTTTTGGTATATATTAGCTGATGCCAATGATGATATAGACAGTCACAGCGTAATCGATCCTGACCATGACGTTGTTGCAGTAGCTCAGTCACCGAATTGTGAGTACTATAAAGAATTAATTAAATCTATTTTATTTATCAGCTACCAGTATAGACTGAATCATTTGGATCTAGGGAAATTGTCATTACTGCTTTACTCTTTTTTGGTATATATTAGCTGATGCCAATGATGATATAGACAGTCACAGCGTAATCGATCCTGACCATGACGTTGTTGCAGTAGCTCAGTCACCGAATTGTGAGTACTATAAAGAATTAATTAAATCTATTTTATTTATCAGCTACCAGTATAGACTGAATCATTTGGATCTAGGGAAATTGTCATTACTGCTTTACTCTTTTTTGGTATATATTAGCTGATGCCAATGATGATATAGACAGTCACAGCGTAATCGATCCTGACCATGACGTTGTTGCAGTAGCTCAGTCACCGAATTGTGAGTACTATAAAGTATTCATTAAACCTATATTATTAAGCTATCAGCTACCAGTGCAGACTGAATCATTTTGATTAAGGGAAATTGCCATTACTGCTTTACTCTTTCTTTGTTGTAGATGATATCACAGATGTGGGAGTTACAAATATGAAGTCGTTACCAGATTGTAATATATACAAATTCCATCCAGTAACCCTCTTCCGTTTCTTTAGAAAATAGCGTTAGTATGATCCTGAAGGAATTCCACTTTCTGTTTTCAGTACCATGGGATGTATCTGCTACAACAGGACCTACAATTGTTTACCACAGCGATATAGAAGGAGAGTGTGATTTGCTGCCATATGGTAAGTTAACAATACACTCTTGACTCTTCTTGCTTCTGCTGACAAATATTCTAATGATGTTTTCTCTTCGAAAGTTAAACATTTTTGCATTGTACTTAGAACTGCAATGCAAATTCATCAGAAGCAAGCCCATGAAGAAAGGTGTGACAATTGACTTCAGCGAAGAAATTAACGGTTAGTCTTTCATTGAAATTGGAAAGCATTCCTTGATTAATCCACAATGTTCAATATATACTTTATTTAACGAGAATGAAATTCAATTTCATCTTCAAAATGAGTGTTGATGATCCTCTATGTTTTTCCAGTAAGTTCCACCCCTTCTAAAACGTACTTACGTACAGTAATTATACTATATGTACCCATATGTACCAATCAAGCACTTCCAAATTCAAGAAAATTTTGGAGATTCAAGGAACCAGACCAGGGAATTTAAAAAGCCAAAATGGAAGCGTTCTCTTACATGTTCTACACCCTTCATTCCCTGATGGTTCAAATTAGTCCAAATTTACTTTGCTATTTATCCCAGATTTCCAAAAGTACGCAAATGCATGTGATCTGGAGTGTGAAACTGAATCCGACGATGAAGATCATTTCTATCCTTCATGTAAAATTAAAGGTAAGATCAAACGTTCCTTATTCAGTTGTAGTGCAGATAATGCAGTTATGCTACACTAATCAGACAGCCCGTCAATCAAGGTAAACTAGTTTCAACTCAACATAACAGCAGGACAGATGGTACTTTTTCAAGTTCGTAGAACTTTATCGTATTTATCGAACTTAAAAAAGCATTAAATTTGAAGACAAACGTATATATCTTTGTGAAAGATTTAAGCGTGTTGCTTTTTAAGTAACGTTTTCGATAGGTAGGTCATCTTGATAGGGAGAAATCCAGTCAACGTATTTGGGAAGGTAGCCCTCGGGTCTCGGGTGTACGCGATATCCACTCAATAAGCACAATGACTCGATCCTGACACGAATGCCCTCGTGGCAGTTTAGTTAAATAAACCGTATAAGAAAGTCTGAAATTAACCAATCTGAATTATTTTCAGAAAGTAAAAGATCTGAAACCCTATTCGAGGTTTTGTAACTTGTTCTTGAAACATCGAGGTTGTAGTGGTTTGATCTGAAAATGTGTCTGATTCGGATTTCATGCATGACGAAGCACTGCTAATTCGAATATATACTTGATCTAATGGGTTATTTTATTCTTCAATAGATAATCCAATTTATGATGTCGTCCAGGACTATAAAGGTCAATCAATACATAATTATACAGGTAAAAAGATGTCAATTGTCCTATTTTCCATTGATAACAATACAACAAGTGAAACTACAAGCCTATCTGATGGTTGATACGATCGAGTAGAGAGTTTTAGTGTCATCTGCTTGACAAATATATGAAAATTCTTATCCAAGAAATGCAGTCTCATTTTATATGGGGGCGCTGAGGTTAGGTATGACAAAGAGAATGTTTGATAAGATCTTTTACAATAACACCACCCTGTTATTTTGAGATTAAATCTGTAACATGCAGTTGGGTCCAGTTGGTGCCTCATGACGAAAAGCTAATATTTACATGAACAAATTGAAACTATAATCTCTGACGACATCATTAATTATTTTCTCCTCAGACATGGCCTTCAAATTAAATGAAGAAGAAAAGGATTCCATCAGTAGAGGAGCATGGTTGTCTGATAACCATCTATATTTCGCCACACAGCAATTGAAGAGTCAGTTTCCAGAAATTGCTGGGCTTGAATGCATCCACCTTTACCAATCCGAAAGAGGATTTTCCGTGGATGGAGACATTACAAAACTATGGGTACAGCCCATGTACAACGGACGTCAGCATTGGGTTACCTTGGTTCGTCTACCAAACTATAAAACTATATATTTAATGGATAGTTTGATACAGTCATATCCATTTGGCATGTTCTTCACTTCGAATTTGACGCCTGTGCTGAAGAGATCTTTGAAAAATATTTATAGGCACTGGGATCACCCGATCAAAGTGGTAACACTGGATGTTGGTCAACAGCCAAACTGCTTGGATTGCGGCCTCTACGCAATAGCATTTGCTGTGGAAGTCTGCCACAGCAAAAATTTAAATGAAAAGATGGTTTATGCCAATACCTACATGAGGAAACATTTCTATAATTCAGTAGAAAATGGATTAATGGCAAAATTTCCGAAGAATGAAAAAAAAAGTATACATATATAAGAATAGAAAAAATAGAATAGTAATTGCAAAATTAGGATTACTTCTACATAAATTAAATAAAAAACAATTCAAATTCATATTATTCTTATTGTTCATATTATTCTTATTATTCATATTATATTCGTATTAATCATATTATTCTTATTATATTTAATTATTTTTATATTCCATACAAAACACTATCAATTGGAGTATTCGTCCAAAGTTTAGATCAAACCCGTGATAATTTGAATATGCGTCTGCTTTTATAATCCATACGAAACACTGTTAATTTGAATATTCGTCCAAAGTTTAGATCACACCCGTGATAATTTGAATATGCGTCTGTTTTTTTATTCCATACGAAACCCTATTAATTTGAATATTCGTCCAAAGTTTTAGATCAAACCCGTGATAATTTGAATATGCGTCTGTATTTATATTCCATACGAAACACTGTTAATTTGAATATTCGTCTAAAGTTTAGATCATACCCGTGATAATTTGAATATGCGTCTGTTATTTTATTCCATACGACACCCTATTAATTTGAATATTCGTCCAAAGTTTTAGATCAAACCCGTGATAATTTGAATATGCGTCTGTTATTTTATTCCATACGACACCCTATTAATTTGAATATTCGTCCAAAGTTTAGATCACACACGTGGTAATTTGAATATGCGTCTGTTTTTCTATTCCATACGAAACCCTATTAATTTGAATATTCGTCCAAAGTTTAGATCACACCCGTGGTAATTTGAATATGCGTCTGTTATTTTATTCCATACGACACCCTATTAATTTGAATATTCGTCCAAAGTTTAGATCACACACGTGGTAATTTGAATATGCGTCTGTTTTTCTATTCCATACGAAACCCTATTAATTTGAATATTCGTCCAAAGTTTAGATCACACCCGTGGTAATTTGAATATGCGTCTGTTATTTTATTCCATACGACACCCTATTAATTTGAATATTCGTCCAAAGTTTAGATCACACCCGTGATAATTTGAATATGCGTCTGTTTTTCTATTCCATACGAAACCCTATTAATTTGAATATTCGTCCAAAGTTTAGATCACACCCGTGATAATTTTAATATTCGTCCAAAGTTTAGATCAAACCCGTGATGATTTGAATATGCGTCTGTTTTTTTATTCCATACGAAACCCTATTAATTTGAATATTCGTCCAAAGTTTTAGATCAAACCCGTGATAATTTGAATATGCGTCTGTATTTATATTCCATACGAAACACTGTTAATTTGAATATTCGTCTAAAGTTTAGATCATACCCGTGATAATTTGAATATGCGTCTGTTATTTTATTCCATACGACACCCTATTAATTTGAATATTCGTCCAAAGTTTTAGATCAAACCCGTGATAATTTGAATATGCGTCTGTTATCTTATGCCATACGACACCCTATTAATTTGAATATTCGTCCAAAGTTTAGATCAAACCCGTGATGATTTGAATATGCGTCTGTTTTTTTATTCCATACGAAACCCTATTAATTTGAATATTCGTCCAAAGTCTTGGATCAAACCCGTGATAATTTGAATATGCGTCTGTTTTTCTATTCCATACGAAACCCTATTAATTTGAATATTCGTCCAAAGTTTTAGATCAAACCCGTGATAATTTGAATATGCGTCTGTTATTTTATTCCATACGAAACCCTATTAATTTGAATATTCGTCCAAAGTTTAGATCAAACCCGTGATGATTTGAATATGCGTCTGTTTTTTTATTCCATACGAAACCCTATTAATTTGAATATTCGTCCAAAGTTTTAGATCAAACCCGTGACAATTTGAATATTTGTCTGTTTGATTTCCAATACGAAACACTGTTAATCCATATCTTTGTCTAAACATCCGTGATTAATTTGATCAGTCATGCGTTTATCTGCGTTCAAATGAATAATTCAATTTTTTGGTGCAATTTTGTATGTTTTGATAATTTATTTTCTTTAAAATAATTCATATTGCCTTTATCGACTTTATTATATACTTTTTGCAGTTTATATTGTTCCTTAACTTCGTAAATCTTCCATTAATAAGTCTGTTGTGCTCACATCATTTGTGCGAAGCGTTATTTAACGCGCTCCAATATATGTCTATTTGAATATTCGTCCAGACGAATATGCGTCTAACTTCACAGACATAATACACAAATGCTCAAGCAAATATGATTTTAGGTGTGACCTTGTTTTCCTTGGCTCATTCGTGGTTAAGTACAAGTGTGGATTTATAAGCTGATTAACAATAATATGTTCCATGTTATATAAAAATCCATACGATAGCGTGTATTCATATATGATAACCACTTGAGTGAAAAAGGCTTCGTAATAATAAAAACGGATATGATAGCCTTCAATAATTATAACAAAGTTAACACATACATGCATTATAGACAGGGATGTTAGTAACGATTACAGAAGTAACGACGTTACTGGTAATAGTAATTTTTAGTAAC